>JAQQAC010002172.1:29033867-29142239 GCA_029783875.1 Phataginus tricuspis
AGACTTTCATCAGACTTCTCAACAGAAACCTTACAGGCCAGAAGAGAATGGCATGATATATTTAACGTAATGAAACAAAAGGATCTCGAACCAAGAATATTGTCAAAAGGAAGAATAAATATTGTCAAAATGGCTATACTACCTAAAGCAATCTACAGATTCAATGCAATCCCTATCAAAATACCAACAGCTTTCTTCAATGAACTGGAACAAATAATTCTAAAATTCATAAGGAACCATAAAAGACCATGAATAGCCAAAGCAATCCTGATAAGGAGGAATAAAATAGGGGGAATTATGCTCCCTGACTTCAAGCTGTACTACAAAGCCCCAGTAATCAAGACAATTTGGTATTGGCACAAAAACAGACCCACAGACCAGGAGAACAGAATAGAAAATCCAAACATTAACCCAAACATATATAGTCAATTAATATATAATAAAAGAGCCTTGGATATACAGTGGGGTGATGACAGCCTCTTCAGCAGCTGGTGTTGGCAAAACTGGACAGCTACATGAATGCAGCAGTCTAGTTTGAAAAAGACATATGCATCCCTATTTTTATCGCAGCACTATTTACAATAGCCAAGAAATGGAAGCAACCTAAGTGTCCATCAGTAGATGAATGGATTAAGAAGATGTGGTACATATACACAATGGAATATTATTCAGCCATAAGAAGAAAACAAATCCTCCCATTTGCAACAACATGGATGAAGCTAGAAGGTATTATGCTCAGTGAAATAAGCCAAATGGAAAAAGACAAGTATCAAATGATTTCACTCATACGAGAAGCATAAGAGCAAAGAGAAAAACTGAAAGAATAAAAGCAGCAGCAGACTCACAGAACCGAAGAATGGACTAATAGTTACCAAAGGGAAAGGGACTCGGGAGGATGGGCAGGAAGGGAGGGATAAGGGGGAAAAAGGGGCATTACGATTAGTAGACATAATGTTGGGGAGGTGCGGGGAAGGCTGTACAACTCAGAGAAGACAAGTAGTGATTCTATAGCATCTCACTATGCTTATGGACAGTGACTGTAATCGGTTTTTTGGGGGGGACGTAATGAAGTGGGTAGTGTAATAATCATAATATTGCACATGTAATTGTAGATGAATGATACAAAAAGAAAAAAGAAAAAAGGAGGGGGAATTGCACTCCCAGACTTTAAGCTCTACTACTAAGCTACAATATTCCAGTCAATTTGGTATTGGCACAAGAATAGACCCATAGACCAGTGGAACAGAGTAGAGAGCCAAGATAAAACCCAAGCATATATGGTCAATTAATATACGATAAAGGAGCCATGGATATACAATGGGGAGATGACAGCCTCTTCAACAGCTGGTCTTGGCGAAACTGGACAGTTACATGTAAGAGAAGGAAACTGGATTACTGTCTAACTGCATACACAAAAGTAAACTCAAAATGGATCAAAGACCTGAATGTAAGTCATGAAACTATAAAACTCTTACAAAAAAATATAGGCAAACATCTCTTGCACATAAATATGAGCAACTTCTTCATGAATATATCTCCCTGGGAAAGGGAAACAAAAGCAAAAATGAACAAGTAGGACTATATCAAACTAAAAAGCTGCTGTACAGCAATGAACAGCATCAGTAGAACAAAAAGACATCCTACAGTTAGGAGAATATATTCATAAATGACATATCTGATAAGGGGTTGACATCCAAAGTATATAAAGAGCTCATGCACCTCAACAAACAAGAAGCAAATCAGACCATTAAAAAATGGCAAAGGAGCTGAACAGACACTTCTCCAAAGAAGAAATTCAGATGGCCAACAGGCGCATGAAAAGATTCTCCACATTTCTACTCATCAGAGAAATGCAAATTAAAACCACAATGAGATCACCTCACACCAGTTAGGATGGCTAACATCCAAAAGACAAACAACCACAAATGTTGGCGAGGATGTGGAGAAAGGGGAACCCTCCTACATTGCTCGTGGGAAGGTAATCTAGTTCAACCATTTTGGAAAGCAGTATGGAGGTTCCTCAAAAAACTCAAAATAAAAATACCATTTGACCTAGGAACTCCACTCCTAGGAATTTACCCTAAGAATGCTGCAGCACAGTTTGAAAAAGACATAGGTACCCCTATGTTTATGGCAGCACTATTTACAAGAGCCAAATGGAAGCAACCTAAGTGTCCATCAGACTGGACAGAGAAGATGTGGTACATATACACAATGGAATATTATTCAGCCATAAGAAGAAAACAAATCCTACCATTTGCAACAACATGGATGGAGCTAGAGGGTATTATGCTCAGTGAAATAAGCCAGGTGGAGAAAGACAAGTATCAACTGATTTCACTAATTTGTGGGGTATAAAACAAAGAAAAAACGGAAGAAACAAAACAGCAGCAGACTGACTCACAGAACCCAAGAATGGACTAACAGTTACCAAAAGGAAAGGGACTGGGGATGATTGGTGGGAAGGGAGGGATAAGGGGGAAAAAGGGGCATTATGATTAGCGCACATAGTGTAGCATACGGGGGAGGACACTGGAAAGGGAGTATTTGCAGAGAAGACAAGTAATGATTCTATAGCATATTTACCATGCTGATGGACAGTGACTGTAATGGTGTGTGTGGGGGACTTTATAATAGGGGGAGTCTAGTAGGCATAATGTTGTTCATGTAATTGTACATTAATGATAGGAAAATAAAATTAAATTAAAAAATATAAAACATATCTATTTCCCACTATATCCTGATACTGATAGCTGAATAACATATTAAATTAATAAAAACATGAGCAGTGTGTATAAAACATATTACAGAGTAAAACAAAAACAAAATTATATTTTACACATGTTGGCAATGGAAATGTGAAAACACAAGCCACAAAGTGGGAGTAAATATCTCAAAATTCTTAGTCAGAATATACAAATAACAAGTATACACCAAAAAGAAAAGATAAAATTGGCATTCAATATTATAATTGGTTAAAAAACTCGAATAGATACTTCACAGATGAGAACACTCAAATGGCCATTAAGTGTATACAAAAATGGTTGGCATCCTTATGCAACTGGGAAATGAAATTTAAAACTACAATGGATAAAACTGGATACCTACATATTAGTTTATAAATCTAATATTCAATGCATATATTATCATGGATATATATATATAAGTAAAATTAATTCAGATATATCTTTAAAATGTTGGCATTTTAACAGTCAAAATTATACCTCAGTATAAAAAAGGCAAAAAAATTGCTAATCAGGACTTGGATCATCAGATAAATAAATACATATGTGGATTTGGGACTCTTCTGAGAGGCTTTTTAATAGTTTGTAGGGGGGCAAGCCATATGTATTACAATCCACTTTATTCATATGCCTGTCAATATCTTCCTTGTATTTTTTCAATTTGAAACAAAAACTTTCCTTTTTATATCAGGGGAATCTGCTCATGTACAGGTTGGGCATGGAATTAAAGGAAACAGAATGACAGTTTTGCAGCAAATTCCCTTGAACAAGTAAGAAAGAAGGCAAGTGGGAAAGGAGTAAAGAGAGTAGGAACAAACTAGGAAATGGAAAGAGGGCGGAATAGAAAAGAAAACAGAAAAGATTTATTCAATGCTTACCATTTTGCTAAGTCTATGTTAATGAATGCTTTGAGTTTGGATTTAATCATCTGTAATAATATACAGCTTGAATACAAATCAAATTTAGTTACTATATGTTTGTTTGGAGCAATGCTATATTCTAAATAACTTGTTCTCTATTTTAGATACTAATATGTCAATTTTATAATATCTATGTTAATTCTTAGATCTGGTTGTTAATGTTAGACTTTTGGGTGAGAAATATATCCATATTTCTTTAAAGAAAAATACGGTAAACTGTATTTTAATGTCTAAAGTGTTCACAGTTCATTTTCAGAAATTTATTTAAACAAAGGAAAATAATTTTAATAATTATTATACAAATAAAAATAAAAATGTATGTCAATTATACTTCAATTAAAAAGAATTTTCAATATATAAAAATTAAAATAAAAAATGTATGTTTGACAGTTTTAAAAAGTAAAAATATTATCCAAGCTACCATATTGTACATTTTTATACCTGTGCTCTTTGATAATTGATTATTCAGCACTGAAACAAGGATTAAAAACACAATGGGCCATAGAAGAACACTCATTTACATCTTGTGTTTAGTTTCTGTTGGTGACTATGTTGTAAAATAATTATAACAACAATCAGTTATCAAGAGCTGAAATACATACATGAAAACCAGCATTATACTACAAAAAAACACATATATTTGAAACTATTGAGTTCTCTGTCTTTAGATAACTTTGAAATGTCATCAGTAACTTCCACTACTCTATTATCAATTAAAAAAAATCAGATTTAGATATATATAACTGTCTCATGAGATTATTGGATGCAAGCATTGGGGTTGCCTTCCTTTCAAAGTATTCCAATTATCTTTAGTGTTTGTTTTATTAATATTATACTATCTGTTCCAAGTGGCTAGCATTTTTTTTCCTTTGTCTTCTTGTTCTAAAACTAATGAGAAACCGGTCTTCTCTGTGCTTTCAGAATATATTGCAATGCTCTGATGTGAGCCCTATCCTTCTAGACACTCAGGTCAATTGGTGGCATTCTGTCCTGTTTGTTATGGGAATTGGGCTGTTTAGAGATTTCTGAGAGTATCCTAAATTCTTTTAACTATACCTGTCACCCCTTTCTTTTCACATTTCTATCAGTTATGATTGCAGCCAAAATTACTTAGTTTAAAGCCCATCAACTCTCAGTTTAAAGCCTGTCATCTCTCAGGAGCTGTCATCTTTCAAGTCTTACATGATGGATTTTTCCAGGAACTATTGAACTTTGCTTTATCAGGTCATCTATTTGACCCAGGTTCCTCCCATACATCAGCACAAAGTTGACTTGCCAATTTTTCTGAGGATTCCTGACATTTCTGTTTAACCTACTTTATCCATCTTGATTTCAGTTAGACACAAGGCATGAACAGCTCTATTGGGTATCTCTAGCCTCTGGGAAATACCTTTAATAAATTTCCTGGGCTAACTTTTTTTTCTTTTTTCTCCCACAGACATGGGCAAAATATTCTAATTTATTCATCATTGGCACTAATTTTCCAGTACAGACTTTTCCCTCTATTATTCCTTTTCTGCCTTATTTGTAATGCAGTCAGCCTCTAGCAATTCATCAAAATAACCATTTAAGTTCTTACTGACTTATGGCCTCTAGCAGTTTCTGTTCCAGGTATGCAAATCTTGGTTCCTGCATCTCTATATATGCATCTGGGTTTCCAGATGTCAGAGTACAGTTTTCCATGAAACCTAAGTTCTCTCATGGGTCCAAAAAAGGTTATCGATTTTTAGTTTGTCTAGCTTTGTCTTATTGTATAAATGGGAGGGTCATCTTCCAAGCTCTTCACATTTCAAGTTCAAACCAGATATACGTGCTTTGATCTGTGTGGTTTTGATACCTTCTATACCTAACTTATTTATTCAATCAATCATTTATCTAATGAACAGTTATTTCATATTTGTAGGTGAATATTTGGATTACAAATATTTGAATTTTTGGTGTCTATGTTGTTTGCAGTATTTAATTTTGCAGAATTAAGAATTATGTTAAAGTTGCTTTGCTCTGGAGAGAATCTAAGTTTGATTCTGCTGAATTTCATTAGGTACTACTAATCTACAGGCACTTTCTTTTAATTTAATATCTTGGTTTAGGGTTTCCCTGACTACAAGGATACTAAATATTCTATCCTCAGGACCCTGTGAAAGAAAATTATCACTACTTATTCTCAGAAGGGACTTTTATTTCCATTTTCTGATTAGAGCAAATCAGACACATTTCTCATGATTTTATTTTGTTTTATTTTAGTCTTCACTTTCACTGAAGTTGTAGCTACTACAAGGGACCTCTTTCAGGTTTAGCTGTTGATTTAGACTACATATTCCTAAAGATCTATGTTCCCAGGTCAGGTAAACTTTTGTTGGATATCCTTGGTCTTTGATTTTGCTTTATATTTTTGTTTCTGACCTTAGTTTATTTTTACAAGTCCTTTAGTGATATTCTCACTTTTCTGTTAGGTCAGCAATACATTTTAAATGTTTAACAAATTTTTTTGGTAAAAATATGTATTTTGTAGCATAAGGTCTTTTCTTAACATTTAGTATATAACTTCTGGAAGCTGAGTAACTCATTCATGCTTTAAACTTCTCTGACTTCTCTCTTCTCAGTTACAATGAAAATGACCTGTTAAGGTCACTGATGATCTCTGTTATAACCACTCATTTGTCTACCTGACTTTCCTTTTTCTTTTGAAATGAAAATTTCAAATGAATCATCCTTTCATCAGTATTCTGCACTGGCCTTGCCTCTCCTTTTGAAGTGCTCTCTTTTTGTCTGCCTAGCTAATAATAGTCTAGGCAAACTTCCTGATTGTCAGTATGCATCTTATTTAAAAAGTAAAAAATTAAAAAAGAAGGAAGGAAGGAAAGAAGGAAAAAAGAAAGGAAGGAAGGGCATAGAATGAGAGTGAAAGAGAGAGAAGACACACATTGCTGAAAATTTAGGAACATTTATCTGATGTTTCTCAGTTATCTAAAGCCATTATCTCTCCTGCCTTTTCCATAAAATACTCCGTGTCTTCTCTATGTCATACCATTTCAATTCTCTCAACGTTTATTGCACATATTGACATTCCCAGTAGTTAACACTAAATTACCAGCACTTTAAATTATCAGTTTTAAAATTAAACACTAAATTTTTGCTCAATTTTTCACATACATTATTCTTAAATCAGACACACTTAAAGACCCTAAAGTCAGGAATTATTGTGTTTGTAAGCAACATATATCTAAACTATAAAATTTAGCACAGTGCTCAATCACGAAGCCATAATATTTGTATTCTAAGTTAATGATGGTACAGTACCTGGCATATGGTTGTTACTCAAAAAGTTTGTCAGACTCTGCAAAGTCTTCCTATTTTGTTCAGTGAGTTCTAAAAAAGTGCCAAAAGATCCCTTCCACTGTTCTTTTAATCTCTCTGAAGTCACCTGTTGATTTTATTCTTACTCCACACCAGCCACTTTGGCCTTGACAAATGCTGGGAACACAGAGAATTTTTGCAGTTGCTGATTTCTTTACCTTTACTTTTCCTTCCTATATTAAAATGGCTTTCTTCTCTATCACCTTTTCTGTTTTTTACTCCAGTGTTAACTTGCTTGTCACTAACTACATGTTTTAAAATTGCATCTTTTCCCAAACTTTCTATCCTCTTCTCTCTTTCCCCAGATTTGTTTTCTCTATCTTTGATGGAGATAATCAATTGATACTGATATACACAATTTGACAGCCTAAATCTTTTACTCATTTATTATTTTATTGTATTTTTTCTCTAGGAGAAGAAAAGGTGCAAGAGAGCAGGTTGCTTATCTTATTTTTTTCAAGTTCCTGGCACACATCCTAAAACATAGTAGGAGCTCAGTAAATATATACTAAATGCATAAATGAATTAAGTGGTGAACTGTGTTTATGGCTTTGCATATAATGGTAATTTCTCTCTCTTTTCTTGCCATCATCATAAAGATTTCCTATATTTTGTAAATCCTGGTCTTAAGACAAGAGCTTGGTTCCCACTTAGCAGACTGACTTTCAAGGCCTCCTTTTCAGCTAGTCACATGACCAAATAAAATCATCAGATATATTCCTCAACTTTGAATTAGGCAGGAGGGTCAGATGAAAATGCACACAAGTGTGATAAGAATAGCATTCACTTTCTTGGAAAGCCAGGGTAGGATTTCCAAGGACAGATTCTATTGTTCAGTGCTACTGTAGAAATTATACCATGTGCTACTCAATGGCAGCAAGATGGTAGTGTTCATCTGACTCTGTAACATGATTTGGGTAGATTCTGGCTGCTGTCTGATTCCTCTGATTACACTTCTTTTCCCAGGCTTGTCAACACACTTACATAGTAGATATAGAAACACATTACAGATAACAGCAATTAGCTTTTTCAACACCTTGCTGCAATCGAATGTAGGTTCCATTTAGCCTGAACTAATCCAAAGACCTCTTATTTGGTTTCCTTTCCTGCTTCCACTTTCATAACTATTCTCTCTCTGCTCTCCACTCCATTTTCAATTCACCTTCAAGATGTTATTTTCTGAAATAAAATTGAATTATTTTATTCCCTTACTTCTTTTTGAGTAATTGAAGTCCATAGGTTTTATTCAGGCCTTTTTGGGAATCTGATGAAAATACACTTTCTACCCACAAAATGCACATATGGCTGGAATTTTATATGTAATTTATTGAATAGCACTTCATTTACATTGATTTTATAAACAATATAAATAACTAAATATTTATGTCATTTTAGCTTGAAATTAATAGCCACTTAATAAAAAAGGGTTACAATATCTAAATTAAAAGGTCAAATTTTATTCTTACTCAGAAGTCAAATTTTTAAGAAATGTATTGTTTTGCTTGAGAAGGTGAAGGTAGTTCAAATTATGGAACCATTTTTGGTATTGTAATGCAAATGTATCCTTGAAGTTCATCATATATTTTTTAATGGGTTTTTTTTAAAGCAGTTTTAGGTTTCCAGCAAAATTGAATGGAAAGTGCAGAAAGTTCCCATATACTTCCTACACTTACACTTGCACAGCCTCCCATACTATCAACATTCCACCGATTAATCTACATTGACACATTACTATTACCCAAAGTCCTTAGTTTACATTAGTGTTCATTCTTGATGTTGTATGTTCTATGGGTTTGGCAGATATATAATGGCATGTATCCACTGTTATAGTATCAAACAGACTAGTTCTGCTGTCCTAAAAATCTTCTGTGTCATGTGTATTCATTACATTTGAGTTTTAATTTGACTATATCCTGACTTATGATTAACTGTTTTGCAATACTGAACTTAAAGGGCAAAACAAGGTTCAAATTCAGACTACCTTACTTGAGCACCCTAACACCAGCCTTTATCTATGAAGAGAACACCTATTTCATTATTGAAAAGTAGCATTTTTCTGCCAAAGTTGAACTCTCAGAACTGTAATTTTAAGAAAAGCACTGACAATGTGCTTTACCCTAAAAGGATAGGACTGTGTCACAGCACAACAGAATTACCTAAAATGTTGTATTGTTGAATTTATGTTGCAAAATTTCCTCTGCAAAAAGAAAAAAAAAATTCCTTTGCAAATAATCGCAGCCATATTTAATATGGGAAAAAATTTCATTCCATCTTTATCAGCAGAGAGAATTATGAAACTTGTATCAGTCATATTTTGACACAATAATGCTTAATAACAAAAACACATAAAATCTCAGGGATATACATTTGGTATATATTGCTCATGCACGTGTAGACTGAACTGTGCTAATGCAAGCTGGTCCTGCAACATGTGTCTCTCATCCTCCTCGTGGGGCTGGAAGCTAGTCTCTTTCTTATCAAAGAGATTGCAGAGGTGTAAGAAAGGAAGTAGGAAGAGACTAGTGTTCTTCCAACGGCTAATTCAAGTTGTGGGCAAGCCCAATGGGAGGGTACTGGAAAGTTGCATGACTAATGGCATGGATATGAGAAGAGGTGAGGGTTGGGGATAGTAATGTCTTCTTAATAGTATGACTCTAGCATGCATGCATACTTAAACGACATAAGTATATGTCAAAAGATTTTAGTGCATCCATGTTTTTGCAGGATTCAGACTATAGATGTATTTAAAGACTTTCAAACATGCTGGTCATAATGGCAGCCTGTAGAAATGCTTCATCCAGCACTGAAAAGTTTAATTGTCTACGTTTATGCTCTTCTTGTTGAGTGACAACCTGATCTCCCCTCCTCCCTCCAAAAAAAATGGATTTCAAAAGTACCCTTAATGGTAACAAAAGGACTTTAACTTTAAGGTGTAATTTTACTCCCTTGAATAAAGTAAGCCAAGCCACGCAAAAACTAATTAGTTATCATTTTCCCTTAAACAAATGTCTTTAAGTATTTAAAGATGTAGTTTGTGGAAAGAAAAAATATTTACTTAGTAAAGAACTGTATATTCTTTTTTCATTTCTGACAAAACTTGAAAATGCCTAGGTTCTGATGGTGACATTTTTCATTTAAATAAATAAGATGGTTTGAAGATCTGTAAGCCTCTGCTTGCCAATCAAAAACTTACAGATATGTCTGGGCTTATTTCTGTATAAAAACAGCAAAATCACATATATTAAAAAGCATCCCTGTGGCTACATCTGTGGTCAGAGAACCAAGATTTTCACTTTAGGCAGTTTTCTAAGAAAGAATATATTTGTTTCTTTAAAGAGGTACTGGCCATAAATATTTCTTAAAGAGTCTCAACCATTAGGAATTCTGCTTTGCTGATAACAGCAAGTATATACAACAGTTAAAAACCTGTTGCTGGCTGAACTGAAAACTAACAGTAAAATTATACAATCGCATGGGAGAAAGTAGAGGTCAGAGTGGAATTTTTTTCTCTTTCCCCATTAGATGATTCGAAATATGGAATACAAAGCAGATATGGTATAGAGTTGACAGAATCATTGTTAGAATAATCTGTTTCAACTATCCTTCACTACTTTAAGTCATAAAAAACAGTTCAGTCACTCCAAGAAAACTTGTTTCATCAATATGCCCCCAACTGTGTCTGATTTTTTTTTGCTTGGCAATACAATTATAAACTTTTCAAGCAGCTATATAGACAATGTTTTTAGTTTTATGTTTTTGCTTGATCAGCTTCATGTTTCTAGCTTTTTCCACTTAGCATCATTCTCACTAAAACAGCAGGAAAAAAAATTATTTAGAAGATTGACACACTTAAGGTGTCTCTATAGGCTTGTTAGCTTCTTGTTTTCATTAGTAAGATATTTGAACAAAAGGAACACTGTAACTTTTGGACCTAATAACATGGATATTAAAAATAAAACTGAAATTTTGTGAAGTATTTGTATTTTTTCTTGACACTATCTACTAAAGCTAGACCTTTTGTAAAAGTAAAAATAAATAAAGACATCCATATCCTTAATAGCAAGGCCACGGTCCCTTTACCTCCATTTAAGAGAAACTTACAGGATTCATATATGATATTGATAATGGTAATTTGTTAGTTGAGAGTATAATCATAAATAGATTACTTGATTTATGATGCAAACTCATCTATCATTTGTTTGTAGTGAAACTCTAGCACATTAACATAATTTTACAACAAAGTTGATAATATTTTCCAAGGAATGAAAGAAAGTTACAGATATAAATATTTTGTTTTCACTTGTATTAGATGCATGGGAGACTAGAAGTCTTACTCTAATTATTACCTATTTCTCCAATCTCATTTCTTAGGTGTTATACACTCATTTTATGAGTCAGATATATAAAATTAAAATCCTCACTCAACAACCTACTAAGTGAGGCAACTTAGACTAATTATTTAATTTTTTGGGAAATCAGTTTTCTTAAGCTGGGAATTTTTTAAAAATGGGAACATATTCTATGTTACTATTTGTTACATGAATTAAATGGCATATATATATCCTAATAAAAATATACACTATACATATGTATGTATATATAATGTATACAAATATATACATTTTAATTGTTACACAAGTTGAATTACATTATATATACTATTTAAAACCATACACACATGCACACTCAAGCATGAACACACACACACAGCTTTAAATAATATCAGATACCTAGAAAGCACACTATAAATTGTATCTAGCTCCTACAAAGATATGACATATAATAAGCATTCTGGAAGATCTGTTGTATGAATTAATACCTATTACAATTATCATTGTTTTATTATGTCCTGCTGTACTTCAGTGATACGGATCTACTTTCAATTTTATAAGTACACAGCGATCTTTTGGTTTCTGACACTCTCCACACTTTTTTTTTTCCTTTTGGAATGTATTTCCTATTTTTTTTCTACCTAGTAATTACATGCTCTACTGCTATAACTTATATCCATTGTCATCTAATCTTTGACTTTCTTTGACCAAAAACCCCTGACACCTAAGTTGTTTCAAAAATATTGACTGCATTTCTAATATAAGGTGTTTGACAACTAATATAAGGTGCTTTAAATGTTGTCTACTGTTGATATCCCTTATTAGCTCATTGAAGGAAAGGGTTGTGGATTGTTATCTATTTATCTCGAAGAACTAGCATGTTGTGTTATGATGAAAAATGGCTGATTTCATTGTTTCTATTTTTGCAAATCAACACTATTTTCTCTAAGGCATTCAATATTCTCTGTCCAGTATCCAATATTTATCTTGAAGCCATACTGGAATTAATTAGATGCAAAGAGAGGAGAGCATGGTCTCTGACCCTACATATCAAGCTTCATTTCACAGTATCTATAATATTTAATAGTAGATGAGGAAGTAATTTGACTGAATATCACTGAAATAGCCATTCAAGCTATTGTGCATTATACATTTCTCTGAAAGGAAAAGACACATTATATTCCATTTAGGAAAATCAAGATGATTGTCTCTGGAGAGATTATGAATGTTCTCTCATATATATAATTTGAATAGTTTTAAAATATAATTTGTTTTCAGATAAGGATTTGGCACTATAGAGATCCTTAGAAAACTGACTGATATTCCTGAAAAACTTTTGGTTGTACGCCATACATTTTTATAAAGTCACTAATTATGTGGCTATTGTACATTTTCAGAGCCAAAGTACAGATAAATTCTTTGCAATCCTGAATAAAATGCCTGAAAAAAAACCACTTAACTGACGAACTAGGTTTAAATTTGAATAATCTAGAGAGACAAATAGTCATTCTATTTTCAAAGATCTCTACCAAAATATATTTTCTTGCTTTGCTCTCTCATTGCCCAGTGCAGTTAATTATATGTCATGTAGGCAGGTGAAAGTATGACCCTTTACGTCCCTCATATTAAGGACAGGGACTTTCAGGTCATCCTCATTTATCTTCCACTACTAAATCCATTCTTCCCACTGTTTCAATCATGATAGTTTCCACACACTGGTTTCAACCTGCCCTTGTACACTGGTGTGTTGCTGAAAAACTGAAGAAACTAATTGCTTTAAATCTATGTATTCGTTAAGTTGAGCTTGTTTGTCAGATTCAAGGTGAATCATTGGACATAACTTCTAAGCATGCATTCTAAGTTTTATTTTACCTTAAGCTGCATGGAGAGGTAAGTAACTGGAATTTTTAATAAGTGAATTATTTTCTGAAATGTACCTCTCAAGGACTACTTCTTGGAGTGTGACTGATTAAGATCCACAATGGGGAGATACCTACTGTTAGCTTTTCCTATGTGTTTTTTTTATTTTAATTTTTAAATTGTGTTAAAATACACATAGCATAAAGTGTACCATTCTTAATCACTATTAAGAGTACAACTCAGTGGCATTAAGTGCATTAACACTGTTGAACAGCCATTACCACCATCCATCTCCACAGCTCATTTTGCAAAACTGAATCCCTATTACCATTAAACAATAATCCTCATTCATGCATCTCTTCAGCTCCTAGAAACCACCACTCTTTGTCTCTGTGAATTTGACTACTCTTGGCACCAAATAGAAGTGTAATCATATAGTATTTGTCATTTTGCAACTGGCTTCTCTTAGCATAATGTCCTCAAGGTTCACCCATGTTATACTGTGTGTAATTCTGCGATTACAGGTATGTATATATTTGTACTAATATGATAGGCACTAGTCACATGTGGCTATTGAACACCTGAAATATGGGCTGTGTGACTTAAAATCTGAAATTTAAATTCATTTTAATTAAGTTTTAATTGCCACATATGATTAGGGGCTGGCTATTCCATTAGACATCCTAGCTCTATATAATCTTTATCAATTATTTTCTTGGTTTATCAATTTTAGATATGATTTTTATTGCTATGATATAGTTCAGCTCATATACATCTTCCATTCAACTACTATCACTTTTTAAAATAAATTTATCTCTCACTGATCTTTGTAACTTTAAAAAAACACACAAATCCTTTATGTCCTTTTAGCAACAACCCAGAGGTCTTTTGAATGCTATTAACTCTCCTGCCTTTTCTTATAGTTTCTGTACTTTTATTTTTACATGCTATGAAAGTTTATAACAATTTATAGTTTCTTCTGTAATCATTTTTCAGACTTCATTGTTTTGAACTGGCAAATATTATTTACATAGTGTAAATCCTAATAAGATTTTTGTTTATCTCTCCTTTCTTATACTGATCTTTTGTTTCTCTAGAATTTTTAAATCAATATTTTTTCTGGTACTATTTAAACTTATTATTTTAAATTTTCTTCCCAACTTCTTCATTTAATTAAATATTCTATATGTTTTTTGTTTCGAGCCTCCTTGCAATAAATACCCTACTGTTTTTCAGCTTCAATATAGAACAGTTGCTCTTAAGCTCTTAAGCATTAGCAACTTGGCCTTTCTATTCTCTGCTTTCCAGAATTCTTCACACTGCTTTCTATGTCCTGTTTCTACATTTTTCTCCTTAATTTCGAATGGTTTGTCAAGTAATTTCCCAAGAATGGGTATTCCAAAGGCAAACTTTTCAGTCACTGCATATTTTAACATTTTTTATTTACTAAAACATAAACACACTTGGTTGCAAAGTTGGCTTGATATCGAGTTCTGTGCTAAAACAGTTTCCCTTCAGAATATTGAAGCCATTGATTGATTGTATTCTTGTCTAACTACAGCTTTTGAGAATCTGTGTCATGTGCATTTTCTCTTTTTAGGTGACCATTTATTCTACCTAAAAGCTTTTACTATCTGCCTTTTTATAATTGACTCCACTTTTTCTTTATATTCTATGCTACATCAAACCAACCTTCCTGGGTCTGGAGCATCTGTTGATAAACTGTGGTATCTTTTTATATATTTCATGCAGATTAGGGTAGGTCTAACTATATGACATAGATTTCTGAAGAATGCAGCCTCTCTAAAACCCTACTTCTAGTAATGAAAATGGAATTAGTATCTTTTTGAGATGATTTCACTAAAAAAAATATAGATTCCAAATGAAGGCAAGTTGTATCCGAAATTGCCATACACTTCAATCAATCTGCCAATTATGTAGTCCACTCTCCCCTTTTTTCTCCCCTTAGGAATAGCACTCCTTGAAGTGTGATGTCTCATATTCAACAAAGAAATGTAGAAATGAAAAGTATTTCAATTTTGGATATTAGAAGAATGGAATTTAGGATTTTCAGGTCATACTAAGCCCAAAGCAATATTTCTCTCATATGTTAAATTGAAATTTCCATTGGTTTACTGAAAGTGTTTTATAGGAACCCCCATGAGGATATTCAGGTTAATTATCTTGGCAACTTAATAATACCCAAGAGTTTCCTTCCTTCATGCTTCAGCTTAGTGAGGAGCTATTTCCTATTAATACCAGTTCCCAAAGTGGCAATCCACTGTTGATACTTGTGTGATTATAGAAAAGATACGTACAATTATTTAATTATTTAACTCTTTTTTCTTAAATTGCAATGTCCTCACCTTTGGGCAAAGGCATATTTTCTTGAGGTAAGGTTTATGAAAATCCATGATTAATAAAGGGCTCTATGCTTAGAATAGACTCAGAGAATAACCCAATGATCCCTTTTAGTATTTTACTAAAATAGGAAACTTATCCAAACACTAGAATCTAGAATTATTAAATCCCAATTTTTATCTTTGCTTCCTCCACTAAAACGCTTAATCACAAAGACGGCAGAGGTTCTTTCTCTCATAAACTGAGTTAACAAAGGATCCCAGAGAGGTAAGAAAATTCAGATATTTTTCTTATATTAGAAAACTCATCAAGTCTCAATTTAGGAAAGGAAGGTCAATAAAGAGCAACCACATCATCATTCTCCCTAAGGTATAATGTCAATTCTTAAAATGGTGAGTTTAAAGTTTTTCAGGTAATTTCAAACTTTTAATGTAATATTTTTCTTCACCTATGGTAATTTATTCCAGTTATTTCTATCTCATCTCATCAGCAGCTCACAACTGATTCAAAAGTGAAATACTCATCTAGCTGTGTCTCTTGATTTTAGTGGCTGTCAATGGAATTTTTATGATAAAAATCTCATTAGGAAGGATAGCACACATGACAATAATCTGCTAATCTAGCAAATTTGAAGTTGCTCAAAACAAAATCACAGTGACAACTAATTCTTTGGTTGCACCTGGAAGATTTTAACCATTTATTTCACCCTTGCGTACAGGTCTAAATAGGGTTTAACTGATATATCACCTAAGCTTTATTCAATTTTTATCTTGCAATTTCTCAGTTAAGGTATAGAATTTCCTTTTAGAAGTTTTACCTTCCTAAAACTCTTAGTTTCAAGTTTCCATTGACAAGATAATTTTTAAAAATGAGAAACCTAACTTGCACTTGAGAATATGTTCTGAATTTAAGTGTTTAGCCTACCAAATTCCTTCCTATTCACCCATATGTCACTAAAAATCATCAAATTTCTATTTTTTGTATTGATTAGTTTCCTTTCCATTTCATTCTGATGATAAAGATGGACGGTGTTTTTATCCTTTTATTATTTTCTCAAGACTGTTTTCCCCTATGATTAATTAACTCTGACTTGTGTTTGAATCTCTTTCTCTGTGCATCAGGCTGACAGAATTTCTTTCTGGTAGGAAGCTTCTGTTGGGAAACAAGAACTGAGATCAGAATAAACTTCAAAATGAATTAAAATGTATGGCTTGTCTCGGGAGCAACAGCAGCACGGTATACCCAAGCAGATTTCTCTATTGTATTTCGTGTATTCTCTAGACTGTTGGTGGTCAAAATGATTAAGGAAGATACAAAAAATTCTGCCAGTTTTTAAGACACTCAAATAGATTTGTTTCCTATTTTGTAAAAAGAAAGAAGCAAGGAATGGTATGTTTTCCCAGTTGTTTTGGAAGTTTTGATTTTGTTATCCATTTAGTGGCTATCACCTTTGTTTCTAAAACTAAGGAAAACAATGTGATAATAGTTAATTGATGACAAATAGTTAACTAATAAGTACCTCCAGAGTACCATAAAAAATGAATATTTTTTGTTGAAATCTATGACAAAGCCAATGCTTACCCTTAAGTGTGCAGGTGTGTGAATTCATGTGTGTGCTTGTGTATATGCTAAAAGGTAAAACTGAACCCCATGTGCATCCTAAACACTCACTGCCTCCCAACATATGCTGCTCTCCAGAACAGCATGACCAAGACACTGCTGCGGTGATGCATGAATGTAAGTGCATCAAGTGTGTTGTGGATGTTGTTCAGGTGTGCACTGGCAGCAAAAATGTTAGGAAATAGCCTTTAAGTGGACAGACAGCTTTTAAGTGTTGGGAAACAGCAAGATGGTAGAAAGCCACCCTCAAATGTATTGGGGCATCAAGGTTGTTTTTTCCCTAATTCTGACTGTCAGAATTCCAAATTGTAAGACAGCCCCATAGCCACTGAATAGGTAAAGCCTGAGAAACCTATTGAGAGATGTGTTAATTATTGTGATTTTTAATACTCCTGGACTCTTGTCTGGTGATTATGGTGCCACTAAAAAGATAACATAAGCAGGATTACTGTATCCACAGGCACTGACTGCATTTTTAGTAGAGGTCTCCTATTAGAATAACTCCAAATGACTGTCTATCTTTTTTCGATTCTCCAGGGGAAGTTCTAGGAGCTAAAATCTGGGCTACATGCTAGGCCCTAATCAAATTAGTCTTTCAGTGGTAAAGAACCACAAAAATGTGTTTTGTCAGTGTTTTTTTTCCCCCTGAACAACCTATATAAAATATCCCTGTGCTTAACTACACGACTTTCATAAAATATAGTTTCTCTTCACTTAATCAATTCAAAACTATGTATACCTCAAACAAAAACAAGCACACATACACACTCATAATGAAATGAAGAACAACTGAAAATTCTGCCACATTTAACCTTACATAAAAAAGCTATATGGTGAAGTCTTGAGTGATATTTATTGGGGTGCAGGAGGATATTTGTTAGCTCATTAACCCCCTCCATTCTGGTCATGTGAGTTTGAAACATTTACTGAGGATATGCTTAAATTACACCATCACCGGTAATTCTCCTATACTAGACCAAAAAAAAAAAAAAAAGTCAAGCACTTTGCATTTCTGTTTTATGTATATTGCAAGATGTAAATGTTATGTGAGCCTCAGAGACACTGAAATGAGTGTGTTGGAATGTGCTTTAAGTAGCCCTCAATAAAGCAACCATTGAAAAATAAAAGTAAATTAAAAATTGCAAGGAAAAATCTGGAAATGCAACATAATGAAATATTAACTGATGCTTTTACATAGTGATATATTTTTGTTTACTTCTTTGGTTTCATTTTAATGTTTTAATAGTACCCATGTGTTATTTTTAATACAAAAATATTTTCAATGTAATATTTTTGATTGACAGTAATAGAAAACGTTTCTGCTAATGACAGCACATCAAAGGACATGCAATCTCAGAGGAAATGCATTTCATGTTTGAGTTTTGAAGTGTTTAATTCTTTTTATAGTAGATTTCATTCATTTACTTGTCAAAAGTCAGTCGGAGCTAAGTTTTGAAAGGAACATGATACTGCATGGAGCCATTCTTTTGGAGATAGCTATTAAATATTTAATAGCATATGAAAACTGCAAATGCAATAGGATTCCCACAGCAGGATTAATTTGAGGTTAGAGTACAATAGGCCTGAACATAGTTCTTCAATAATGAAAAATTTGATTTGTATTTTGATTAGAAAATCCTCCTGCTTGGTTAAACCTGCAATGCAGGAGCTAAGAGGCTATTTTGTTATTGTCTAAACTGCATATGCTTTCCTTTTGAAAATAACTTCTCTGAAATTTTGAAACTCATTATTTCAATATGCTTGGTTTTAATTCTTGTGACCAACTTTGAGGATGGTCACTGTTACAGTTTTCAAGAATAGAGTGTCATGTATCTTGGACCCTAATCATGTAAGATCACAGAAAAAGACCCTGATGGAATGCAGAGTTTAAGAGATTCTATTTACTTCATCTTGTTTCTAATAACTACTGATATCAGGAATTTTCAAGTTCACTCTTGAATCTAATTCTTATACAAAGACTTTATAAACCAGTCTTCACTTCTCTAGTACTTTATCATTCTATTCCATCAAAATACAAATTATATGATTTAGGAGGTGGCGGTCGAGATGGGAGTACATGGAGGGAATGTTATTAGTAAAAGAAAAATAAATCAACGGTTGAAACCTTGCCAATTGTTCTGAGAACAATCCCCCTAAAGTTTCCTTAAATTCTAGGCATTTTAAAAATCATTATTGGCATCTATTCACAAATCCTTAGAAGTCTGGACTTCATTATGTATCTTAGACTTTGTGAACTTTCTACTTGACTACTGTCATTAGTTCAGGGAGTAAATACAAGTGTTGCTATATCAAACACACGACCTGTGGACACTGTTAAATCAGATGTTTTTTCCAAGTAACTCAGTCCCTTTCGTGAGAAAATGCAAGCTGAAAACTATATGATCTAAAGGGAAGGTGAAAAGAATAGGATAAAAATTGAGGAGGACAAGGGGCTGGTTATTTTTCATTTACTTTCTCTTCCAGAAACCCATTATTTACTTTGTCTTCTTTGATTTGTGAGACAAAGACTGAGTCCTGTGAAGTATTACTTCATTCAGATTTCCTTTACAGTCACCTTCAGATTGCGTTTAGCCCACGGAAATTACAGCGAAGACCGGAAGGTGAAAAGGAGGGAGAAGTCAAGGTATTTCTTATATGCTCCCCCCTTACTCTGAAATAAGTTGTACCTCACTAGGGCTGTAATGACTACCAAGAAGCCCTTCTGTCAAAATTCCATGTTTCACTTAGCTTCAGCAACCCACTTCTTCCTGACTCCTCTACCCCTGGGGTGATAATTGCTTCTCCCTTAACATGAGGGTTTGAATCCATCCTGCCGGATGTATGACACTCATTCTTGAAATAAACTTCTCTTTTACTATTTTTAAAGTTGCATCTGTTCAACAAACTAACATGTTTTCCTGCTTTTTCAGTTTTCAGTGTTATGAATTGTTCTAGCTATCTGTTCCTTTATGGGTAATTGTATTGTTGAAGTTGTTTTAGGATTTCTTAGCCAGGTGCCAATTTAGATCTTATATATTTAATTTGAAAAGAGCATATTTTAGTATCATGATAAGAGTTTTTTCTCAAAATTTAGAATCAGTATTTGAAATATAATTATGTGCTCATCATTCCTCTGTTTAAAATTTTTAATTGGCTTGTGTTGCTCATAGGAAAAGGTTGAATTTCCTTTATAACTGTGGTTCTCAAAGTATGATTCGGAGATCTCGGGGTCTCAAAGATTCTTTCAAGAGATCTGAGCTGTCAAAACTATTTTCATAATAACACAAAGATTGCATCTGCTTTTTCTTTGCCCTGACATCATTTACACTGATGGTTCAACAACATGGGTCCACAAATTACTTATGCCTTAGTAGGAACCACAGTAGTGGTGACAAATGAGTAAATAGCTGCTGTGTTCTTTACCACATGAGCTTGCCAAAGAGAAAAAAAAAGCAGCAGTGCAAATTTCACTTAATGGTGTATTTAATGAACTAGTAAAAATTACTAATTTTATTAAATCACAACCCTTGAGTGTATGTCATTTTCTACATGAAGACATGGGGAAAACATAAAGGCAGTTCACTGCATAGCAAAAGGTGATGATCATCCCACGGAAAGGTGCTTGTGCAATTGTATAGGTTGTGTAGTAAACTAGGTTTTTTATGGAACACTTTTCAGAGGACGTTTTTATGGAACATTATTTTTACTTGTCTGAAAGAACAACAGAAAAACTATCATTAGTCAGTCCTGAGTAGGATGCTCAAGAAATGGCAGACACATTCTCAAAATGAATTAAGCAAGGCTACCTACCACTTCAAGGAAAACAACTGCCAATATGTCTCTCCAATGATAAAATCTGAGTTTTCAAACCAAAAAGCTGAATTTTGGAAAACTTGTATCCACTGTAAACTTTACACTTTCCTAGTAATAAAGGTTTTCCTGATGAGATTGGTATTGATATTAATGTCATTTAAAAAATATTGTGTCATAAAATGAGTCACCATTTGAAAGACCTGTATAATGACTCAATGAACTAATATTTTTCAAATAACCAATGTACAATGTATGCATGCATGGGTAAAAGGTTCATTCAAGATTCAAGACAGACAAATGTATTTAATGTAACTGCAAAAAGTTAATTTACATGGTTTTAGATTTTACATTGTAGCTAACCTTTATGAAACTAGTGCTTGTTAAAATTTGATGTACTATCTAATAGCCACAATTATTTGAAATGTCTGTTAAAATAATCCTCCCTTTCCCAAAACATATCTGTCTGGGATCAATTATCTTCAAGTACTTCAATCAAAAAATACTGCAACAAATAAAATGTAGAGGCAAATATGAGAATGCAGTTATTTAAAGTATTTTTTAAAAGGTAAAATGTCACTCCTTGCACAAAGTTTTGGCTTTGGAAAAGATAGCTATTTTCTTTTTCATAAAATATATTATGTATGCTAACTCTACTACATTTATTATTGTTATTTTTATATAAAGTAGTAACTATTTGTAACTTTTATATTAACTTCTAGTATGGTAATTCTTAAAGATATAACCCACAGAATCAAGAGTTGTTGGTGTTCTCAATGATAAGTTTAACATAGTCTTGGGGGTAAATATTGAGAAATAAAAAATGTTAAGATTTCATTCATGTCTATTATCTAGTCTCATCATCAATTCCCATGTCTCTAAAACTTCAAAGTATCAGTTTTCATATTTTCCTGAACAAGCAAAGTTTCCCTTTACTTCAAGTGTTTTAACAAATCTTTTTCCCTCTAACTGAAATGTGGGGTTGAGTACCAAAATTATTGCTGATTTCTATGGTTCATATTACAATATAGTTGTAGTATGTGTATATATTTCTAATCTATGGAAGTGTTGAGAGCACATATACCTACCTTTTAACTTCCTCTTAATCAAGTGTTGTAGGTTTGAGGTGGCGAGGATGTTGGAAATGAACAGTTGGTTTAATTGCAAAAGGTCAAGTGTGATTTGATTTATCTGTATAGACCAGACTTCTCCAGTAGAATAAAGACAAGGAACAGAAAGTATCTTATGAAACTTTATGGAAATAGAATTAACGGATTTGCAAAGTACTCAGTATTCTATCTGAGTCATTTAAAATGACATTTCAGAATGGCAAAATAATATCTAGATAAAACTATAAAATTTTGTAATAAACAAACAATATAGAGGTGTCTGACAATTCTTTGGAGTGAAATAGCTGAAAATGTTTCAGAAGCAAGCTCAAATCCTCAGATATCCATGCATCCATGCACAGAGTAGTGTATGGACTTGAACATTAAACAAAAATTGCCAAAAGTTCTATCTGTGGATATCAACGCACTTAATGGAATGGAAATCATGATTATGGCATGGAAAGTCCATGCCTTATCCATGGGAAATGGATAAAGGATGGAAGATACCAACAGTAAACCAAGAAACAATTCTCCTATATAGAAATTCACAAAACTGGCAGAGGAAAATGATGAAAAGTTTCAAGATGAGAATAAATTAGAGGGACATGGATATTATATTTTGATGGAGGATTTGGAATTTTGGAAAATTATTAAAAGACTCAACAGGGTAGGGTTATTTAATTATAACAACTCTGAAACAAACTAAGAGTTTGTAAAAAGAAATGAAAAACACTTAAAATATATCTATCATCATGCAATAATGACTATCATGCTGATGTAGTTCTTTCAGTATTTCCCCCATTCTCAATCAAAAGAGAGGCTTCCAGGCCAAATTGTCCCTGTCTCTTAAATAGTGTACTACGATATAAAGAACACTGCAAGAGTAAAAGAAATCAAGCATCATAACAACAAATAGATACAATGTATGTTAGATAGGTATCAGATTGGTTTTAACAAATCTTTTTCTAATGGAAAAGTGTAATTAGGGTGGTGAAAGCAGCATTATTTGTCACACAACTCTTTGTATTTTGGTTTTTCACATATTTATATATCTTTATAGTTTAACTGATGCCAATTCATATTTGAAAATACAGAAACTGTAAAGATAAATTCCACCATCCATTAAGTAATAACTAACATTAAACATATTTACCTTTAGTGTTATGTTTTAAAACTTACTAAACTATTATTTGTTTAATTTACAATTTTGACATAAGTTTAGACCTAAGGAAGACTTTAAAAGATTCTACAGAGAATTTTTGTAATATTTTTCACCTCAATTCCCCTAATGTTACCATCCTACATTCCATGGTACAATGATTAAAACTATGAAATTCATGTTATTATGATGTTATTAACTATAGACCTTGTTCAGATTTTGCTACTCATGTCCCCTTTGGTTGCAGGATTAACCTAGGATACACAGTATTTAGCTGTTATTTCTCCTTAATCTTCTGCAGTTTTAACACACTTCAGTCTTGCCTGTCACAACCTTGACACTTCTTGAAGAATACTGGTTAAGTACTTTGATGCATGGCTTTCAATTTGACTTTATCTGATGTTCTGTCATAATCAGATTGAGGCTATAAATTACTGGGAAGACTATCACATTTACAATTTAACAACATTAAAAGTATTCCCTTTAAACAATTTTGAAACTTTATTTTCTCAAGACATTATGTCATATGGTTTTCCTTATATCAATGATACTTTTCATGGGTATTATTTGCTCATATGAGGTAATTAGAGGGAAGTAATAAATAGATTACATACACACTAATAAACTATTACAGTAATATAAAAGCATTAATTAAGCAGAACCTGAGGAGTCAAATTGAGACAATCTGTATTTCTAATTTTATCACCTTTCCATTTCATTTTTGGGTTCTCTAGTATTAACGGTATAAATCGGTGAAGTAATAAAAATATCATTCCATCTAAGCCATGTCTTCTCTTTTTTTTTGAATTTCTATTTTGGTTTATCTCATGAACAGCTGAGACACAGCTGTTTTTTTTTCTTTTTTCAGAAATCATATTTTTAAGACTTTGAATACCTATCCATATTTTCCTTCTCTTGTGTTCATATGTAAGAGAATGGTTGAATTAGTAAACCTTTCTGGGTCAACTACTTTTCATTAAAATGCTACAGAAATTGCTCTTGTGGATTCAGTATTACTAAAAGTCTGACACAAGCCTTACAGTTATTCTTTTTAGAAAACCCAGTAAGACAACAAAACAGAAAACAAATTAAAAAAAATAGGTTTGATGCATATAGTTTTTACTTAATTTTAATAGGAAATGTAGTTGCATTTTTCATAAAACTATACACACATTTGTTACTTGTTTATTTATTTATTTTCTCTCATGCTCATTGTTATCTATTTGTCTAGTTCTCCCTAATGTCTATCCATAGGTAATCCTGTTATTAGTTTCTTATGTATCCTTCCAGCATATCTTTATATACATATACGCATATGTGTATACTGTATGTGCAAATATATATTCTTATTTATTACACAATGGAGTCTAGTATATATATTATTCTATAGCTAGATTTTTTCATTAAAATATTGTGGATTTTTCCACATAGTTTCTTTATTATCTTTTTTACAATTACATAGTAATCTATTATGCTCTGTGCAAAATTTAATGTATATTAAATCATAGAAAAATGACTTGTGATTATATAGCATAAAGGCTCAGATAATTATTAACAGTTTGCATTAATCTAAATGAATATCCAGTTGGACAATGGAAAACTGTGTGAAAAATGGGTCAGTTGTTCCAGGTACAGGAATATTCTGCCTTTGTGTCTGTCTGACATCCTTGGCCCTTGATCACAAAATACCATTAATGCACTACAATCATTGTGATAAATCCTAAAGATCCAAAATAATTCTAGAGGGAACTTGTCCCACTTGAGAAACACTCTATTATAGAAGAATACTGTAATTTCTGTCTCATAACCATTTGACAATTAAGAAAAAAATAAAACAGCCTAAGACTAGAGTAGCTACAAAGAGAGATTTTGATTTGTATCTAGCTATTTTTCTATGATCAGTCTTGTCCAATGGTCGAATGGCCTTTTGTCAAGTCTCTGGTCCATGGAGAGAATATTAAAGAAGTTTGTGAGTTAGCTAGGTCTCTTCAAGATATCACTTTTGCAGTTGGAGCAATGCTGTGTTTAATGTTGGCTGGAAAATGTGCCATTTGGATTACATTGTGAGACTGACTTAAATGAACAAGACATTCAACTAGATGAGCTTCTGAATTTCATATATTACAATTCTTTAACATGAGATATTCCCTAAATCTTTATAAAAACCCTGAGGATTACTGAAGAAAACAAATTTCAGTTACAATGTACTTCCCAAGCTGCTGTTTCTATCTTTTGCTTTCACACATACGTTTTTGGGGAACTAAAAGGTTTGAAGATTTTGGGTTGTCATTCTTTCACTCAAATTTCATCACTGATATTAAGAAATAAAAGGATGTGTTATATTAACCTGACTTTTGTTGAGTGATGTAGATTATAGTTTCGGTAACTAAGCACAGCCCAATTAAAGTCATGCATTCAGTGTTGAAATGTGACATTAAATCAAACATTAGACATTTTAATTCATAATTTAGCACTTTCAGGTGGTTGTATAAAAACATTTGTCATTGTAAGCTGTTCACTGTACTCAGTAATATAAGATGACATGTCTTTTCTACTCACCTCTAGAAATAACATTCATTCTCAGTGTTGCTTTATTACAGTTCTGAAAAACAAATACAGGATCATAATATAATTTCACATTGCCTCCTACTGTCCTAAATATATCTTCTTTTGAGATATCTATATATAAGTAAATATATTCTCATTATGAAATCAGTGATTTTAGAAAACTCTATAAATCAAATAATCTTTGGGTTATTTTATAAACTAGACATCATCTAATTATAAATATATACATATTTTACAAACCATGCTTTTACGGGATATTTTATAATGGGTTCGTTTGCCAGCACCCTGATGGAAATGTTATCTTATTATAAGTTATAAATCTTTAAGAATCTAATTTTGAAATCAAGACTATTTAGGGAATTTTCTCTCTTAGTTAATTATTAACTGACAAAACTTGGTCATTTTATTTAAACGTTCTACACTCCTATTTAGTCATCTGTAGGGGATTAATACAAATATTTTTCTGTCATGGCTAATGAGCAGAATCACCATAAAAAATTTTTTTGGGGGGGTACAAAAATCCATTGGTAAATGGCATCTCTTATAATAACTACTTCTGTATTCTTATTTTTTTGTAACAGCCATAATGATTCATTATATTCTTACTGACTTCTTGTCTACTCTTCTATGAATTTCTTGGATAGAGGTGAAGAAATCTAATCCAAATTTCCATTTGGTGTCTTTGTTCTTCTACCTGAAGAACTTCTGTTAGTATCAAAGGCAGGTCTGCTGGCAATTTATTTTCATAGCTTCATATTTTACCTTAATACTTGAAAGACATTTTCTCTGGTTAAAGAACCCTAGGTTAAGTTTTTTTTTCCTTTCTTTTAACACTTCAGAGATGCTATGACACCATCTTCTTGATTGCACAAGTTTTTACACAACGTTGGCAATATTCATTCTTCTGTAATGTGTCTCTTAGGTGGCTTTGATTTTTCTTTATTAGTTTATTTTGCAATTTGATTTTGTACCTCATCCCAAACGAGGTTTGTCAAGCTTCTCCGATTTCTGAGTTGAGTTTTCATAAAATAAAATTGAAGAGTAGTTTTATCGACCTCACTCAGATTCAAGATGGTGGCGTGAGAAGTGAGCCAGAGAACTCCTCCCAAACCACAGATAGTGTGAAAATATAGTTAATAAAACTAACCCTAAAACAGCAATAGGAAATAAGGCTGCACCAGACTGCACACAGACATCACAAACAGAGCAGACCTCAAGAAACAGGGTAATGTACTAAAGCCTTGATCCGGCAGGACCCGAGCCCTTCCCCCACCCCAGCTCACTGGCGGGAGGAAGAGAAACAGCGCAGAGCAGGGGGTGGGGAAGCCTGGGACTGCTGAACACCTTGCCTGGGAGATCTACTTTGTGAGCAGAAACCTATATTGTATGGTGCTCTGGAGGATGGGGAGCTGGGACAGGCGGAGTGTTTGAGAGACAGATTCTGGCCATTTGTGAAGGTTGGGATCTCCACTAGGCTGCTCTGAGACAAGGGAAAGGCAGGTGGACTGACAGGCTTCCTAGCAGTGAGAGGGCTGCTGAAGGGGTGAGGTTTGCACCAAACTGGCTGCGCAGGAGAAGGGGGACAAGGTTGTTTGGGCACGCTCTGCCAGCAGATTGGGAACTTTTGAGAACTTTACGGGCTCTATCACCCTGGCTGGCTACTCAGCTCGGAGGCCCCCCACTGTGATAAGCAGCCTGCCGAGACTTCCTCATGGCCTGAGAGCACCAGCCCGCAAACCAGCAGTCACTGCTCTGGCATCAGGCCAGCGAGAGGGAGGCCCCACCAACAACAGTTAGAGACACCAAGCACAGAGGCTTACACCTGTGTACTAGGCCCACTGGCTCTGATACAGGAGACAGGCAGGGCAGACAGGAGTCAGGAGACACATCTTTCCTTCCCCCAGGCACCAGCTTCGCTCCCATGCGACCCCTGGCCTCACTTTAGGGGCTGAGCAGTTCCAGAGACTGGACCTTCTGGGCAATAGAGGGCACCACACAGAAATACGAAACATCAAAAGAACATGGTTCAGACCACAATCACACAAACCCCAGAAAAAGGGCCAAATGAAACTGAACTCACCAATCTTCCTGAAAGAGAGTTCAAAATAAAAATCATAAACATGTTTAAGGAGGTACAGAAAAATATTCAAGGATGCAGGAACAAATTTAAAACAGAGATTCAACCATTAAGAAATTCCATATCAGAAATGAAACATACAATGGACGGATTTAAAAGCAGATTAGATGTAGTAGAAGAGACGGTTAATGGGATTCAAATTAGAGAAGAATAATACAAAGAAGCTGAGGCACAGAGAGAAAAAAAAAGTCTCTTAAGAACTGAAAGAATATTGAGAGAACTGTGTAACCTATCCAAACGGAACAATATTCGTGTAATAGGGGAACCAGAAGAAGAAGAGAGAGAAAAAGGGATAGAAAGTGTCATTGAGGAGGTAATTTCTAAAAACTTCCTCAATCTGGGGAAGGAGATAGTCTCTCAATACATCGAGATGCATAGATTCCAACACAAGGGACCCAAGGAAGACAACATCAAGACATATAATAATTAAAATGGCAAAGATCAAGGATAAACACAGACTTTTAAAAGCAGCTAGAGAGAGAAAAAAGATGACATACAAAGGAAAACCCATCAGGCCATCATCAGATTTTTCAACAGAAACCTTACAGGCCCAAAGGAAGTGGCATGATATATTTAATGCAATGAAGCAGAAGGGCCTTGAACCAAGAATACTCTACCCAGCAAGGTTATCATTTAAACTTGAAGTACTGATTCAACAATTTTCACGTAAGCAAAAGCTGAGATAATTTACCTCCCACAAACCAATTCCACAGTGCATTTTTAAGGGACTCCTATAGATGGAAGTATTCCTAAGACTAAATAGATGTCATCCAAGGGATAGATAAAGAGTACAGAATATGATTCATAACAGAAAAAGAATCGAGGAAGAAGAAAAAGGAGGGGAAAAAAAAAGAATCTTTAGGTTGTGTTTGTAATAGCACATGAGATGAGTTAAATTAGACTGTTAGATAGTAAGAGGCCTTTGGTGGCAACAAATTGAAAGCCTCCAATGGCAAAAGTACATACCTATCACTAATCATCCTAAATGTAAATACTCTGAATGCACCAATCAAAAGATGTGGAGTCACTGAATGGTTAAAAAAACAAGACCCATCTATATGCTACCTACAAGAGACTCACTTCAAACACAAAGACATACACAGACTGAAAATAAAGGGATGGAAAAGATATTTCACGCAACTAATAGGGAGAAAAAAGCAGGAGTTGTAGTACTTGTATAAGACAAAATAGACTTCAAAACAAAGAAAGTAAGAAGAGACAGAAAAGGACATTACATAATGATAAAGGGGTCAGTCGAACAGGAGGATATTACTATTATAAATATCTATGACCAAACACTGGATCACCTTCATATGTGAAACAAATACTAACAGAATTAAAGGGGGAAATAGAATGCAATGCATTCATTTTCGGAGACTTCAACACACCACCCACTCCAAAGGAAAGATTAACCAGACAGAAAATAAGTAAGGAGACAGAGGCACTGAACAACATATTAGAACAGATGGACATAACAGACATCTACAGAACACTCCATCCAAAAGCAACAGGATACATATTCTTCTCAAGTGCACATGGAACATTTTCAAGAACAGATCACACACTAGGCCACAAAAAGAATCTCAGTACATTCAAAAAGATTGAAATTATATCAACCAGCTTCTCAGATCACAAAGCTATGAAACTAGAAATAAATTACTCAAAGAAAATGAAAAATCCCACAAACACATGGAGGCTAAATAACATGCTCCTAAATAATCAATGGATCAATGACCAAATAAAAACAGAGGTCAAGCAATATATGGAGACAAATGACAACAATAACTCAACATCACAAAATCTGTTGGACGCAGCAAAGGCTGTGCTAAGAGGGAAATATATTGGAATACAGGCATATCTCAAGAAAGAAGAACAATCCCAAATGAACTGTCTAAACTCACAATTCATGAAACAAGAAAAGGAAGAACAAATGAGGCCCAAAGTTAGTAGAAGGAAGGACATAATAAAGATTAAAGCATAAATAAATAAAATTGAGAAGAATAAAACAATAGCATCAATGAAAGCAGGAGCAGGTTCTTTGAGAAAATAAACAAAATAGATAAACCCCTAACCAGACTTAACCAGAAAAAAAGAGACTCTAACACATAAACAAAATCAGAAATGAGAAAGGAAAAATCACTACAGACACAACAGAAATACAAAGAATTATGAGAGAATACTATGAAAAATTATATGGTAACAAACTGGATAACCTAGAAGAAATGGACAACTTTCTAGAAAAACACAACCTTCAAAAGCTGACCCAGGAAGAAACAGAAAATCTGAATATACCAACTACCAGCAAAGAAATTGAATTGGTAATCAAAAAACTACCTAAGAACAAATCCACTGGACCAGATGGTTTCACTGCTGAATTTTATCAAACACTTAGTAAAGACCTAATGCCATTCTCCTTATAGTTTTCCAAAAGTAGAAGAGGACGGAATATATCCAAACTCATTCTATGAGGCCAGCATCACTCTAATACCAAAACCTGGCAAAGACACCACAAAAAAAGAGAAAATTACAGACCAATATCCCTGATCAACATAGGTGCAAAAATACTCAACAAAATAGTAGCAAACCGAATTCAAAAATACATCAAAAAGATCATCCATCATGATCAAGTGGGATTCATCCCAGAGATGCAAGGATGATGCAACATTCGAAAATACATCAACATCACCACTACATCAACTATAAGAAGGACAAAACCACATGATCATCTCCATAGATGCTGAAAGAGCATTCAACAAAATTCAACATCCATTCATGATAAAAACTCTCAACAAAATGGGTATAGAGGGCAAGTACCTCAGCATAATAAAGGCCATATATCACAAACCCACAGCCAACATTATACTTAACAACGAGAAGCTGAAAGCTTTTTCTTTAAGATCGGGAACAAGACAAGGACGCCCACTCTCCCCACCTTTATCCAACATAGCTGTAGAGGTCCTATCCACGGCAATCAGATAATACAAAGAAACAAATGGCTTCCAGATTGGTAAAGAAGAAGTCCATCTGTCCCTGTTTGCAGATGATATGACATTGTACATAAAGAACCCTAAAGAATCCACTCCAAAACTATTAGATCTAATATCTGAATTCAGTAAATTTTCGGATACAAAATTAATACACAGAAATCTGTTTCATTTCTATACACTAACAGTGAACTGGCAGAAAGAGAAATCAGGAAAACAATTCCATTCACAATTGCATCCAAAAGAATAAAATACCTAGGAATAAACTTAACCAAGGAAGTGAGAGACTTGTACTGTGAAAACTATAAGACACTCATGAGAGAAATTAAAGAAGAAACCAATAAATGGAAATACATCCTGTGCTCATGGATAGGAAGAATTAATATTGTTAAAATGGCCATACTGTCTAAAGCAATCTACAGATTCAATGCAATCCCTATCAAAACACCAGCAGCATTCTTCAATGACTCGAGCAAATAGTTCTAAAATTCATATGGAACCAGAAAAGACCCCGAATAGCCAAAGCAATCCTGAGAAGGTAGAATAAAGTGAGGGGAATTATGTTCCCTGACTTCAAGCTCTACTACAAAGATACAGTAATCAAGACAATTTGGTAGTGGCACAAGAACAGACCATAGACCAATGGAACAGACTAGAGAGCCCAGATAAATGCCCAAGCATATATGGTCAATTAATATATGATAAAGGAGCCATGGATATACAGTGGGGAAATGACAGACTCCTCAACAGCTGGTGTTGGCAAAACTGGACAGCTGCATGTAAGAGAATGAAACTGGATTATTATCTAACCCCATACACAAAAGTAAACTCAAAATGGATCGAGGACTTGAATGTAAGTCATGAAATCATAAAACTCTTAGGAAAAAACATAGGCAAAAATCTCTTGGACATAAATATGAGCAACTTCTTCATGAACATATCTCCCTGGGCAAGGGAAACAAAAGCAAACATGAACAAGTAAAACATTTATCAAACTACAAACCTTCCATTCAACAAAGGACACCATCAATAGAAGAAAAAGACATCCTACAGTATGGGAGAATATATTCATAAAGGACACATCAGATAAGGGGTTGACATCCAAATTATATAAAGAGCTCTCACACCTCAATAAACAAAAAGCAAATAAGCCAATTAAAAAATGGGCAGAGGAACTGAAAAGACACTTCTCCAAAGAAGAAATTTAGATAGCCAACAGGCACATGAAAAGATGCTCCACATTGCTAATCATCAGAGAAATGCAAATTAAAACCACAATGAGATATCACCTCACACCAGTTAGCATGGCCAACATCCAGAAGACAAACAACAACAAATGTTGGCGAGGATGTGTAGAAAGGGGAACCCTCCTACACTGCTGGTGGGAATGCAAATTAGTTCAACCTTTGTGGAAAGCAGAATGGAGGTTCTTCAAAAAACTCAAGATAGAAACACCATTTGACCCAGGAATTCCACTCCTAGGAATTTATCCTAAGAATGCAGCACACCAGTTTGAAAAAGATATATGCACCCCTATGTTTATCACAGTACTATTTACAATAGCCAAGAAATGGAAGCAACCTAAGTGTCCATCAGTAGATGAATGGATAAAGAAGAGGTGGTACATATACACAATGGAATATTATTCAGCCATAAGAAGAAAATAAATCCTACCATTTGCAACAACATGGATGAAGCTAGAGGGTATTATGCTCAGTGAAATAAGCCAGGTGGAGAAAGACAGGTATCAAATGATTTCACTCATCTGTGGAGTATAAGAACAAAGAAAAAACTGAAGGAACAAAATAGCAGCAGACTCACAGAACTCAAGAATGGATTAACAGTTACCAAAGGGAAAGGAACAGGGGAAGATGGGTGTAAGGGAGGGATTAGAGGGAAAAAGGGGTATTAGCATTAGCACAGATAAAGTAGTGGGGTGGGGGGATACAGGCAAGGCAGTATTACACAGAGAATACAAGTAGTGATTCTATAGCATCTTGCTATGCTAATGGACAGTGACTATAATGGGGCATGTGGTGGGGAGTTGATAATTAGGGGAGTCTAGTAACCATAATATTGCTTATGTAATTGTACATTAATAATAGCAAAATAAAAAAATAAAAAAAGAAATAAAAGTAGTTTTATCACCTAAAAATAAATAAATACATAAATAAAAGTAATTTTATCACCTAAAAAATATAAATAAATAAAATAAAACAAAATTAAATTGAAGCTTTTGTATTCATTCTTTTTTGGTCTTGATTACCCTTCCCTTTTCTGGAGTCAAATTATATACATAGTAAAACACTTGAAATTTTCACATAGGTCACTGAGGTCGTGTTCATCTCCCTTTTCTCTCTGTGCATCATTTTGGATAGTTTCCATTTCTTTATCTCCAAAATATCTGACCATTTTCCCCCACCCAGTCTCTAATGGTCTATTATTTCACCCAACTTATTTTTCATTTCAGATAGTGTATTTTTCATCTCTAGAAGTTTCATTATTGTTTTTATACATTTTTTTACTAACTTCTCCCCTACTTTTGTGCATAACTTGCTTTGTATTATTATGCATATGTATAAAACATATATAGTGTAAATATTAAAAATTTTTGTAAAGTTTTAAAGTTCTTGTCAGCCTTTATCTTGTGATGATTCTTATCTTTCCTGTTTCTTTGCATTCCAGGGAATTTTCACTTGACTAAATATTGAATTTTAGATTGCTGAGTGCTATATTCTGTTATATTCTCTCAGTGTGTTGGATTTTGTGTGGCACAATGACAAATGATTGTGAATTAGTGTGATTCTATCAAAACTGTTATAATGAATTCACAGTAGCCTTTTCTCTCCCATCAATGTAATCCCATTGTTAAGTTGCAATTCTGAGGACTTACAAAGGTAATTATTCTATAGGGTGTGAACACAAATCCTTCTGAACCTTTTTTGAGCTCAGGGACTTTTTCTGCCTATGCTTTCTGATAATTATTTTTTGAACTTATGAAGGTTCAGCTCACATGGGTACAAATAAAATTTAAGTGGATCACTCTGCATATGTCAAGTGCTCCCTCTTCTTTAGTATTCTGACCCATAAATTCTCACTACCTCTGACACTTTGAACTCTAGTCCCAGTCTTATCAAATTAATGTGACTGATATGCTCTTTTTGGCTTCTCCCTCCCTGCTCTAATGCCTCCAACCAGTAGTCTGGAGGTGACCGTAAGACCCATCTTATCTATGTCCCAGAGAGATCACAACTCTGTGCTGCTTGCTTTCTGGTGTCTGAGAAAGTGTGGTTTCATACGTTTTTCCATTTTTCTTAAAATGTTGCTTAAAATAGAATGACAATTATCACTGCAGTTGATTTACATATGAAAGCAGAAGTCCAATAATGCTGTCTTTTAAAACAAGCAATGAGTTTACAACATATTTTATAAGTTCTTGTTTGGGTGTAAAAGACTGAGTTCTTTCTATTGAAAGCTAGTATGTTTTGTTTGTTTTTTTAAAAAAATAGTTTCAGTGCATTACCTGGTTTCAGTTATGACTCCAGGTGTCCAAGTAGCACTACTCAATCTTTAATCCAGGTCTCCAACATATGGATAGTTAGTTCATAGCATGTATCTGAGATAGGAAATATTGCATTTTTTTGAATAAATTCTAAGGAAGAAAATAAGAGGAATAAAATAATGTGGAATTTTTTGCTTTTCCTGATCTGCATAAATTGTAAGTCTAGGATGGCTCTGTCTCCCTTCAAACCAAGAAAGGTAATTTAACACCCAGTTATTATGTTCCTTATGTAAGGGCTCTTATAAATGGAATGATACATGTATGGAACAAAGTGATTTCTCCTGATAGTTCTGTAGGTCTTAATTTTTAACAACCTATTTTTCCATTTGTCACTGACAAGATTCTTTTATTAAAGGGATTAAAATATTCCCCTAGTCAGAAAAGTTTCAATACACATAGCCTAAAATTAGCATATGTTCTAAATAAACCTAAAGGCTATTTTGTCACTGCTCTCCTTTCCCCCTTTTATAATGTGTGTGATTCATGAATGCAGGATATACTCATTTTATTTGAGATTTAAAAGTGTTAGGGTTACCTGCACATTTAAAATTAACAATAAATTAGTAACACAGATAACTGTGTACACTACATGTATAAAGACATATTCTCAAAATGGTATTTATATATATATATATATATAAGAATAAACTCTAGTCAGTATAATTATGCTAAGTTACAAGATACAGAGAAGCTGACCTAGAAGTAACTCCAAGACTCATGTGATTAACTTCTGTCTTTCCCCCTCCAAATCTTGAAAGTACTGTTCTGGTTACTCCCCCCCAGCCCCAACCTTTTGAAACACTACATGGTTACTCTAGTATTATTTCTCTCTTGCTAAAGCACACTAATAACACTTAGTTTGCTTGACTATAAATATGTTCGTCATTATCTCTGGCAAGCAGGATTTAAGAAGTAACTTATTACCAGGTAGTTCTTAATTTTGTTTCACAGGAGAAAAGGTCCTACTTCTAGTATACATATGTTGGTATATAAATATGCACATATTTTCCTATACAAATTGCACTCCTATATTTACTTTCTGAATATTGTAAGGTTTGGGCTATAAAGTAGTATATAAGTATCTTCTGATGTCCAGAGTTTTCTATAATGATTTTGAAATTAGTAATTAAATTTGGGATATTCTCTATCAACTAAAATGTTTGTTGTGGACTAAATGTTTGTGTCCTTCCAAAATTAGTATTTTTGAAGCCCTAACCAAGTGTGACACTATTAGGAAATGGGGCCTAAGAGAGGGAATTAGGGTTAGATGAGGTAATGATGGTGGGCCCTCATGATGACATTAGTGCCCTTGTAAGAAGAGGTAGGTAAAAGCTTGCTCTGTCTTTTCACCATGGACACAGTGAGAAGACAGCCATCTGCAAGTCAGGAAGGGAGCTCTCACCACAACCAGACCATCATGTCACTCTAATCTCAGATTTTAAGCCTCTAGAACTGCAAGAAAATATGTCTAAGTCATCCAGTCTATGGTATTTTGTTATGGTAGACCAAGCTTACTAATAAAATGTTTATGATGTTATTTAAATGAAAAGAGCAGTTTATAAGCCTTTCTGTATAGCATGATCACAATTTTATTTAAAATACGGTTATACACATACAAAATGATTTTATATGGATACAACTGCATGAAAAATACTAAGATTATGTGTGTGGTTTTCATTTATATTTTTACTTTCACTATTGTTCACATTGTCTATAATGCAGAAAACTACAAGGATTCTGAAATGAAACTTTAATCTACTGCCTCAACACTCTTCCCTATTCTATGTGCTCTTCCTTACATGTAAATAATAAGCAAAGCCAAAACCTGAGGCTTACTGTGGGTTTTCAGTTCTGCAACCATCCAGGCATTCTCAAATACATCCTATTCCTTTCTATTTCCAGTACTACTGCCTCAGTCTTGCCCACACTTTCTTTTTCTTTTTCCCATGATTGGGCTCTTTACTGAACCTTACAGCACACAAATTCATTCTTCAGAATGCAGCCATAGTGACTGGCTTCTCTAAAACAAATCCGAGCTTCAGTCTTGCTTAAATTTCCTTGAAAGACTTCCACTCATTTAAAAAACCAAGTCAAAATTTCATTTAATCATGGTTTACATGCTGCAGTCAAAAAATTCCTGAGAAGGAAGAGTCTGTAGCTTAGAATTTCTAGCTCTAGCCTGTTGTAATTTCTCCACTTGGGATCCAGCAAGTGACTTAGGGAAGAAGACATAGATATGAATGATCCTGAGGCAAGGAGCTCACTGCACAATATATTTTGGCATACTTATGGTCTTTTTCTTTTCCTTTATCCTTTTTTCTGTTTCCTCTTGAGAGAGTTCACCAAGGAGATTAGAAGTTGTTTAATGATTGATTAACTGTATAGGAGAATCTGTGTAGGATTATGATCAATATGTGTTTGGGGGCTCTTAAAAAAATCTAGCTAAAGAGCATGGATACAATAAATAAAAGATGGATATTTCAATAAATAAAGTAATGCTATTTTTTCTGAAATTTCCAAAAGTTTATCTAAGTATTTTCCTTAAAAATTATGGATTTAGCCCTTCCTATTTACCAAGGACTTGGGTCTTAAGGAAAAGAATATTAGTTTGAAAAATCATGAAGCAGCCATTGTAACATGTATATATATCTTTAAATAATTAATATCACTGTGTACAGTACATTGCTATATGACAATACCAAGCTTAGCAAATCCAAATTATTTCAAGTTGCTGAGTTAGGACATTTTTTTTTCTGCATACTATTTATCTTATTTGCCTACAAGGTCTAGGTATTAAGCATTTTGCAACATACTGTTCAGGTTGCAAATGTTCCTGATTTCAGAGAGCAGAAATAACTGCTTCACCATGATAACTGTAAAACAGCAGACAAGTAAACCTTAAAGGTGAAGGGTTGCACTTCATAATCTTCTTATTCATTAAGCTTTCATTATTTTCCAAAGAGGGAGGTTTTTTTGCCAGCTACAGAGATCTTAGATGCTAACTAGAACTCTCAGACTGCTGGGGGATGGTAAGCCCTGGGAAAAAGGAGCAAAACATATAAAGATGGAAACAGTAATTTCACAAAATCAACTTTGTCAAGAGGTTTTATATCCTAGTTGCTGAGCTGCAGTGCAGGAAAGATAGCCATATATAAGCTCTATTTACTAGGAAGTTAAAACAAAACAAGCAGTTTAAAAAATATACTATCTCTTTATAATTTGGGAATTATATTAATACAAAGTTTAAACACTGGCTAATTTTCACACTTAGAACTTAATAGAGTTGAAAAGGCTATTTTAACTCAGATATTAATAACAATAAAACTTTGAAATTATTCATTTTGAGATTAAGTATATAAAAGTTCCATAAGGACAATTTTTTTTTAAGATTGAATTTTTTTTATCAAGGTATTATTGATACACACTCTTATGAAGGTTTCACATGACAAAACAATGTGGTCACTACATTTACCCATATTATCAAGTCCCACCCATACCCCAATACAGTCACTGTCCATCAGTGTAGTAAGATGCCACAGATTCACTATTTGCCTTCTATGTACTATAGTGTTTTCCCCGTGATAAGACTGAAAATTTTTAAGGCAAAATTTCATTGTTAATATACGGGATGATTTAATGTTTTTATTTTTAATAAAATTCAACCTATATCACCATGATTTGCACTTTGCCTATCAATAACCAAGGTGGTAAATAAATAGAGGATAAGATATAAACAGATGAACATTCTGAATGCAAAATCACCCACATAATTTATTGAGTATTCTTCCTTTAAAAAAAGTGTTACATGGGAGAGGATTTAAGATGGCAGTGTGAGAGGTAAGACACAGAACCCCTCCCAAAACCACAAATAGTATGAAAACATAGTTAATTAATACAACTAACATTAAAACAGCAACGAGAAAGAAGGCTGAACAAGACTGCATACAGAAATCACGAATAGAGCAGACCTCATGAAACAGGGTAACGTATGAAAGCCTTGATCCAGTGGAACGCAAGCCCTTACCCCACCACAGCTTTCAGGTGGGAGAAGGAGAAACAGAGCAGGGAGGGGGTGGAATACTGGGACTACTGAACGCCTAGCCCTGGAGATCTGCTTTGCAAGCAGAAACCAACTGTGTGTGGTGGCCTGGAGGTTGGGGAGGTGAGACAGGCCTGACAGACTGACATTCTGGCCATTTGTGGAGGATAGGATCCACATCTGGCCGCTCTGTGACAGAGGAAAGGCAGGTGGTCTGAAAGGCTTCCTAGCAGTGAGAGGGCTCTGAAGGAGAGGGGTTGCATGGAGCTTGCTGCACGAGAGAAGGGAGAACTGGACAAGATTGTCTGAGAGCACTCTGCCCAGCAGGTTGGGAACTTTGAGGAGCTTCAGGTGCTCCATCCCCCTGGCAGGCTGTTGAGCTCCAAGGCCCCTCACTGTGACATGCAGCCTGCCGAGCCTTCCTCCTGGCCTGACAGCACCAGCTCGTAAACCAGCAATCACTGCTCTGGCATCAGGCCAGCAAGAGGGAGGCCCCACCAACAACAGCTAGAGATGCCAAGCACAGAGACTTACAGCTGTGTGCTTGGTCCACTCACTGTGATACTAGAGACAGGCACTGCAGACGGGAATCAGAAAACAGATCTTTCCTTCCTCCAGGCACGAGCTCTGCTCCCCAATGACGCCCAACATCCAGCTAGGGGCTGAGCAGCTCCAGAGACTGGAGCTTCTGAGCACTAGAGGGCACAATATAGAAATATGAAACATCAAAAGAAACTGATTCAGACAAAAATCTCACAGACCCAAGACAAAGGGCCAAAAGAAAACTGACTCACCAATCTTCCTGGAAGAGAGTTGAAAATAAAAATCATAAACATGGTTATGGAGGTACAGAAAAATATTCAAGAACTCAGGAACAAATTTAAGATGGCAATTCAATCATTAAGAAATTCCATATTTGAAATGAAACATACAACGGAGGGATTTAAAAGCAGGTTAGATGTAGTAGAAGAGACGGTGAATGGAATAGAAATTAGAGAAAAGGAATACAAAGAAGCTGAGGCACAGAGAGAAAAACAATCTCAAAGAATGAAAGAATACTGAGAGAACTGTGTGACCAATCCAAACGGAACAATACTCACATAATAGGGGTACCAGAAGAAGAAGAGAGAGAAAAAGGGATAGAAAGTGTTACTGAGGAGGTAATTGCTGAAAACTTCCCGAATCTGGGGAAGGAGATATTCTCTCAAAACATGGAGGTGCACAGATATCCCAACACAAGGGGCCCAAGGAAGACAACATCAAGACATATAATAATTAAAAAGGCAAAGATGAAGGATAAAGATAGACTTTTAAAAGCAGCTACAGAGAGAAAAAGATCACATACAAAAGAAAACCCATAAGGCTATCATCAGATTTCTCAACTGAAACCTTACAGGCCAGAAGGGAGTGGTATGATATATTTAATGCAATGAAACAGAAGAGTCTTGAACCAAGAATACTCTACCTGGCAAGGTTATCATTTAAATTCGAAGGGGGGATTAAAAGTTTTTCGATAAGTAAAAGCTGAGAGAATTTACCTCCCACAAACCAACTAAACAGTGCATTTTTGAGGGACACCTATAGATGGAAGTATTCGTTAAGACTAAATAAATGTCACCCAAGGGATAGAAAAAGAGTACAGAATATGATTCATAACATACAATGAATGGAGGAGGAAGAAAAAGACAAAGGAGAAAAAAAAAAAGAAGAACCTTTAGGTTGTGTTTGTAATAGCACATGAAGTGAATTAAATTAGACTGTTAGATAGTATAAGGGAATTACCCTTGAACATCTGGTAACAACAAATTTAAAGCCTGCAATGGCAATAAGTACATACCCATCAATAATCACCCTAAGTGTAAATGGTCTGAATGCACCAATCAAAAGACGTGGAGTCACTGAATAGATAAATACAAAATCTATCTATATGCTGCCTACAAGAGACTGACTTCAAACCCAAAGACATACACAGACCGAAAGTAAAGGGATGGAAAAAGATATTTCATGCAACTATTACGGAGAAAAAAGTCGGAGTTGCAATACTTGTATCAGACAAAGTAGACTTCAAAACAAAGGAACTAACAAGAGAGAAAGAAGGACATTACATAATGATAAAAAGGATATGATTATAAATATCTATGCACTGAACACAGGATCACCTACATATGCGAAACAAATACTAACAGAATTAAAGAGGAAAATAGAATGCAATGCATTCATTTTAGGACACTTCAACACACCACCCACTCCAAAGGAAAGATCAACAAGACAGAAAATAAGTAAAGAAACAGAGGCACTCAACAACGTATAAGAACAGATAGACCTAACAGACATCTACAGAACACTCCATACAAAAGAAACAGGATACACATTCTTCTCAAGTACACATGGAACATTTTCAAGAATAGATCATATACTAGGACACAAAAAGAACCTCAGTAAATTCAAAAAGATTGAAATTGTACCAACCAGATTTTCAGATCACAAAGGTATGAACTAGAAATTAATTACACAAAGAAAACGATAAAGCACACAAACATATGGAGGCTTAAGAACATGCTCCTAAATATTCAGTGGATGAATAACCAAATAAATACAGAGATCAAGCAATATATGGAGAAAAATGACAACAATAATTCAACACCACAAAATCTCTAGGACACAGCGAAGGCTGTATTAAGAGGGAAATATGTGGCAATACAGGACTGTCCCAGGAAAGAAGAACAATCCCAAATGAACAGTATAAACTTCCCATTAACAACAATAAAAAAATAAGAACAAATGAGCCCCAAAGAGAGTAGAAGGAGGGACATAATAATGATTAGAGCAGAAATAAATAAAATTGAGACGAATAAAAGAGAAGAAAACATCAATGAAAGCAAGAGCTGATTCTTCGAGAAAATAAACAAAATAGATAAACCCCAGCGAGACATATCAAGAAAAAAGAGTCTAACACATAAACCGAATCAGAAATGAGAAAGGAAAAATCACTATGTACATCACAGAACTACAAAGAATTATGAGAGAATACTATGAAAAATTATGCTAACAAAATGGATAACCTAGAAGAAACAGACAATTTTCTAGAAAAATACAACCTTCCAAGGGTGACCCAGGAAGAAACAGAAAATCTGAATAGACCAACTACCAGCAAAGAAATTGAACTGGTAATCAAAAAAACAAAAAAAATCCTGTACCAGATGGTTTCACTGCTGAATTTTAGCAAACGTTTAGTGAAGACCTAATACCCATCCTCCTTAAAGTTTTCTAAAAAGTAGAAGAGGAGGAAATACTCCCAAACTCATTCTACGAGGCCAACATCACTCTCATACCAAAACCAGGCAAAGACATGACAAAAAAAGAAAATTACAGACCAATATCCCTGATGAACACAGATGCAAAAATACTCAACAAAATATTAGCAATCCGAATTCAAAAATATATCAAAAAGATCATCCATCATGATCAAGTGTGATTCATCCAAGGGATGAAAGGATGGTACAACATTCAAAAATCCATCAACATCACCCACTACATCAACAAAAAGGACAAAATCCACATGATCATCTCCATAGATGCTGAAAAAGCATTCAACAAAATTCAACATCCATTCATGATAAAAACTCTCAACAAAATGGGCATAGAGGGCAAGTACCTCAACATAATAAAGGCCATATATCACAAACCCACAGCCAACATTATACTTAACAACAAGAAGCTGAGAGCTTTTCATTTAAGATTAGGAACAAGACAAGGATTCCCACTCTCCCCACTTTTATTCAACATAGTTCTTGAGGTCCTAGTCACGGCAATCAGACAACACAAAGAAATAAAAGGCATCCAGATTGACAAGGAAGAAGACAAACTGTTCCTGTTTGCAGATGACATGATACTGTACATAAAAATCCCTAAAGAATCAATTCCAAAACTACTAGATCTAATATCTGAATTCAGTAAAGTTGCAGGATCTAAAATTAATACACAGAAATCTGTTGCATTCCTATACACTAACAATGAATTAGCAGAAGGAGAAATCAGGAGAACAATTCCATTCACAACTGCATCAAAAATAATAAAACACCTAGGAGTAAACCTAACCAAGGAAGTGAAAGACTTATACTCTGAAAATGACAAGACACTCATGAGAGAACGTAAAGAAGAAACCAATAAATGGAAAGATCCCATGTTTAAGGATAGGAAGAATTAATATTGTCAAAATGGCCATACTGCCTAAAGCAATCTACAGATTCAAAGCAGTCCCTATCAAAATACTAACAGCATTCTTCGATGAACTAGAGCAAATAGTTCTAAAATTCATATGGAACCATAAAAGATCCTGAATAGCCAAAGCAATCCTGAGAAGGTAGAATAAAATGGGGGTAACTATGCTCCCTGACTTCAAGCTCTTACAAAGCCCCAGTAATCAGGGCAATTTGGTACTGGCGCAAGAACAGACCCATAGACCAATGGAACAGACTAGAGATCCCAGATATAAACCCAAGCATATATGGTCAATTAATATATGATAAAGGAGTCATGGATATACAATGGGGAAATGACAGCCTCTTCAACAGCTGGTGCTGGCAAAACTGGACAGCTACATGTAAGAGAATGAAACTGGATTACTGTCTAACCTCATACACAAAAGTAAACTCAAAATGTATCAAAGACCTGAATGTAAGTCAAGAAACCATAAAATCCTTAGAAAAAAACATAGGCAAAAATCTCTTGGACATAACATGAGCAACTTCTTCATGAACATATCTCCCTGGTTAAGGGAAACAAAAGCGAAAATGAACAAGTGGGACTATATCAACGTGAAAAGGTTCTGTAGAGCAAAGGAGAGCATCAGTAGAACCAAAAGACATCCTACAGTACGGGAGAATATATTCATAAATGACATATCAGATAAGGGGTTGACATCCAAATTACATAAAGAACTCATGCACCTCCACAAACAAAAGCAAATAAGCCAATTAAAAAATGAGCAGAGGGGCTGAACACACAGTTCTCAAAAGAAGAAATTCAGATGGACACAGGCATATGAAAAGATGCTCCACATCCATAATCATTAGTGAAATGCAAATTAAAACCACAGTGAGGTATCACCTCACACCAGTTAGGATTGCTAACATTCAAAAGACAAACAACAACAAATGTTGGTGAGGATGTGGAGAAAAGGGAACCCTCCTACACTGTTGGTGGGCATGTAAACTAGTTCAACCATTGTGGAAAGCAGTGTGGAGTTTCCTCAAAAAGCTAAAAATAGAAATACCATTTTACCCAGGAATTCCACTCCTAGGAATTTACCCTAAGAATGCAGCACACCAGTTTGAAAAAGATATATGCACCCCTATGTTTACTGCAACACTATTTACAATAGCCAAGAAATGGAAGCAACCTAAATGTCCATCAGTAGATGAATGGATAAAGAAGAAGTGGTACATATACACAATGGAATATTATTCAGCCATAAGAAGAAAACAAATCCTACCATTTGCAACAACATGGATGGAGCTAGAGGGTATTATGCTCAGTGAAATAAGCCAGGCGGAGAAAGACAAGTATCAAATGATTTCACTCATCTGTGGAGTATAAGAACAAAGCAAAAACTGAAGGAACAAAACAGCAGCAGACTCACTGAACCCAAGAATGGACTAACAGTTACCAAAGGGAAATGAACTGGGAGGTTGGGTGGGAAAGGAGGGATAAGGGGGAAAAAGGGTCATTATGATTAGCACATATAATTTAGGGGGTAGACACGGGATAGGCAGTATAACACAGAGAAGACAAGTAGTCATTCTATAGCATCTTACTACACTGATGGAGAGTGACTGTAATGGGGCATGTGGTGGGGACTTGATAATCGGGGGAATCTTGTAACCATAATGGTGTTCATGTAATTGTACATTAATGATAGCAAAACTTTAAAAAGCTGCTGTCATGTAAATAGTATGGTAGTAGCATAGTTATGAATAAATAAATTAGTAGACCAAAAAAAAGTGATACATGTAGAAAAGCAAAAGAGCAGATGTATGAAACTATTTCAGTACAGCGAAATCACTAATCTGGGCTCCATGTACAACTGTATATTCCTATGCAGTAAATAAAATAAACGTTGCCACAAATGGCTGTACAAAAGTTTTCCATTTGATTTGATTACAGAGAGGGAATTATAATTTAGTAATTTAGACATTAATTACTAGTAATATGAGAAAAAATAAGAAACTTTAATAGCAGAACTAATATTTAAAGAGTACTCTGATGTTTACACAGCACTTTTGACATGCATTGTTTAATTATCTAATTAACCTTTAATTAATGACCTTTCCCAAAAAATGTTTTCCAACTAATCATCCACCCACTGTTCTCTCCTTGTGATATAGTGAAAGTAACATTATAAAAAGTGTCTAATGTAACTATTACTAAGCTAATGAAGACAATATGATGAATTAATTAAGTGTAAAAACAATATGAAAATGAGACCACTGAAAGGTAATACATAAGAAAGGCTTTAGGTCTTTGGCATTAATTTAGTATATATCTTTCCGTATATACAATCGAAGGAAGAAATCTTTGAAAAAAACTATAATGTTAGTCATGACTATATAAATAAAAGGGAAGTTTATGCCAGTTAATAGTGCAAACAGAATTAAAGACAATTAAGACAGAATACTTGCAACACACATAAAGATAAAGAGTTAACAGTTTGTAATATTAGCTTTTGTTTGTTTTATGTTTTAATTTATGCCCAATTTTGTTGCCTGAATGGGGTGTGGTCTTAATAAGTAGCTTCAACAAAAACCATAAAACTAATATTCTGCTGGGAATATTGGAATTGGACATGAATGGGAAATATAGTAAAAATAAAAGAAATGGCTGATAACATATAAAAAACTGTTCAAGCACAGCAATAATTTAATACATGCACATATGTCACTAATAATATGTAAATTTAGCCTATTATGGCCAAATACTCATTATAGAATCACTTTTTAGCAGTAAAATATGGGCTAAATCAAATGCCTTTACAAAGATATTGTAAGTTCAAAATATGATGAAATAAATCAAGATTTGAAATGTTTAGTAACTTCTGACATTGAAATGACAAAATGAACACAGCATTAAAATGTTGCAAGTAGTACACTGTGTACATGTTCTAATGTGTACGTAGTAATTTAATATGCGGTATCTCATATATACATATATTATCAAATATTGGAAATAAATAAAATAATTTTTTATTAAACTTAGAAAGTTTCACTTGGAGGATCCAGATATGCTCATTGTGAAAATGTTCATTTTTATAGTAAGTTTTGCAGTTTCTATAACTACAGAGGAAAATAAAATTTATTAATTTTAATTACAAAGTATAAATATACTTTTTAATAAGAATTAATTCTTTTATCGCTAAATGAGTTAAATAAAAAACAAGATTGAAACAAAAAACGCAGTAGGTTAAGAATGATCTTTGCAAATACAGAGCAGAAGCTCAAATCCAAGGGCAGCTTTTTCTCATGCTATTATGTTAATCTTCCCATAGGCAGAGAGAGAAAATGCCAAGTACGCTGTTCTTTTGGAAATTGACAAGGTAAATAGAATAGATCAGAGCATTTAATTTATATATCTGCAGCTGCTTTAAATGATATCTCATGCACTGCATTTATATCTGTTGTAAAGAACTGGCTGATTTATCCAAAGAGCCACACACACACACACACACATACACACACACACACACACAGACATATTATTTTTTTCTGTTGTTAAATGGAATAGCTATAAAGTATTTGTGGTTTAAAGTAAAGATGTTTAAATCCTCCACATCATTATGTTACCTTCAAAGAAATTCTTAGAAAAGTATATTTATTTTTCTTGTACCAAGATCTAACAGCAAGATGCTTCCACAATTCAAATGGCATATTTTAAATATAATTCCACAAATAAGCCCAAAGTGAGCCTGTTACAAAAAATTTTTTCTTGGCTACAGTGCTAAATCCACTGAGGTGAAGTTTTTCCTCAAACATAATTTATATCCACACTAATTATTCAGAAATGGATTACCCAGTTTATGGGTTTTCCACGTATGTGACTTCTTAACAGCTTTTTTTTTTGCCTTTCAGGTTGGTCAATAGCTATGCTACTACTCTTTAAATGCAGCTCAAATCAAATCTAAATTCTGAGGTTCAAATTGATCTTTTTAAAAATATTAACTAGGTCACACATTATATGTGAAACCTTCAGCAAATAATTTTTTGGAACTTTATTTGTAAAAGTGCTATATCTAGGAGATAAAACTAGTGACTATTTATTGAATATTTACTATATCACTGGTCACTCCTCTAAGCATCCTACATTAACTCTCTAGTCTTCACAACAAATAATATAGTCCCCTTTTTAGAAGTGAGGACAAGATATGGACAGAGGTGTGCCAGTGGTCACAGAGTTGTAGATGTTAGTCATGCTTCGAAGTTAGGAAGTCTGAGTGGCAACATGATCTCTTTACCATTTAAACCCTTTAATTAACATGTATTGCTGAATTAGAAACACAAGCAACAAAAGAAGAATACATTAATTTGACTTCATCAACATTAAAACTTTTGTGCTTTGAAGAACACTATCAAGAGAGTGAAACGACAACCCACAGAATGGGAGAAAATATTTGCAATGCATAAAACTGATAAAGGTTTAATAGCCAAAATATGTAATGAACTATTAAACCTCAATAACAAGAAATAATTCAATTCAGAAATGGACAAATGACTTCAATAGGCATCTATCCAAAGAAGATATATAAATAGTCAATAAGTACATGAAAAGATGCTCAACATCATTTGTCATTATGAAAATGATAATCAAAACCATAGGGTGATAACACTTCATACCCATTATGATAGCTATTATAAAACAAAGAAAAAACAAATGGAAGATAATAATTGTTGGCAAGGATGCAGAGAAAAAGGAATGCTTGTGTATTACTGTAGGAATGCAGAAATGATGCAACTACTGTGGAAAAGTTTTGCAGTTCCTAAAAATGTTAATAATCTATCAATTCGAGATGGTGGCATGAAAGGTGGGACAGAGAACGCCTCCCAAAGCTGCATACACTATGAAAATATTGTTAATACAACTAATTCTAAAAGAGCAACAGGAAAGAGGGCTGTACCAGACTGCATAGACCTGGAGAACACAGCAGACCTCACCTAACAGGGTAACGTACCAAGGCCTGGATCGGTGGAACCCAAGCTCTTTCCCCACCCCAGCTCACCTGTGGGAGGAGGAGAGGCAGAGCAGGGAGGGGGTGGAGGCCTAGGACTGCTGAGCACCCACCCAGTCCTGGAGATATGCTTTGCAAGAACGAGCCTACATTGAATGGTGCTCTGGAGATTGGTGGGGTGGGAAGGCTAAGACAGGCCGAGTACTTGAAAGACTGAGATTCCAGCCATTTGTGGAGGACAGAGATCCGCATCTGGGCCCCTGGGACAGAGGAGGGGCGGGTGGTCTGAGAGACTTCAGAGCAGTGGGAAGGTTACTCAGGGGGCGGGGTTTGCACAGAGCATGCTGAGCGGGAGAAGGGATAGGTAGACAAGGTTGTCTGGGCCCACTCTGCCCAACAGGTTGGGAACTTTTGGAAGTTTCAAGATCTCCATTTTCCTTGATAGCTGCTCAGTTCTGAGGCCCGCTGCGGCTTTCTCCTGTACTGCCAGCATCGGCTTGAAACAAGCAGTCACTACCTTGGTGTCAGCCAGAGGGAGGCCCTGACTGCAACAGGTCCAGATGCAAAGCACGAAGGCTTACCACCGTGTGCTCAGCCAACTGGTTCTACAGTGGAGAAAGGCATGCGGCTGGGAAGCAGGAAAGAGCTCTTTCCTCCCCCCAGGCACCAGCGCTGCTCCCTCGTCATCCCCGACCTCACTCCAGGGGTTGAACAGTTCCAGAGACTACAGCTTCTGGGCACTGGAGGGTGCCACATAGAAATATGAAACATGAAAGGAACCTGGTTCAGACCAAAATCACACAAACCCCAGGAGGGACAAATGAAACAAAACTCACCAATCTTCCTGAAAGAGAGTTCAAAATAAAGGTCATAAACATACTCATGGAAGTACAGAAAAATATTCAAGAACTCAGGGATGAATTTAAGGCGGAGATTCAATCATTAAGAAATTCCATATCTGAAATGCAACATACAATGGAGGGATTTAAAAGCATATTAGATGTCGTAGAAGAGATGGTAAATGGAATAGAAATTAAAGAAGAGAAATACAAAGAAGGTGAGGCACAGAGAGAAAAACTGATCTCCAGAATGAGAGAATACTAAGAGAACTGTATGACCAATCCAAATGGAACAATATTAGCATTAAAAGGGTTCCAGAATAAAAAGAGAGAGAATAAGGGATAGAAAGTGTCATTGAGGAGGTAATTGCTGAAAACTTCCCTAATCTGGGGAGGGAGATAGTCTCTCAGGCCATGGAGGTGCACAGATCTCCCAACACAAGGGACCCAAGGAAGATAACAACAGGCCAGAAGGGAGTGGCATGATTTATTTAATGCAATGAAACAGAAATGCGTCAAACCAAGAATACCCTACCTGGCAAGGTTGTCATTTAAATTTGAAGGAGGGATTAAACAATTTTCAGAGAAGCAAGAGCTGAGAGAATTTGCTTCCCACAAACCACCTCTACAGTGCATTTTGGAGGGACTTCTATAGATGCAAGTATTCCTAACGCTAAATAGCTGTCACCAGGGGAAATGAAACCACAGCAAAGTAGAACAATTAATTACTAAGCAGATGCAAAATCAAATCGCCTATCCCCAAAGTCAATAAAGAGATAGACAAAGAGTAAAGAATATGATACCTAATAAATAAAGAATGGAGGAGGAAGAAAAAGGAGGGAAAATAACCTTTAGGTTGTGTTTTTAATAGTATACTAAGTGAGTTAAATTAGACTGTTAGATAATAAGGAAATTAACCTTTAACATTTGGTACCACGAATCTGAAGCTCGCAATGGCAATAAGTACATACCTATTAATAACCACCCTAAATGTAAATGGTCTGAATGCACCAATCAAAAGACACAGAGTCACTGAATGGATAAAAAAATCAAAACCTACCTATATGCTACATACAAGAGACTCACTTGAAACTCAAAGACATACACAGACTGAAAGTAAATGAATAGAAAAAGATATTTCATGCAAATAATAGGGAGAAAAAAGGAGGAGCTGCAGTACTTGTATCAGAAAAAATAGACTTCAAAACAAAGAAAGTCACAAGAGAAAAAGAAGGATATTACATAATGATAAAGGGGTTAGTCAAAAAAAGAGAATATAACTATTATAAATATCTATGCACCAAACATAGATCACCTACATATGTGAAACAAATACTAACAGAATTAAATGGAAAATAGAATGCAATGCATTCATTTTAGGAGACTTCAACACACTACTCACTCCAAAGGACAGATCAACCAGGCAGAAAATAGGTAAGGAGACAGAGGCACTGAAAAACATACTAGCAGATGGACCTAACAGACATCTACAGAACACTCCTTCCAAAAGCAACAGGATACACATTCTTCTCAAGTGCACATGGAACATTTTCAAGAATAGATCATACACTAGGCCACAAAAAGAACCTCAGTACATTCAAAAAGATTGAAATTGTACCAACCAGCTTCTTAGACCACAAAGGTATGAAACTAGAAATAAATTACAGAAAGAAAACGAAAAATCCCACAAACACATGGAGGCTTAATAACATGCTCCTAAATAATCAATGGATCAATGACCAAAAAAAAAAAAAAAAAAAACAGAGATCAAGCAATATATGGAGACAAATGACAACAATAACTCAACACTGCAAAATCTGTGGGATGCAGCAAAAGCCATGCTAAGAGGGAAATATATTGTAATACAGGACTACCTCAGGAAAGAAGAAAAATCCCAAATGAACAGTCTAAACTCACAATTAATGAAACTAGAAAAGGAAGAACAAATGAGGCCCAAAGTCAGTAGAAGAAGGGACATAAAAAAATTAGACCATAAATAAATAAAACCGAGAAGAATAAAACAGTAGAAATAATCAATGAAAGCAGGAGATGGTTCTTCAAGAAAATAAACAAAATAGATAAACCCCTAGCCAGATTTATGAAGAAAAAAAGAGAGTCTACACACATTAACAGAATCAGAAATGAGAAAGGAAAAATCATTACAGACACCACAGAAATACAAAGAATTATGAGAGAATACTATGAAAAGTTATATTCTAACAAACTGGTAACCTAGAAAAATGGACACCTTTCTAGAGAAATAAACCTTCCAAGGCCGACCCAGGAAGAAACAGAAAATCTGAATAGACCAATTACCAGCAAGGAAATTGAACCGGTATTCAAGAAACTACCTAAAAACAAAATGCCTGAACCAGATAGTTTCACTGCTGAATTTTATCAAACATTTAGTGAAGATGTAATACATATCCTCCTTAAAGTTTTCCAAAAAGTAGAAGAGGAGGGAATACTCCCAAACTCATTCTACGAAGCCATCAGTCTAATACCAAAACCAGGCAAAGACAGCACAGAAAAAGAAAATTACAGACCAATATCCCAAATGAACACAGATGCAAAAATACTCAACAAAATATCAGCAAACTGATTTCAAAAATACATCAAAAAGATCATCCATCATGATCAAGTGGAATTCATCCCAGGGATGCAAGGATGGTACAATATTCGAAAATTCATCAACATCATCCACCATGTCAACAAAAACAAAGACAAAAAACACATGATCATCTCCAGGGATGCCAAAAAAGCATTTGACAAAATTCAACATCCATTCATGATAAAAACTCTCAACAAAATGGATATAGAGGGCAAATACCTCAACATAATAAAGGCCATATATGACAAACACATAGCCAACATCATACTTAACAGCAAGATGCTGAAAGCTTTTCCTTTAAGATTGGGATCAAGACAAAGATGCCCACTGTATCCACTTTTATTCAGCATAGTTCTGGAGTTCCTAGCCCTGGCAATCAGACAACACAAAGAAATAAAAGGCATCCAGATTGGCAAGGAAGAAGTTAAACTGTCCCTGTTTGCAGATGACATGATATTGTACATAAGAAAAACCCCTAGAGTATCCACTCCAAAACTACTAGCTCTAATATCTGAATTCAGCAAATTTTTGGGATATAAATTAATACACAGAAACCTGTTGCATTCCTATACACTAATGATAAACTAGCAGAAAGAGAAATCAGGAAAACAATTCCATTCACAACTACATCAAAAAGAACAAAATACCTGGAATAAACCTAACCACAGAAGTGAAAGATCTATACACTTGAAAACTACAAGACACTCATGAGAGAAATTAAAGAAGATAACAATAAATGAAAACACATCCTGTGCTCATGGACAGGAAGAATTAATATTGTCAAAGTGGCCATCCTGCCTAAAGCAATCTCTGGATTCAATGCAATCCCTATCAAAATACCAATAGGATTCTACAATGAACTAGAGCAAATAGTTCTAAAATTCATATGGAAAAAAAAAGACCCCAAATGGCCAAAACAATCCTAAGAAGGAAGAATAAATCTGGTGGGAATACACTCCCCGATTCAATCTCTACTACAAAGCCACGATAATCAAGACAGTTTGGTACTGGCGCAAGAATGGACCCATAGACCAATGGAACAGACTACAGAGCCCAGATGTAAATCCAAGCATATATAGTCAATTAAAATGTGATAAAGGAGCCATGGATAAACAATGGAGAAATGACAGCCTCTTCAACAGTTGGTGTTGACAAAACTGGACAGCTACATGCAAGAGAATGAAACTGGATTTATTGTCTATCCCCATACTCAAAAGCAAACTCAAAATGGATCAAAGACCTGAATATAAGTCATGAAACCGTAAATCTCTTAGTAGAAAACATAGGCAAAAATCTCTTAAATATAATCATGAGCAACTTTTTCCTGAATGCATCTCTTTGGACAAGGGAAACAAAATAAAAAATGAACAAATGGGAGTACAACACACTAAAAAGCTTCTGTACAGAAAAGGACACCATCAGTAGAACAAAAAGGCCTCCTACAGCATGGGAGAATATATTTGCAAATGACATATCCAACAAGGGCTTAACATCCAAAATATATTAAGAACTCACACACCTCAACATCCAAAAATGCAAATAACCCTATTAAAAAATGGGCAGAGTGTATGAACAGACACTTCTCCAAAGAAGAAATTCAGATGGCCAAAAGGCACATAAAAAGATGCTCCACATTTCTAATTATCAGGAAAATGCAAATTAAAACCACAATGAGATATCACCTCACACCAGTTAGAATAGCCAACATAGAAAAGACTAGGAACAACAAATGCTGGCAAGGATACAGAGAAAGGCGAACCCTCCTACACTGCTGGTGGAAATGTAAACTAGTTCAACCATTGTGGAAAGCAGTATGGAGGTGCCTCAAAAAACTCAAAATAGAAATACCATTTGACCCAGATATTCCACTCCTAGGAATTTACCTTAAGAATGTAGGATCCCAGTTTCAAAAAAATGTATGTACCCCTAAGTTTATTGCAGCACTATTTACAATAACCAAGAAGTGGAAGCAACCTAAGTGTCCATCAGTGGATGAATGGATAAAGAAGAATTGGTACATATACACAATGGAATATTATTCAGCCACAAGAAGAAAACAAATCCTACCATTTGCAACAACATGGATGGAGCTAGAGGGTATTATGCTCAGTGAAATAAGCCAGGTGGAGAAAGACAAGTACCAAATGATTTCACTCCTCTGTGGAGCAAAAAACAAAGCAAAATCTGAAGGAACAAAACAGCAGCAGACTCACAGAACCGAAGAATGGTCTAACATTTGCCCAAGGGAAAGGGACTTGGAGGTGGGGTGATAAGGGAGGGAAAAGGGGAATAAGGGGCATTACGATTAGCACACCTAATTTTGGGGGGGCACAGGGAAGGTCATATAGCACAGAGAAGACAAGTAGTGACTCTATAGCATCTTACTATGCTGATGGACAGTGACTGTAATAGGGTCTGTGGTAGGGTCTTGATAATAGGGGGAAATCTAATAACCCCAGTGTTGCTCATGTAATTGTATATTAATAAAACAACAAAAAAGTTAATAACCTAGAATTACCATATGATCCAGCAATGCCACTTCTGGGTATATACATAAAATAACTGAAAGGAGTGACTCAAACAGATATTTGTATGACAGTCTTTACAGCAGCATTATTTACAATAGTCTAAATGTGGAAACAACACAAACATCCATCAACAGACAAGTGGATAATCAACATGTAGTATATATTGGAACATTATTCAGTCATAAAAAATGAATTCTGATAAGTGCTACAACTTGAATGAACCTAACTAAAGTAATCTAGATACAAAAGAATAGATATTGTATGGTCCCACTTATATGAAGTACACAGAAGAGGCAAACTCACACAGATAGGTAGCAGAATTGAGATTACTTAGGTCTGGTCAGGGAGTTATTGTTTAATCATTAGAAAACTTCTGTATGATGACAAAAAAGTTCTGGAAATGGATAGTAGTGATGATTGGTCAGCACTGAGAATGAACTTAATGGTATTTGGATTGTGCACTTAAAAATAGCTAAAATACTTTATTTTATGTATATTTCATCACAATAAAAATAGCTCCTTGATGTAAGGCAGAGATATGGGACAGGCATCTGATTAATTTTTCCAAAAAGCTGCAATATAAACAGTATAGGAAGAACAGGAAGGATCCCATCTTAAGGCTAAGATTCCATTTTAAATACCAGGAAGTTATGAGGTAAGATTCTTAACATATTCTTCAGTAAAAAGACAATAACTCAACACACTTTGGGGGCAGGGCAGGTAGTCTTAATTGATATGTCCCAGAGGGAAGCTGCTGTCCTGGAGAGGAACTGACCAATTCTTGTGTTAATTTTGCAGAATTAACTGGAGGACTGATAATAGAAGAAACATAATGTCTCTCAACAGAGATAAGCATTTTGAGACTACTTTACAAGTCTATATTGCCTGACCCTTTGTCACATTCCTGAAAAATCCTTAAAAGATGGAACCTCCAGACTCCTGGTGCACCTCCTAAGGTTGCCTGCACTCTGTGCTTTAACTGTATACATTTAAATAAAGCTTTCTCACTGCTCAACTTAACTGTAATTTGTTTCTGTGCTTTTGCAGTAGTGTTTTTGTCTGTTTGTTATTTCATTCTATCTCCAAGTCTCTGTTTTATTCCTGACAAGTAAGGAGGGGCTGCTGAGAGCTCAGATTTGGGCCTGCAAGTTCCTGTCACATAGGTGACCTGGATGAACTGCAGCTGCATGATCTGCTCTTTAGTAACTTGCCTGAAAATCTCCTTTCTTAGGGGAGTTCTCAGAGCATAATCTCACTCCATCCCGTGCTCTGCGACTCCAAAAATCCTGGGATGGTAGGGGCTACTCCCCATGCTATGCAGATCCAAGGGGACACAGAATGCCAGATGATCCTGGCTTTAGGAGTAGGCAAGGGAATCTGCCCTAGGCCAAGAAGCAGTTCAGCAAACTTTCCTTCTTTCCCTCTGCACTTACCTGTTCTCAGCCACCTACAAGGCAGCTGCCATTCAACTCCACTTTCAGTCTAATGAATTCCTTGCTTAACTGCACTTGTCTAACCTGCTAGAGAATTCTTTCTCATTCAGAGTCAAGAACCCCCCTCATCCAAGTTGAGGTTTCACCTGGTGCACAGGGAGAGACCTCCCCATATGCAACTGCCTGGCAACATCTCCCAAAAAGCCACCCTATGAATTTTAATTTTCAAAATAGTTCTAAAAATGTCACTTTTCCCTTTCATCACTTTACCACCTTACTCTAAGTCACTATTCATCTTTAATACAGATTTTTGCAATTTCCCCAACTGATCTTTCTATTCCTATCTTTGGCAACTTCATTCTATTATCCACACAATATCTAGAGCCAGGCTTTTAAAGTGTAAGATAGATCATGTTACTCTTCTGGAAATGTTCGAAGTCTCATCAGAGTCATATCAAAGGAAGAGTTAATTGAAGTGGTCTTCTCAAGAGAGAGAGAAGTTTTATCACTGACATTAAGTAAAATCACCAGGTACATGTGACAATTAAAAGCAAAACTACTTTTAGTCAGTTTTATTATAATTTATAATTTTTCTACAGAAAATGCACCCCTTTCTGCCTTCATCCGGGATTTGAAATCTGCCAAGGACTCTTTAGAATCCCATTGACTCCTACCACTATTTTTTACTCCACTCTACTTTGATCTCCTTACCTGTTGATTAAACTCACTAAGCATCTTTGTATGACTCATGGCCTTAGCACTGTTGCCCTCTAAGAGTAGACCATCATGAATCTGAGTGGCTAGCTCCCTCATCTACAGCAGTTATTATCTCCTAAATCACTTTCTCCCTGACTACTGTTGCAAAGTACAATCACACTGTCAACCACTGGTGGGTAAAATTGTAACATTCCAGATTATCTTGCCTGGCTTTAGTGCATTTGCTATATCCTCAGGGGTGGAGATAAGTTCATCTCCATGTCAATGGGTAATTACCTGGGCAACCAAGGGCGTGTCTGAACCTAAGAATTTAAGGGGAGGAGCTTGCTTGCTTGCTTGCTTCTTTCGGGAGCAGGGGAGAGAGACGGCCATGGACTGCAATTTGTAAGCAATAAACGGGTTTTAAACTTTATTTCCCACTTTGACTGATTTTGGTTTTTAGAGGTATTTTGCCCTGGAATTTCCTTTCCCCGGACTTACATCTGGCAGTAGTCAGCAGGGTGCCTCTGAACCCAAAATGCGTCATAATGTGTGCAACCTTTGGGAGGGCTGTTCCTGTGTATGTTAGGTAGGCCCCAGTGGATGCAGCGGCAGAGGGTGCCACTTCACCTGTTATTATCCCCCCAGCTGTGGGGCTTCCAATTTGGAAACCCCTAGTGGGGAATTGGCCTAGGGTAAAGTACCTCTTAGAGGGGTAGGGCATTCCCCAGAACTGGGCAAGCGTGGAAACACCAGAAGCTGCAGAATTATCCCTCCATGAGTTGGAAGACTGCTTGTGAGACAGGGACCATGGGTGTAGTCAGAGTAGGATGAGGGCCTCTGGAAAAAGCAGGGCGGGATATTTACAGTCAGAGCAATATAACAATGGGCAAAGAAGTACCTTTTGAAACTCTGTGTTAAGCAATATGCAAAGTCAAGGTCACAGTAATCCTCTAGGATCAAGATACCAGACTAAGAATGTAGACATCTTCAGTAAGGTCAGTTAAAAGTCAAAAGGCCAGGAGCAACTTGGCCTAGAATGCTTGAGAGTTTCACAAATAAAGAAGAGTATCTCAGTATAACCCGTGACTTTACTGTAAACAACCCTAGCAAGCAGAGAACAACCCAGCCCACCTTCAGGGCAGGGCAAGTGGTACAAGTCCACACCCCTAAGCCTTTTTTTTCATGTTCTTGAAAAATCCTCATTTGCCTATAAAAACCCATAGACAACGCACCACCCTGGGACTCCCTTGTCCCCTCCTGGCACCCTGGGACTTCCTTGTCCCCTCCTGGCGTGAGCCGGGAGCTCTGTCCTTCCACTTTATTTCTAAATAAAAGCCTGTACCTTGCTCTCCTACCTTGCCTGTTTGCTAACCTCATTCTTCAGCTTTGTGAACAAGAACCCCGGCATCACTTGGAGACCTTAGGAGGTTGTGTAGCAGCTGGCATTGTAGGGTCTTTTTTCATCCAGATAGTGGAAAATATTATACAAGAAAAAGATAGGATTATTGAGAGGGTTAGCAATGAGAGAGAGGGACTTAGGAGGGAGAGAAACACACTTCAGCATCGTTTGGAGGACCTGGGCGATAACCTATGGAATGCTATTAAAGAAGAGAGACAGTTACTGAAAAGACAGGTCATGCTCCTAGAAGACTCCTTAGCAGCAAGGGGGGAGGCAGCAGGAAAAGCTGCATTGCAGTAGACTTTGGGGGAGGAAGAGGAAAGAGTAGTGCCTTCAACCCCAGAAATGGTGGAGGTGGAGCCACTGGTGGAGAAGCCCGAGGGAGAAGAGGAGGAGGTGGGGCCACTGGCAAATCTGCTACCCAGGCCACTGCCAGAGGAACCATCTTCTCCTGTTTTAAATGCCCACCAAGTTGTAATTAAGAAAATAAAAATGAAAAAACCACGGGCTCCTCCCCAGATTGTGGAGCACTCCATGCTCTGTCCCTATACCCAGGATGAGCTGGTAGACATGAGTGTCTGGTATAAGCATAGGCCATTGGAATCTCTGCCTACATGGCTTTTACGTCTCTGGGATATGGGGGTGGAAAACATTTTGTGTCAGGTACTGAGATGAGTAGAATGGCTTCTCTGGTGACACCCTTCCCTCTGGCAGTGATTGCAAAATGTCTGTAACACCTCAGGGTCAGACACTCCTGGAATGGCCTGACAGCTGCCATCAGGAGAGTTTGGCCTAATCATGATGATTTACCATATTTTCCCAGTAGTTGGAAAACATTTACAGAGCTCCAACAGGTACTGTGGGAATTGAGTATGAAAAAGATCGTCTATAATATGGACCCCCAGGGCCCTGATGAGGAAGTGTTCACCGTAGGAATGAGAAATCTGGTGCTGCATACAGCTCCCACATCTCTCTTTGGGTCCCTAGTGAATACTCTTGCCCCCCACCTAGGGCAACCCACAAGTGAGGCTACTTGTACTTTAGCAGATCTGGGGGAGGTTAAAACAATAAGGACATTAAGGGAGGTACGGGCCATGAGTGAAAGGAGAAATGCAAAAGGCCCTGTGAAGGTCTTGAGGACCCAGATGTGGGTTGATTTGATAAAGGCTGGGTTAGTGAAAGAAAAACTCGATGGGAAGCCCAATAGAATATTGTTAGAATATGGCACCAATTAAAGCCAGAGTAGCAGTTCCAGCCGCAGAGGTCCAGGACATGGAAACCAAGGTCAATGCCTCATGCCCGGCCCATGTCCCTGCAAAACTTCATGGGAGATAGTACTCAGGATTCACCTGAGCCCTCATCCCCACAGGAGGATGACTGGGCGTCGCAGTTCGATGGGAGGGAGGTCAAAGTCTCCACCTTGGGGGACATGGTGGGGACCAGAGGCCACATATAGAATTAGCAATTTATTGGTCCCCTGTGAATGTACATGTCCTGGCACTGGTGGACACAGGAGCTGACTGTTCTTTGTTTCATGGCAACCCTGAGCATTTTCCTGGGACCCCTGCCTGCTGTGACAGATGGCTATGGAGGTAAGGCAATTAGAGTGAAGAAAGCCCAAATCAATTTGGGGATAGGGCGTTTACCCCCAAAAGAGTATACCATGTACATTTCTCCCATCCCTGAATGTACTTTGGGGATAGATATCCTGCAGGGCCTGTGGTTACCAACCACTGCAGGTGAGTTCAGACTGAGGGTACGTGTGGTAAAGGCAGTTCTGAGGGGATGTGCTAAGCACCCACCTGTAGCTCTGCCTGTACCTCAGCGAGTGACAAATACTAAGCAGTAGAAATTGCCTGCGAGGCACAAGGAAATTGGAGAAATTCTACAGGAGTTGGAGAGGGTGGGCATCATAAAGCCCACTTAGTCCTTTTAATTCCCCAGTGTGGCCAGTGAGAAAGCCAGACAGCTCCTCACATATGACTGAATTACAGGGAATTGAAAAAGTCACACCACCTTTGCATGCTGCTGTCCCCTCTATAGCAGGCATTCTGGACACCCTAAGCCATGAACTGGGAACATATTATTTTGTAGTAGACCTTGCTAATGCTTTCTTCTCTATTGACATAGCACAGGAAAGCCAGGAAAAGTTTGCCTTCATGTGGGAAGGCTGGCAGTGGGCATTCACTGTCCTTCCACAGGGATATCTGTATAGTTCCACCATCTGTCATGGACTTGTAGCCCAGGACTTGGTCACATGGACGAAACCGCAAACAGTGTGGTTGTATCACTACATTGATGACATTATGCTCACATCTGATTCTCTTTCAGATTTAGAAGGGGCAGTTCCTAGACTGTTGCAACATCTACAGGAAAAAGGATGGACTGTGAACAGCGGCAAGGTTCAGAGACCTGGTTTGTCTGTGAAAATCTTGGGGGTTGTCTGGTCGGGTAAAACTAAAATTGTTCCTGAAGTAGTTATAGACAAGGTCCAGACTTTCCCCACCCCTACCATTGTGGCAGTATTACAAGAGTTTTGGGGTCTTTTGGGCTACTGGAGATTGTTTACCCTGCACTTGACAAAAATTCTGAAGCCCGTATACCAGTTGATACGAAAGGGCATCAGGTGGGACTGGGATGAGACATGTGTGGCTGCTTTTACTTCTGCCAAGTGGGCAGTCAAGGCTGTGCAGGCCTTGAATGTAATGGACTCATCAAGGCCCTGTGAACTAGAAGTTCATGTAACCAAAGATGGTTATGGATGGGGTCTTTGGCAGTGGCTTGAATGGACACGCCAACCTAATGGATTCTGGTCACAACTATGGAAAGGAGCAGAGGTCTGGTACACCTTGATACAGAAGCAACTGGCTGCTGTGTACCACTCCTTGAGGCTAAGGAGCATATCGCCAAAACAGCTCTGACCAAGGTAATAACCACCTATCCCATCGCGGGGTGGGTGTGAGACTGGACCCAAAGGCTAGGGAGTGGTGTGGCACAGACACCTACACTGGCCAAATGGGTTGCATATTTACGGCAGTGCAGCACCCTCTCTACTAGCCCCTTAAATGGAGAACTCCAATGCTTATTGAGGCCAATGACCTATACCAGTGGAAATCAGGAAGAACTTACTTTTGAGCCATTGGTAGCTGAGACTCCTTATCAGGAAGGAAAAGCCCTTATACCTAAAGATGCTTCGTACACAGATGGCAGCCCCTAAAGTGGAGGGCTGTGGCTTTCCATCCTAAGACTGAGACAATATGGATGTAGGATGGAGAGGGGAAGAGCAGTCAATGGGCTGAGTTGTGGGCAGTATAGCTCATGATCACCCAGGAGCCTTCCCTCATAATTGTCTGCACTGACTGCTGGGCCATCTATTGGGGATTGATCCTTTGGCTAGTGACATGATATCATGCCAACTGGATGGTTGGTCACTGGCCCCTTTGGGGCAAGAGTTGTTGTAAGACCTATGGGCCTCTGGTCAGACTAAGACTGTTACTGTATATCATGTGACTGGCCATTTGCCTTTGGCATCCCCAGGAAATGGTGAGGCAGACACATTGGCCCAGGTGTGCTGGTTAGAAGGAAAGCCTGCATCAGATGTGGCCCAATGACTACACCAGCATTTGTTGCATGCAGGGCAAAAGACAATGTAGGCTGTAGCCCATAGGTGGGGCTTGCCATTGACCTTTGAAGAAGTTCAGCAGATCCTGGAAGGAGTGCCTTGTGTGCTCTAAGAGGGACTTATATGGAGTCCCACAGCAACATAGGACAATAGTAAGGGGGCCAATACCCCTTGTCAGGTGGCTATATTAGGCCTCTGCCCACATCAGAAGGATATTGGTATGCAATGACTTGTGTGGACATGGCTACTGGCTGTTGGTTGCTTTTTCTTTTTCTTTTTCTTTTTTTTTTACAATTTATTTTGGTATCTTTAACCTACAATTACATGTGCAATCCTATGGTGATTAAACTACCCCCTTCATCAGGTCTCCCCCACCTACCCTACTACAGTCACTGTCCATCAGCGTAGTGAGATGAGAATCACTACTTATCTTCTCTGAGTTGCACAGCCCTTCCCATGCCCCGCTACCTTACATATGCTAATCATAATGCCCCTTTTACCGTCTTATCCCTCCCTTCGCACCCTTCTTCCCCAGTCCCTTTCCCTTTGGTAACTATTAGTCCGTTCTTGGGTTCTGTGAGTCTGCTGCTGTTTAGTTCCTTCAGTTTTTTTCTTTGTTTTTATACTCCACATATGAGTGAGATCATTTGATACTTGTCTTTTTCAGCTTGGCTTATTTCACTGAGCATAATACCCTCTAGCTCCATCCATGTTGTTGCAAATAGTAGGATTTGTTTTCTTCTTATGGCTGAATAATATTCCATTGTGTATATGTACCACCTCTTCTTTATCCATTCATCTACTGATGGACACTTAGGTTGCTTCCATTTCTTGGCTATTGTAAATAGTGCTGCAATAAACATAGGGGTGCATCTGTCTTTTTGAAACTGGGCTGCTGCATTCTTAGGGTAAATTCCTAGGAGTGTGATTCCTGGGTCAAATGGTATTTCTATTTTGAGTTTTTTGAGGAACCTCCATATTGCCTTCAACAATGGTTGAACTAAATTGCATTCCCACCAGCAGTGTAGGAGGGTTCCATTTTGTCCACATCCTCGCCAACATTTGCTGTTGATTGTGTTTTGGATGTTGGCCATCCTCACTGGTGTGAGGTGATATCTCATTGTGGTTTTTAACTGCATTTCTCTGATGATTAGTGATGTGGAGCATCTTTTCATGTGCCTGTTGGCCATCTGAGTTTCTTCTTCAGAGAAGTGTCTATTCATGTCCGCTGCCCATTTCTTAATTGGATTATTTGCTTTTTGTTTGTTAAGGTGCGTGAGTTCTTTGTATATTTTGGATGTCAACCCCTTATCAGATACATCGTTTATGAATATATTTTCCCATATTGGAGGATGTCTTTTTGTTCTACTGATGGTGTCCTTTGCTCTACAGAAGCTTTTCAACTTGATATAGTCCCATTTGTTCATTTTTGCTTTTGTTTCCCTTGCCTGGGGGGATATATTCATGAAGAAGTCGCTCATGTTTATGTCCAAGAGATTTTTGCCTATGTTTTTTTCTAAGAGTTTTATAGTTTCATGACTTACATTCAGGTCTTTGATCCACCTTGAGTTTACCTTTGTGTATGGGGATACACAGTTGTCCAGTTTCATTCTCTTACATGTAGCCGTCCAGTTTTTCCAACACCAGCTGCTGAAGAGGCTGTCATCACCCCATTGTATATGCAAGGCTTCTTTATCAAATATTAATTGACTGTAGGTGTTTGGGTTAATGTTAGGATTTTCTATTCTGTTCCACTGGTCTGTGGGTCTGTTTTTGTGCCAATACAAATTGTCTCGATTACTGTGGCTTTGTAGTAGAGCTTGAAATCAGGGAGCGTAATTTCCCCTGTTTTATTCCTCCTTCTCAGGATTGCTTTGGCTATTCAGGGTCTTTTCTGGTTCCATATGAATTTTAGAATTATTTGTTCCAGTTCATTGAAGAAAGCTGTTGGTATTTTGATAGGGATTGCGTTGACTCTGTAGATTGCTTTAGGTAGTATAGCCATTTTGACAATATTTATTCTTCCTAGCCAAGAGCATGGGATGAATTTCCATTTGTTGGTGTTCTCTTTAATTTCTCTTAGGAGTGTCTTGTACTTTTCAGAGTACAGGTCTTTCACTTCCTTCATTAGGTTTGTTCCTAGGTATTTTATTCTTTTAGATGCAATTGTGAATGGAATTGTTTTTCTGATTTCTCTTTCTGTTAGTTCATCGTTAGTGTATAGGAAAGCAACAGATTTCTGTGTGTTAATTTTGTATTCTGCAACTTTGCTAAATTCAGATATTAATTCTAGTAGTTTTGGAGTGGAATCTTTAGGGTTTTTATGTACAGTATCATGTCATCTGCAAATAGTGACAATTTGACTTCTTCTTTACCAATCTGGATGCCTGTATGTCTTTGTTTTGTCTGATTGCCGTGGCAAGGACCTCCAGTACTATGTTGAATAACAGTGGAGAGAGTGGGCACCCCTGTCTTGTTCCCGATCTTAGATGAAAAGCTTTCAGCTTCTCGCTATTAAGTACGATGTTAGCTGTGGGTCTATCATATGTAGCCTTTATGATGTTAAAGTACTTGCCATCTATACCCATTTTGTTGAGAGTTTTAATCATGAATGGATGCTGAATTTTATCAAATGCTTTTTCAGCATCCATGGAGATGATCATGTGGTTTTTGTTCTTCTTTTTATTGATGTGATGGATGATTTTGATGGATTTTCGAATGTTGTACCATCCTTGCATCCCTGGGATGAATCCCACTTGATCATGGTGTATGTTCCTCTTGATGTATTTTTGAATTCAGTTTGCTAATATTTTGCTGAGTATTTTTGCATCTACGTTCATCAGGGATATTGGTCTATAATTTTCTTTTGGTGAGGTTTTTGCGCGGTTTTGGTATTAGAGTGATGCTGGCTTCATAGAAAGAGTTTGGAAGTATTCCCTCCTCTTCTATTTTTTGGAAAACTTTAAGCAGAATGGGTGTTATTTCTTCTCTATATGTCTGGTAGAATTCAGAGGAGAATACATCAGGTCCAGCGGTTTTGTTCTTGGGCAATTTTTTGATTGCAGATTCAATTTCGTTGCTGGTGATTGGTCTTTTTAGTTTTTCTGTTTCCTGCTTGGTCAGTCTTGGAAGGTTGTATTTTTCTAAGAAGCTGTCCATGTCTTCTAGGTTTTGCAGCTTCTTAGCATATAGATGCTTGTAATATTCTCTTATAATTCTTTGTATTTCTGTGGGGTCCGTCGTTATTTTTCCTTTCTCATTTCTGATTCTGTTTATGTATGTAGATTCTCTTTTTCTTTTAATGAGTCTGCCTAGGGGTTTATCTATTTTGTTTATTTTTTCAAAGAACTAGGTTTTGGTTTCACTGATTTTTTATATTCTTTTATTCTTCTCAATTTTATTTATTTCTTCTCTGATCTTCATTATGTCTCTCCTTCTGGTATCTTTGGGCCTCATTTGTTCTTCTTTTTCCAATTTCAATAATTGTGTCTTTAGATTGTTCATTTGGGAATGTTCTTCCTTCTTTAAAAAGGCCTGGATTGCAATATACCTTCCCCTTAGAACTGCCTTTGCCGCATCCCACAGAAGTTGTGGCTTTGTGTTGTTGTTGTCATTAGTCTCCATATATTCTTTGATTTCTGTTTTGATTTGGTCGTTAACACATTGATTCATTAGGAGAATGTTGTTAAGTCTCCATATATTTGTGAGCCTTTTTGATTTCTTTCTAAAATTTATTTCTAGTTTTATACATTTGTGATCTGAGAAGTTGGTTGGTAGGATTTCAATATTTTTTAATTTACTGAGGTTCTTTTTGTGGCCTAGTATGTGGTCTGTTCTGGAAAATGTTCCATGTGCACTTGAGAATAATGTGTATCCTGCTGCTTTTGGGTGCAGAGTTCTCTAGATATCTGTTAGGTACATCTGTTCTAGTGTGTTGTTCAGTGCCTCTGTGTCTTTACTTATCCTCTGCCTGGTTGATCTATCCTTTGGAGTGAGTGGTGTATTAAAGTCTCCTAAAATAATTGCATTGCTGTCTATTTCCTCCTTCACTTCTGTTAGTACTTGTTTCACATATGCTGACACTCCTGTGTTGGGTGCATATATATTTATAATGGTTATATCTTCTTGTTGGACTGACCCCTTTATCATTATGTAATGTCCTTCTTTATCTCTTGCTACTTTCTTCGTTTTGAAGTCTATTTTATCTGATACAAGTACTGCAACACCTGATTTTTTCTCTTTGTTGTTTGCATGTAATATCTTTTTCCATCCCTTCACTTTAGTCTGTGTATATCTTTGGGTTTGAGGTGAGTCTTTGTAAGGAGCATATACATAGGTCTTGCTTTTTTATCCACTCTGTTCCTCTGTGTCTTTTGATTGGTGCATTCGGTCCATTTACATTTAGGGTGATTATTGATAGATATGTACTTATTGCCATTGCTGGCTTTAGATTCGTGGTTACCAAAGGTTCAAGGGTTGCTTCTTTACTATCTAAGAATCTAACTTAACTTTCTTGTTAAGTTATTGTGAATGCCTTCTGATGTTTCTTTATCTCTCCCTTCCTATTCTTCCTCCTCCTTTCTTTATATACTAGGTGTTTTATTCTTTGCCTTTAGTTAGTATTTGGATGGTCTGCTTTCTTTGCTGTGATTTCATTTTCTCTGGTGACATCTTTTTAGACTTAGGGGTGCTTCCCTCTAGAGCAGTCCGTTTAAGATATCCTGTAGTGGTGGTTTATGAGAGGCAAACTCTCTCAACTTTCGTTTGTCTGGAAATTGTTTAATCCCTCCGTCATATTTAAATGATAATCGTGCTGGATACAATATTCTTGGTTCGAGGCCCTTCTGTTTCATTACGTTAAATATATCATGCCATTCTCTTCTGGCCTGTAAGGTTTCTGTTGAGAAGTCTGATGATCGTCTGATGGGTTTTCCTTTGTAGGTGATCTTTGTTCTCTCTCTAGCTGCCTTTAATACTCTGTCTTTATCTTTGGTCTTTGTCATCTTAATTATTATGTATCTTGGTGTTGTCTTCCTTGGGTCCCTTGTGTTGGGAGATCTGTGGGCTTCCGTGGAATGCGATACTATTTCCTTCCCCAGCGTGGGAAAGTTTTCAGCAATTATTTCTTCAAAGACACTTTCTATCCCTTTTTCTGTCTCTTCTTCCTCTGGTATTACTATAATGCAAATATTGCTCCGTTTGTATTGGTCACACAGTTCTCTTAATATTCTTTCATTCTTAGAGATCCTTTTATCTCTCTCTGCCTCAGCTTCTTTGTATTCCTGTTCTCTGTTTTGTATTTCATTGACAGTGTCTTGTACCTCATCCAGTCTGCTGTTAAGCCCGTCGATGGCTTGTCTCATTTCTGCATAGTTTTTCCTCATTTCCTCCCTCAGCTCTTGCACATTTTTCTGTAGATCCGTCAGCATGGCTATGACTTTTATTCTGAATTCTTTTTCAGGAAGACTGTGCATGTCCATTACTTCAGGTTCTCTCTCAGGGGTTGTATGGGTTTGGAGATTTGTCTGTACCATATTCCTCTGTCTTTTCATGGCTATAGAATTGGTTGCTGGTAGTTGTCACGTATGTCAGCTGGGCTCTTTATGACCCGCCTCGCCGGCTGCCAAGTCCTCTCAGGTGTAGTTGCCCGCCGGTGCGCTGCCCCGCCAGATGCCAAGTCCTCTCTGGTGTGGCTGCCCACCGGTGCGCTGCCTCGCTGGCTGTAAAGTTCTCTCAGGTGTAGCTGCCTGCCGGTGCGCTGCCCTGCCGGCTGCCGAGTCCTCTCCAGTGTGCCTGCCCGCCGGTGCGTCGCCTCGCTGGCTGCCGAGTTCTCTCAGTTGTGGCTGCACGGTGTGCGCTTTCCTGTGTGTTCTGGTCTCTCTTTTGGGAATAGTTGTATTTGCTGTCTTTTCGTGGATAAGTATAATGTTGGGAGGAAATTTCCGCCGCTCCGTTCACACCGCCATCTTCCCAGAACTCTGTTGGTTGCTTTTTCTACACGTCAGGCATATCTGCAAAGTCCCAAGAGGGGCCTAGAGTGTCTCTTCGCAGCCTATGGCTGGCCACAGTGATTGAAAGAAATAAAGGCACCCACTGTACTGGACATTGTTACAAGAATGGGTGCAGCAATTAGGAATAAAGTGGAAATTTCATGTACCATATAATCGTAGCAGAGTAGGCATGATAGGGAGGTACAACAGTTTGTTAAAATCTGGCCTGAAGTCAGACACCAATAGTCTATGGGGTGGCTCAGTTCGCCTATGGACAGTGCCATGACGTTTGAATGAGAAGCCATGTAAAGGAGCTTTGAGCCCTGTGGATATGCTTACACGCCTTGCTGCCTCTCCTATACAATTGAATGTCCAAACCAAAGAAGAGTTATTGAAGCCAGGATATGGCCAGTAGAGCGATGTCCTGCTGCCAGCCTCTACTGCGTTAAGCTCTGGAGACACTGTTGAATGGACCTGGCCCTGGACATTTAGACACATGGACCAGCGATGGCTGGCCCTTCTGGCACCTTGGGGAAAGTCCTGGAAGCTGGCCTCCCATGTGTTCCTGGAATAACAGCTGAATGGCCCCCAAAGGTCATGATAGTGCACCCAAAATGTCCACGAGGTAAAAGCATCTTGCGGGGTAGTTTTGTTTTATCTTTATGGCCAGTGCATGTACCTCCCATAGCCCTATATATTGACCCATCTGCAATTACCACAGGGAGGCGGGTGAAAGTCTGGTATACTAGACCAGGCCAAGATCCCATTCCTGCCACTGTTTCATCACAAGACCACTCTCTTGCATTTATCCTATCTGATGGACAAGATTTTCCTATGCTGGTGTCATTAAAACGTGTATCTTATTGCCCTTAAGGTTATTTTCTCCTACAGTCCTTGTGGCCTGAGTGCACCCCCTGGGCTGCAGTTGCTGTAGGATGATTGCTCTGAACCCTCAACTACTGCCTGCCAATGGACTTGATGAGCTATGAACTTAATCTGCATAAGACTTTGAACCTAGCTGAATCCTCCAGCTTGAGGATTGTCGTATTTTTATTGCTGTTGCTATTGTTATGTCGTTAGTCTGGTCACAATGCTCCAGTTTTCTTGCCCTGGGACCATTGCCGAAGAAGGGGAGCAAGTAGATTGTAAGGTGAGATTTCTGGAGGGGTGATCTGTGGGTAAAATTGTTAACGTTTCCAGAGTATCACACCTGGCTTTAGTTCATTTGCATATTCTCAGGGGTGGAGATAAGTTCATTCCATGTTAATGGGTAATTACCTGAGTAACCTAGGGTGTGTCTGGCCTGAGAGTTTGAGGATGGGGCTGGCTTGCTTGCTCGCTTTCTTCCTTCGGGAACAGGGGAGAGAGATGGCCTTGGACTGCAGTTTGTAAGCAATATACGGGTTTTAAACTTTATTTCTCCCTTTGATGGTTTTTAGAGGTGTTTTTCCCCGGATTTCCTTTCCCTGGACTTAACACCACCACACCCCACAATCTTTCCATCTTTATTTCTTAGCACTTTTTACTCTCTAACATTTATTTTTTTTTACTTATTGTATTTATTGCTTGCTTCTTCCATAGGTCTAAAAGCTTCCCATTTTATGGTTTTTCATCTGGTGGTTTAATATTGTAAATCCAGCAAAGAGGACACTGCCTGGCTAATACTGAGTACATAATAAGTTCTTGTTCAGTGAATGAATGAATGTATGAATGAATGAAACAAATCATTGGTATTTAACTATATACTTGATAGATCCAAATGCCACTATCTGCCTACCCAGAACACATGAAAATGTTCAGTATAACTAGTAATTGAAACAAAGTTAAATGATAAGCCTCATTTTATTAATGTTTTTTATCATTTTATTATCATCAATAGAACTTCTTTTAAAATTTAAAGAATGTACCCATAAGTATATTTATTTTTAATATATTCATATTCATATATATATTTGTGTGTGAATGTGTACCCGTGGGCCATGAAGATAAATTTTTTCCAAGGGATCCTTCAAAGGTGCTCTCTTCATCTTTCAGTGTATTTCTCTGCAGTAATTATTGAGGCCACCATTAGTTTCTATGTAAACTTGATCCTGGATTCAAAGGATTGACTAAATTAGACCTCTAAGGAACTAACTATTTTGTTCAGTTGCAAAGCAGAAATTTATAAATGATGACATCAAGGGAAAGTTGGATATTCGAATATTGCAGTATATTATTTGCCCAGTGCAATAGCCTAGCCACCTACCAAGACCTGATTTTGACATGACTGAATCTCTCAAACTGTTTGAGAGGTGTGTATCATGTTGGCACATTTCCTGACATTATCAATGTATACAATTTTTTAGTCACTTAATAGTGCTTTCTAAGAGCACTGCTCTTTTGAATATCTGGGAAATTACTGAAATATTTTTAATCAAGAAGAAACTTCTGAAGTATTTTATCTATAGAGTTAAAAAATGTGAATGAGCTTTGGGACTAGAAAGCCTAGTGAAAATGAAATTAATCATTGTAGAAATAAGAGCAAAAATTTCAAAGTGTCAAACAGACAAGTATTAAGTAAAATAGGTATTAAATATGTATTAAATCCAATGAAAGAATCTTGTTACAATTTAATACCCTCTGCTAAATAGATATTTGACAACAGGAGAGGTCCATGATCTGTAAAATCATCTGTACACACTGTATCTGAGCTTAACCAAGGGTAAAATACCATGTAGAAGAAGTATATTCTACGAATTAGTGCAAAAGTACTCTGAATCATTGTAACTATCAACATATAAAACATTAATTACATAATTACAAATAGTGCCCACATAGCAGTATAAAGGCCAAGGAATGAGATTAGCCCCTTTTAGCCTCCAGCTGATTTTTAGATGGCCTTTTGTGGCTTTAAAATTTTAAATTTAAGAATTACAAGAATGACATGCCATTAAGTTTGACTTTATTTTGTAAAAATTTGACTTAGAAGCAAATGGTGGACTCAAAGTGAAAGGATGAATTAATGAATTCAGTATTAATCATATAACACTTGTCTTAGCTAATTGGGCTGATATAACAAAAATGCCATAGACTGGGTGGCTTATAAACTACAAAATTTATTGCTCACAGCTTTGGGTGGTAAGTCAAAAAGCAAGATAGCAGCATGGTTAGGTGAGGGCCCTCTTCTAGGTTGCAGACTTTTCATTACATCCTCAAATAGAATAAGAGACAAGCTAGCTTTCTGGGGTGTCTTTTATAAGGACATTAATCCCAATAATCAAAGCTCTGTTCTCATGACCTAATTGCCAAATCACAATTTTTTTTAAACAAAGTACTTTTCTCTTGTCCTGTAACATATAAGGTAATGACTAAGCCTATTAAAGCAAAGACATCTACTTTTTCTGTTGAAGAAATGGAGACTTGGAAATGCATCTCAAAAATATTTCCCAGAACCAACAGCTTTCTTCAATGAACTGGAACAAATAATTCTAAAATTTATATGGAACCACAAAAGACCCAGAATAGCCAAAGCAATCCTTCGAAGGAGGAATCAAACGGGGGGAATAACACCCCCTGACTTCAAGTTCTACTACAAAGCCACAGTAAACAAGACAATTTGGTATTGGCACAAAAACAGACCCACAGACCAGTGGAACAGGATAGAAAATCCAAACATTAACCCAAACATATACAGTTAATTAATATATGATAAAGGAACCTTGGATATATAATGGGGAGATGACAGCCTCTTCAGCAGCTGGTGTTGGAAAAACTGGACAGCTACATGCAAGAGAATGAAACTGGACTACTGTCTAACCCCACACACAAAAGTAAACTCAAAATGGATCAAAGACCTGAATGTAAGTCATGAAACCATAAAACTCTTAGAAGAAAACATAGGCAAAAATCTCTTGGACATAAACATGAGTGACTTCTTCATGAACATATTTCCCTGGGCAAGGGAAACAAAAGCAAAAATGAACTAGTGAGACTATATCAAGCTGAAAAGCTTCTGTAGAGCAAAGGACACCATCAGTAGAACAAAAAGACATCCTACAGTATGGGAGAATATATTCATAAATGACGTATCTGATAAGGGGTTGACATCCAAAATATATAAAGAACTCACACACCTCAACAAACAAAAAGCAAATAAGCCAATTAAGAAATGGGCAGATGACATGAATAGACCCTTCTCCAAAGAAGAAATTCATATGGCCAACAGGCACATGAAAAGATGCTCCACATCGCTAATCATCAGAGAAATGCAAATTAAAACCACAATGAGATATCACCTCACACCAGTGAGGATGGCCAACATCCAAAACACAAACAACAAATGTTGGCAAGGATGTGGAGAAAAGGGAACCCTCCTACACTGCTGGTGTGAATGCAAATTAGTTCAACCATTGTGGAAAGCAGTATGGAGGTTCCTCTAAAAACTCAAAATAGAAATACCATTTGACCCAGGAATCACACTCCTAGGAATTTACCCTAAGAATGCAGCAGCCCAGTTTCAAAAAGACAGATGCACCCCTATGTTTATTGCAGCACTATTTACAATAGCCAAGAAATGGAAGCAACCTAAGTGTCCATCAGTAGATGAATGGATAAAGAAGATGTGGTACATATACACAGTGGAATATTATTCAGCCATAAGAAGAAAGCAAATCCTACTATTTGCAACAACATGGATGGAGCTAGAGGGTATTATGCTCAGTGAAATAAGCCAAGTGGAAAAAGACAAATATCAAATGATCTCACTCATACGTGGAGTATAAGAACAAAGAAAAAAAACTGAAGAAATAAAGAAGCAGCAGGCTCACAGAACCTAAGAATGGACTAATAGTTACCAAAGGGAAAGTAACTGAGGAGAATGGGTGGGAAGGGAGGGACAAGGGGGAAAAGGGGGCATTATGATTAGCAGATGTAATGTTGGGGGGGGTGCAGGTAGGGGTGTACATCTCAGAGAAGACAAGTAGTGATTCTATAGCATCTCACTACGCTGATGGACAGTGACTGTAATGGGGTTGGTGGGGGGGACGTGATGAAGGGGGTAGTTTAATAACCATAATATTGCACATGTAATTATAGATTAATGATACCAAAATATACTATATAAAAAATATTTCCCAGATACCTAAAGTTCTTTTATTATTATCACTTTTAATTAGTATGATTTTATATTTCATAATCTATCCCTGCCTCCACAACTATGTTATTGCATGATTTTACATAATACATAACATCTTTAATTGTTTAAAATTATCTTTCATCTAAAACAACATCCTGCTAGAAATCTTTGAGTTACCTCTCAAATTCCTATTAATATTTGAAAATAAGCAACAAATAAAAATTGATAACTTAAAAAGGAAAGTCTGAAAACTAACATAATACCTGAATATAAATGGTATTTTCGGTAACTACAAGACAATGGTATTGAAGTCAGAATTCTTCTCAGGGTTGAAAATAGGTTTTACCACCTTAGAAGAACAAGTTTGCTTGATTGAAAGAAAAAAGGGTGCTGCTTCATCTTTTTACCTCTACCTGATATCAGGTGCAGGCACTTGAAGTGTGTATCAAAGAGATAACTAGGCAGTCAGCTATTGACTTCACAACTATTGATTCCCCCAGTAGCTAAAGCTTTGTCCCTGTACCCTCAAAAAGTATCTCTTTTTCAGCATGAATTTACTGTCTGAAGTTCTTAGGAAACAACTTCAGAGAAAGTGAATGAAAAGTATCAGAGGGAGAAAAGTGGATCCTAAATTGCTCAGGCACAATGATATGTAATTCTAACAAGTGTTATCATTTTGTAGGGTTGAAATTAGGAACACACCTGTAGCCTTACATGGAGGTTAAAAATTTTAAGTGTCAGTCATACTTTGTATAAAGAGTGTTTATTAGTTTTCATAATTATTTTTAGATCACACTCACTTTCCAGCAAGACACGTTTAAAGGTTCCAGTTCCCAGCAGAGAAAAACTTTAATAACTCCACTACATTCCCTACCCTAAACATAAAGTAAAGTTAATCACCTATCTACTTCCTCCTAGCACTTGACATGTAGAGAACATAACAGTTTCTACTTTAAAAACGATAAGTCCCACTGTCTTGCCTATGGGTTTCAGCCCTGGGCAAGTTCGCTATGGATTCAATGCAACCAAAGACAATGACAGCAGAATGTTCTTTGGGGTGAAAGGGTTTATTACCCAGCTTGTTCTCTCGGCAGGTCGAGCACTAGCGTCTCTGCCTCCATGCAGAGCACTAGGCGGAGCTCTCCATATAGCACAATAATAGCTTATTGCCTAAAGGTGTGGAAGCGGTAGCCTAGCAACAGGCCAGTTACACCATCAGGTGGTTTAAGTTCAGTGAGGATCCTGGCCATAGGAACCCTAACTTCCCCACACTCCACCCCTCCAGGATTCTTGCCTTAACGTCTCCATGCTTTCCATCTTCTGCAATGGTCCCTATGTGAGAAAGCTGGAGCACTCTAACCAGATTCCACAAGCAACAGAGGATAACAACTTAGAAATAATAAAACATTAAGATACAGATAACAAAACTTATAATAATCCTCAAGCCAGAGGAGGTTCGTAATAATAAAAATTATAATAATCCTCAAGCCAGAGGAAGTTCCCAATCCACAAAGACTTTAGGGGTGATAAGACACATGTTTTAATGCCACCAACATAGGCAAATCTTGTCCATCAGGTAGGATGCATGCAAGAGAGTGGTCCTGTGCTAGGACTGTAGCAGGAAGGGGGTCCCTTCCAGGTCTAGTGTACCGTACTTTTACTCCTCTCCATGTGGGGGTTACTGTAGTGTCTATATATAGTGCTACTGGAGGAACATGCGCTGGCCATAATGATCAAACAAAACTCCTCGGTAAGATGCTCCTACCTTCTGGCCATTCAGGATTGTCTTGCCAATGGGTTTCAGCCCCGGACAAGTTCACTATGGATTCAATGCGACCAAAGAAACTGACAGCAGAACGTTCTTTGGAGTGAAAGGGTTTATTACCAGGCTTGTTCTCCAGGCGGTAGGTCGAGCACCAGCATCTCTGTCTCTGCCCAGAGCACTAGGCCGAGCTCTCTATATAGCACAATGATAGCTTATTGCCTAAAGGTGTGGAAATGGCAGCCTAGCAACAGGCCAGTTACATCATCAGGTGGTTTAAGTTCAGTGAGGATTCTGGCCATAGGAACCCCAACTTCCCCACAAGGATATACTACTGTGACCTTTGGCGGCCACTCTGCTGTTATTCCAGGAATACACAGGAGGCCAGCTTCCAGGCCTTGTCCCCAAGGTGCCAGGAGAGCCAGCCATCATTGGTCCATGTGTCTAAATGTCCAAGGCCACGTCTACTCAATGGAGTCTCTGGGATTCAGTGCAGTTGGTACTGGCAACAAGATATTATTCTGGTGGCTGAACCTCGGCTTCAGTGATTCTTCCTTGGTTTGCACTTGCAGTTGTATAGGGGAGGCAGCCGTATGTGTTAACATGTCTATGGGGCTCAGGGCTCCCTTTCAGGGTCTCTCATTCAAATGTCATAGCACGGTCCATAAGCAGACTGATCATCCTGGCAGACTATTGGTATCTGAATTTAGTCCAGATTTTAACAAGCCATTGTGCCTTTCTATCATGCCTACTGTAGTAGGATTGTATGGCACATGAAACTTCCACTTGATTCACAGCTGTCGCACCCATTCTTGCAGTGTATGTCCAGTAAAATGGGTGTCCAGATCACTCTCAATTACCTGTGGTGGGCCATAGGCAGCAAAGAGACGCTACAGGCCTTTTTGGTCATCTTCTGTCTTGCACAACAGGTAGGAAAAGCAACCAGAAGTCCAGTAGTTGTGTTCACACAGGTCATCGCATACTGATATTATTCTGACACAGGTAGAGGCCCAATATAGTCTATCTGCCACCTGACAAGGGGTATAGGCCCCTTAGCTATTGTCCAATGTTGCTGTGGAACTCGGTGTAAGTCCCTCTTGGAGCACACAACACACTCCTGCCGGGCTCTACTAACTTCTTTGAAGGTCAAGGCAAGCCCCACCAATGGACTAAAGCCCACATTGTCTTTTGCCCTGCATGCAACAAACCCTGATGTAGCCATTGGGCTACATCAGAGGCAGGCTTTCCTTCTAACCAATGTATCTGGGCCAATTTATCTGCTTCATCATTTCCTGGGGATGCCAGTGGCAAATGACCTGTCACATGGTACACTGCAATTATTTTAGTCTGACCACAGGCCCATAAGTCTTGCCACAATTCTTGCACCCAAAGGGGTCAGTGACCAACCAGCCAGTTGGCATGGTACCAGGTTGGTAGCCACAGGGTCAAGCCCTGATAGAGAGCCCTGCTGTCAGTGCAGACAACTATAGGGAAGGGCTCCTGGCTGATCAGAAGCCACACAGCGAGCAACTCTGCCCATTGGCTACTCTTCCCCTCACCATCTTATATCCATATTGTCTCAGTCTTAGGATGGAAAGCTATGGCCCTCCATTTTGGGGGCTGCCCACAGCTGGAGCCATCTGTGTACCATGCATCTTCAGGTATAGGGGCTCTTCCCTCCTGATATGGACTCTCTGTTACTAATAGTTCAAAAGCAAGTTCTTCCTGCTTTTCACTAGTATATGACACTGGCCCCAAAAAGCGTTGGAGTTCTTCACTCAAGGGGCTACTGGAAAGGGCACTAAACTGCTGTAGGTAAGCACCCCACTTGGCTAGTGTGGGTGTTTGTTCCATGCCACTCCTTGGCTTTTGGGTCCAGTCTCGTACACACCCCAAAATGGGATAGGTGGTTATTACCTTTATCAGGACCATTCCAGTGATGGGATCTTTAGCCAGCAAGGCATGATACATGGCAGCCAGTTGTCTATCTAAGTGTATTGTACCTCTGCCCCCTTTCAGAGTTGTGACCAGAATCAAACGGGTTGGCGAGTTCGTTCAAGCCTCTGCCAGAGACCCCAGCCATAACCATCTTCAGTGACATGAACGTCCAGTTCACAGGGTCTTGATGGGTCTATCATTCTCAAGGCCTGCATGGCTTTGACTGCCCATTTTGCTGTAGTAAAGGCAGATGCACATGTCTCATCCCAGTCTCACCTGACGCCTTTCATTCCAACCGGTATAAGGGCTTCAGAATTTGTGCCAAGTGTGGGATAAACACTCTCCAGTAGCCTAGAAGACGCAAAAACTCCTGTAGCAATGCTACAGTTGTGGGGGTAGGAAAAGCCTGGACTTTTTAACTATAACTGCTTTTTTATCTATAACTGCTTCTGGTATCACTTTGGTCTTACCTGACCAGATGACCCCCAAGTATTTGACAGACAAACCAGGTCCCTGAAACTTGGTGTCATTCACAGCCCATCCTTTCTCTTGTAAATGTTGCAGCAGTCTAGGTGCTGCACCTTCTAGATCTGAAAGAGAATCGGACGTGAGCATGACATCATCAATATAATGGTACAGCCGCACCATTGGCAGTTTCTCCCATGAAGCCAAATCCTGGGCTACAAGTCCATGACAGATGGTAGGGCTGTGGAGGTATTCCTGTGGGAGGATGGAGGAAGTCCATTACTGTCCTTCTCATGTAAAGGCAAACTGTTCCTGACTTTCCTGCTCAATGTTAATGGAAAAGAAGGCATTAGCAAGATCTACCACATAATGATATATGTTCCTAGTTCATGGCTGAGAGTATCCATCATGCCTGCAATAGAGGGGACAGCAGCATGCATGGGGATATGACCTTATTCAGTTCTATGTAATCCACAGTCATACACCAGGAGCCATCTGGCTTTTTTACTGGCCGTACTGGGAAATTGAACGGACTATGGGTGGGCTTTATAATACCCACCTTTTCTAGCTCCTGGAGAGTTTCTCCAATCTCTTTATGCCCCCCAGGCAGTTTGTATTGTTTGGTATTAGTCACCCACCAAGGTACAGGCAAAACTATGGGTGGGTGCCTAGCATGTTCACTCAGAACTGCCTTCACCACACATACTCTCAGTCTGAACGCACCTGCAGTGGTCCATAACCATAGACCCTGCAGGATATCAATCCCCAAAATATACTCAGGGATAGGAGATATATACATGGTATACTCTTTTGGGGGTATATGCCCTATTCCCAAAGGGATTAGGGATTTTTTCACTCTAATAGCCTTCCCCCCATATCCATCTATGATAGTGGGGGTCCCAGGGAACAGCTCAGGGTTACCACGAATCAGTGAACATTCAGCCCCAGTGTCTACCAGAGCCAGGACACGATGTATGTTCACTGGGGACCAATGGATAGCTATTTCAACGTGTTCTCCTGTTCCCCCCCGGTCCCTCAGGGCAGAGATCCTGACCTTCCCTTCAGTCAAACTGTGTTCCCCAATCACCTTCCTGTGTGGGCTCAAGTAAGGTGGCTCTCTTTCCAGCAGGAAGTCCTGCAAACACACAGGCTGGACTCGTGGCTCTGTCTCTGACCTCTGCCTCTTTGGTCTTAATGGCTGGAACTGCTGCTCTGGTTTCAGCTGTTACCATAGCTCTAGTAAGATCCTATTTGACTTCGCATCTAATTTCCTTCCATCTGCTCCTGCCTGTATTAAATCAACCCACATCTGGGTCCTCATAACCTTCATGGGGCCCTGTAAATTCTTCTTGGGAGTAACAGGTCTTATTTCTTTCCAAATTCTCATTGCTTCAGCCCCTCCTAAGTCTGCTACTGTATGTGTCACCTCGTTTATGGGATGCCCTAAGTGAGGGGAGAGAATGGCCACTAGAGACCTAAAGAGGTATGTAGGAACTGCTTGAAGTACAATATTTCTCATCCCAGTAGTGAAAATCTCTTCATCTGGGCCATAATTGTTTGGACTATAGATGGCATTTCTCATGCCTAGCTCTCGTAGCACCTGTTGGAGTTCAGCATATGTCTGCCATCTAACAGGAGAGGATGGTAGATCACCCAGATTGGGCCACACAGCACGAAGCACAGCCATAAGCCAATCGAGGAGGTAGTGACTCCCTGGGGTCTGATGTGCATTTTGTAATTGCTGCCTCAAGGCAGGCTGCACTGTCAGGGAAGACAGCTTTCCCATCTCTGACCCCAACAGAACAATTCCATCCACCTCTAAGTCCCACAAAAGCTGGAGCCAAGCTGATATTGACTCCGAGGACTTCTGCCTAAACCGGGAGCCCAAATCCACCAGCTCAGCCTGAGTATAGGGGCAGATCATAGAGTGCTCCACGACCTGGGGAGGAGGCTGCTTCTCTCCTTGGGGAACTTCCAGCTGCTGGGTCTTTATTTTCTTTACAACCACAGGGCATGCTTTCAATACAGGAGGAGCCAGTGCCTCCGGCATCACCCCTTTGTCTTTCTCCAGCTCCTCCATTTCTGGGGCTGATGGCACCTTTCTCTCCCCTCCCCCGAGTGCCTCCTCTGCTACAACCTTTACCTTTTCTACTGTACCTCACAGTAGTGTTACCTCAGTCTTCAGAAGGTCTCTTACCTCAGCTCAATGCTTCGCAGGTGACGTTCTAGTACCACCTCTGCCTGTGCTTCCCTCAGGAGTTCATCTTTCTCCTTGATGGCCTCTTCCTCCTTCAGAACACCTGGCAGCACTGCTGTCTCATCTCCAATGGCACCTTGCTGCCAGTGCTCTTGTATCAATGCCATCTCTTTCTTCAGTGAATCCACAAAAGTGTGCAGCTTGCGTTCTGGTGCCACCTCCTCTTGCATCAATGCCATTTCTCTCCTCAGGGAATCCACAGAAGTTTCAGCTCATGCTCTCGTGCTACCTCTTGCATTAATGCCATTTCCCTCCTCAGGGAATCCACAGAAGTTTGCAGCTTGTGTTCTCATGCCGCCATTTCTTGGGTCTCCTCTGTAGACTTTTTTAATGCTGTGAGAACCAGCCAACCCACAGTTCCTGCTGCCTCACGGGCACTCTGCTTCTTAAAAAATCTGCTTACTATACCAAGGGCCACCCCTACTGCCTCAGGTGTCACCTCCACTTGCCTCCAGTGCTGGGGTGGGGCCCAGTCCTCTAGGAGGCAAGCCACTTCAGACCACATACCCATTGGGGGACAATCCACTGTTTCCCCGTTCACAGGGGCAGCCCGCTGAAGCATCCCTCCTATAAGGGCAGCTTGTCTTTTTCCTTGGTCAACAATGAACCCTGCCAACTTTCACCAATTGTCTTGCCAATTGGTTTCAACCCCCGGCAAGTTCACTATGGATTCAATGCAACCAAAGAAAATGACAGCAGAATGTTCTTTGGGGTGAAAGAGTTTATTACCCGGCTTGTTCTCCCGGCAGTAGGTCGAGCACTAGCGTCTCTGCCTCCGCACAGAGCACTGGGTCGAGCTCTCTATATAGCACAATAGCTTATTGCCTAAAGGTGTGGAAGTAGTAGCCTAGCAACAGGCCAGTTACACCATCAGGTGGTTTAAGTTCAGTGAGGATCCTGACCATAGGAACCGCAACTTCCCTACAGCCACATTTCAGCATGATGCTTGGCACTTATGTAGTAGCGGTAAAAAGTGTGAGCATATAAAGCTGACAGCATATTTTTTTAATGGAGTGAAGGTATGGAAGGCAAACTGTGAGGCATGGGGTGGGTATGTGCTGCAGCCTAGGGAAAGTCACAATTTTCAGTAACAAAATGAGAGCTTTGGTTTCTTCATGAGAAAGATAAAGAACTGTAAAGGAATGAAAAAAGAAGCATGAAACAATCCAGTGAGTTTCAGGCTACAGAGATTTAAGTAGGTATTAACAGTATATAGTGTCCAAAGGCTCTTTGTGAAACTAGATTTCTAATGTTCACTTTGAAGATGTTTATATTACTATGCTATGACATCACTTTTCCATCTTTCCACCAATTTTTAATAACATCTAATAACTTCTTGGGTGGACATTATGTGTGTGTGGCTGGGGGGAGCAGAGAGTTTGTTGTACTTTGTTTTTTCTCAAAAGCAGGGAATTGGCTCATTTCAACTCCATGTTGACATAATGTAGGTCAGATATTGCACATATAGGATCGCAAAAAAATGTATCAACCCAGGAAGTAAATGGCTGAACCTTGAGAATATAAATCATTTTTACCATTCTCTAAGACACTTCCAAATACTTGAGTACATTTCAGAGCGTGGAAATGTCCATTTAAGCCAATAATATCTAGATCTCAAGTAGGCAGAAGGCTCTAGGACCCATGTAGTAAGTGAGTTACAATGAATGAATTGATAAATATTTGCATCATTAAAGAGTCCAGTGAAATAGTATAGACTATCCCTTTATTTTACATATAGGAAGGAGAAGCAAAAAAAAAAAGGTGAAGTGATCTAATTAAATACATCAGGAAGAAGGTGGTAACACCAAAAATATAACACAGGACCTCTGCTTTCTAGCATTAGACAAGACCAGAGGCTCTTTGTAACATTCCATGATTCAAATCCCTCTGGTTTAATTGGGTTACACACTATAAATTTGCTTTAGATAAAGAACATCCTTCAGATTCCCTGTCTGAATGCATTTGAATGTATAAATGGATTTGAATGTAAAAGGTCACATTTCAGAAATCAGGTAAGAGTCCAGTATTTTTTATGCCCATTCATCTTGGTTTATACAATACGTGCTTAATTCGCATATTAACTTAGAAATGTTCTTCTCTGGTGTAACTCTGGGCAGAAAATGTGTTCCCAGCCTAGGGCAAATAAACGTTTGAAGCCAAAATCAGTCAAAGGGAAGAATATAATGGGAGAAACCATTTTTTGCTTACAAGAAGTCATCTACTCCCTTTCACTCATGTCTCTCCCCATCCTAGCTGGAAGAAACCAAAAAAAAAATCTCTGGTCCCAAGCTCCCTTGCTTCTTCACCCCTCCTTGCAATCACTTATTGATATGGAGATGGACTAAGGAGAGAACAGCTTCTCTCCATGCATTGTAAACACCTATTGACACGAAGATGGATTAAGGCCAGGCAAGATATTCTAGAAATATTGCCATTTTATCCACAGCTGGGTCTCTTAATATTGGTAGATATTTTGACCCATATTGTTAAATAAAATATATTAAATCAAAATAGCTTTTCTAATCTATTGCTTCCTAAGTTTAACTTAATGCCTTCCTTTAGGCAAGGAAATTATAAGTAGCTGAAAAAGGGAACTACAATTTAAGTTCTATTATTGGAAATGCTGAAATTCAGATAGGACTGTATTTGATTCTTTAAGAATTACTCATTTTGTACTGTCTGCTTCTATTCTTTTCCCAAGCATTAGAATCAGAATTCTTAGAATGCTAAGAATAGCTGTTACAGCATTTTCCTTGAGTAAAAATGGATCATATTTCTATAAATAATGCATTTCAAATTAACTATCTGCAAAACCCTTGACATACAAAATCCTTCCTGGTTATGAATTCCAGATACAAAATGTGTGTACAAAAATAATCACCACCATACATTACTATTACAGAACTTTATTATTTTCCAATTGATTGCAACCCAGCTTACACTAGGAAATTGTTCATTATGGAGTTTGCAGTGTGTTCTTATTTACGTATTCCATCTTCATAAATATTACAGAATATTAAAAATTGTCCCCTGTAGAAAATAACATGGCACTTTTTCTGACATTATTATATAATCCACTTAAACATTTTTGATATGTTGAAAAATAAAATAATTAATCTAGATATAACTTGTGACTATATCTCAAATTTAAAATAACAAATTCATGGATTTATAGATGATAAATATTTTGTTTTTATCTACTTGGAACTAACTTGAAAACTAAGCAGGAACCCAGATGACTTAACTTTCTCTTAATCGCTTCCTTCTAAGGCCTCCAACCATTTCTTTATACTTCCTATCTGTATTAAATTTTAAATTATTTGCAATTCTGACTGAGTTCCACATTTCTTCCATGAAGTAATAATTTAAGAGCTAAATTCTTACAATACTTAAGTGTTTTAAAAGTGCCATGATGAGTAATATCAAATTTAATGATTATTAATATCTATGAAGATATAACATTATAATTTATAATATGAACCATATATTTGGTCTTTGTCCTCTTTTCTGGCACAGAGCTTCCAAAATCCTTGGAATGAGTAACCAAGCTATCTTCTGTTATGTTATTCAGGTGACTTTTGGAAACCCACCTAAGGAATGGGGGCTAGTGCCAAGAGAACCAGCCATATGATTAGAGAGTTGGAACTTTTAGTATTACCCTCTGACCTCAGAGGAGTGGAGAATTGAATAGATTGCCAATGATTTAATCAATTATGCCTATGTAAAGAAGCCTCCATAAAAACACAAAAGGACTTGGTTTGAAGAGCTTCTATGTTGTGGAGTTTTGGGGAAAGTGGTATACTCAGAGACAGCACGGAAACTGTGTGTTTTTCATTCCTTCCCTTATGCATCTCTTCCATCTGGCTGTTCCTGCATTATATCCTTTTATAATAAACTAGTGATCTAGTAGTAAAATGTTTCTCTGAGCTTTGGACCTCCTCTAGCAAATTAATCAAAGCCAAGGAAGGAATACTGGGAACTTTGGGATGTTTGTTTCTCAAGGTAGTAGAAATGGTTATTGAGGAGATAGACACACTTTGGCAGGAGACACACTTCAGCATTGCTTGGAGGAGCTGGGCGATGACCTATGGGATTCCCTTAAGAGAGACAGTTATTGAGATGACAGGCTGCAACACTGGAAGATACATTAGCAGCGAGGGAAGATTCAGCAGGAGAATCGATGTTCCAGGGGGCCATGGGGGAGGGAGAGGAAAGAGCGGTGCCTTCAACCCTGGAGATAGTAGAGATGTTGGGGGGAGGATTAGGGGGTGGAGCTAAGGACAAACTGTTCCCGAGCCAACCGCCAGAGGCACCAGCCACTCCTGTTATAATTAAAGGCTCCCAAGTTGTAATTAAGAAAATAATAACACAACCATGGGCTCCTCAGGGGGAGGAACCACACCCTCCACAGCTTGGGGAGCACTCCATGCTCTGCCCCTATACCGAAGATGAGCTGGTGGACATGAACATCTGGTTTCAGCAGAAGCCGTCGGAACCTCTGCCTACATAGCTTTTGTGTCTTTGGGATATGTGGGTGGAAAACATTGTTATGATGGGTTCTAAAATGGGTAGACTGGCTTCCCCGACGACTCACCCTTCCATCTGGCAGTGGTTGCAAGGTGCCCGTCACACCTCAGGAAACTAGGTGCTTCTAGATTGGCTGACAGCAACCATCAGGACAGTCTGGCCTAATTAAGGTGATTTACCATAAGTACCCATTAGCTGGAAAGCACATACAGAGCTCCAGCAGATGTTATGGGAGTTGAGCATGGAAAATATCATCTATAATATGGACCTCCAGGGCCCCAATGAGGAGTTGTTCACAGTACGAATGAAAAATCTGGTGCTCCATACACCTCCCCCATCTCTTTGGTGCCTAGTGTCTATTCTTGCCCCCAACATAAAGCAACCCATTACTGAGGCTACTTGTACTTTAGCAGATCTGGGAGAGGTTGAAATAATAAGAGCATGGAAGAAAGTATGGGCTACAACTGAAAGGAGAGGCACAAAGGGCCCCATGAAGGTATTGAGGACCCAAATTTGGGTTGATTTGATAAAGATGGGCATAGTAAAAGAAAAACTTGGTGGACAGTCCAATAGAATCTTGCTAGAACTGTGGCACCAAGTAAAGCCAGAGCAGCAGTTCCAGCTGCTGAGGTCCAGGACATGGAAGATGGAGGCAAAGCCCCATGTCTGGCCTTTGTCCCTGCAAGACTTTCTGGGGGACAGTACTCAGGCTTCCCTGGGGTCCTTGCACACACAGGAGTGTCACAGTTTGACTGGGGGAGGGGTGGTCAAGGCCCCCATCATGGGAGACATGGTGCGGACCAGAGGCCATATGTATAATTAACAATTCATTGGTCCCCCATGACTGTACAATGTGTCCTGGTGCTGTTGGACAGAGGAGCTGAATGTTCTCTGATTTATGGCAACCCTGAGTGTTACCTGAACCCTCTGCTGTGATAGATGGTTATGGGTGTAAGGTAATTAGAGTGAAGTAAGCCCAAATACTACTGGGGATAGGGTGTTTAGCCCAAAAGGAGTACACTGCATACATTTCTCCCACCCCTGAATATATTTTGTGGGTCGATACCCTGCAGAGCCTGTGGTTACAGACTAGTGCAGGTGGATTCAGCCTGAGGGTATGTGTGGTAAAGGCAGTTGAGGGGACATGCTAAGCACCTGCCTGTAACACTGCCTGGACCTTGGCGGGTGACAAATACCAAGCAGAATAAATTGCTTGGGGGACAAAGGAAATTGGAGAAACCCTACAGGAGTAGGACAAAGTGGGCATCATAAAGCCCACTCGTAGTCCTTTTAATTCCCTGGTGAGGTCAATGAAAAAGCCGAACAGCTCCTGACATATCACTGTGGCTACAGGGAATTGAATGAAGTCGGCCTGTACTTTGGCAGGTGACAAATACCAAGCAGTATAAATTGCCTGGGGACACACAGAAATTGGAGAAACTCTATCAGAGTTGGAGAAGGTGGGCATCATAAGGCTCACTCTTAGTCCTTTTATTTCCCCTTTGCATGCTGCTGTAACCTCTATAGCAGCCGTGATGGACACATTCATTCATGAACTAGGAATGTATCATTATGTTGTGCACCTTGCTAATGCTTTCTTCTCTATTGACACAGCACTGGAATGTTAGGAACAATTTGTCTTCATGTAGGAAGATAGGAAGTGGATATTCACTGTCCTCGCACAAGGATATTTCCATGGTCCCACCATTTGTCACGAACTTGTAGCCAAGGACTTGGCCACATGGAAGAAACTGCAAATGGTGTGACTCTATCACTACATTGATTATATCGTGCTCATGTCTAATTCTCTTGCAGATTTACAAGGCATAATTGCTAGACTGCAGCAACATCTATAGGAGAAAGGATGGGTTGTGAACAGCACCAAGGTTAAGGGACCTAGTTTGTCAGTGAAGTTCTTGGGGGTTGTCTGGATGGGTTAATCTATAAAGTTATCCAGAAGCAGTCATAGACAAGGTCCAGGCTTTCCCTACCCCTACCACTGTGGCAGTATTACAAGAGTTTTTGGGTCTTTTGGGCTTCTGGAGAATGTTTTTCCTGCACTTGGCACAAATTCTGAAGCCCTTATATACCGGTTGGTAGAAAAGGGCATCAGGTGGAACTGGGATGAAACATGTGCAGTGGCTTTTACTGCTGCTAAGTGAGCAGTCAAGGCCATACAGGCCTTGAGTGTAATGGACTCACCAAGGCCCTGGGAGCTAGATGTTTATGTAACTGAACATGGTTATGGATGGGACCTTTGGCAGTGGCTTGAACAGATGTGCCAACCTACTTGATTCTGGTCACAACTATGGAAAGCAATAGAGGTCTGGTACACCTTGACAGAGAAGCAACTGGCTGCTGTGCACCACTCCTTGCTGGCTATCAAGCCCATCACCGGAACAGCTCTGACCAATGTAATAACCACCTATCCCATTGCAGGGAGGATATGAGTCTGGACACAAAGACCATGGAGTGGTGTGGCACAGATGCCTACACTGGCCAAATGGGGTCCAGCTTTACAGCAGCATAGCACCCTTTCTAGTAGCCCCTTAGTTGGAGAACTACAACACCTATTGAGGCCAGTGACATACACCAGTGGAAAGCAGGAAGTATTTGCTTTTCAGCCATTGGCAGCCTAGAGTCCTTATCAGGAGGGAAAAGCCTCTATACCTGAAGATGCCTGGTATACAGATAAATCCAGTCATGGTCAGTCCACGAAGTTGAGGGCTGTGGCTTTCCATCCCAAGACTGAGAAAATATGGATGGAGCATGGAGAGGGGAAGAGCAGTAGTCAATTGGCTGAGTTGCAGGCAGCATGGCTTGTGATCACCCAAGAGCCCTCCTCTATAGTTGTCTGCACTGATAGCTGAGCTGTTTATTCGGACTTGACCCTGTGGTTACCTACATGGTATCATGCCAGCTGGACAGCTGGTTACCGGCCCCTTTGGGGGCAGTGTTGTGGCAAGACCTATGGGCCTCTGGTCAGACTAAGACAGTTACTGTATATCATGTCACTGGCCATTTGCCTTTGTCATTCCCAGGGAATGATGAAGCAGACACATTGGCCCAGGTGCATTGGCTAGAAGGAAAGTTTGCCTCTGATATAGCCCAATGGTTACATCAGCCTTTGTTGCACACATGGCAAAAGACAATGTGGGCTGTAGCCCATCAGTGGGGCTTGCCATTGACTTTTGAAGAAGTCAGGAGAGACCAGAAGGAGTGCTTTGTGTGCTCTAAGAGGGACTTACATTGAGTCCTGTAGCAACAGGGGCAATAGAAAAGGGGCCAATACCCATTGTCAGGTGGCAGATGGACTATATTGGGCCTTTGCCCCTATTAGAAGGATACTGGTATGCCATGACTTGTGTGGACACAGCTACTGGACTGTTAGTTGCTTTTCCTGCATATTGTGCAGATCTGCAAACGACCAAAAGGGGCCTAGAGTATCTCATTGCAGCCTATGGCCAACCGCAGGTGATTGAGAGCAGTCAAGGCACTCACTTTACTGGACATGCATTACCAGAATGGGTGCAGCAATTAGGTATAACATGGAAGTTTCATGTACCATACAACCCTCCTGGGGCAGGCATGATAGAGAGGTACAATGGATTGTTGAAATCTGGCCTGAATTCAGACTCCAATAGTCTGCAGTGCTGATCAGTTTGCTTATGGACAGTGCTGTGGCATTTGAATGAGAAATCCCAAAAAGGACCTTGAGCCCTGTGGATATTCTAACACACATTACTGCCTATTGTATATAACTGTATGTGCAAACCAAAGAGGAGTTACTGAAGCCAGGATTTGGCCAGCAGAGCAACATCCTGCTGCCAGCCCCAACTACATTAAAACCTGGAGACTCTGTTGAGTGGACGTGGACCTGGATATTTCAACACGTGATCCAGCAATGGATGGCCCTTCTGGCACCTTGGGGAAAAGGCATGGAAACTGGCCTCCTGTGTGTCTCTGGAGTAACAGCAAAGGCTTCCAAAATCACAGTAGTGTACCCAAAACAGCTGGTAGATAAGAGCATCTCCCCAGGAAGTTTAGTTTTATCTTTATGGCCAGTGCATGTACCTCTCATAACCCTATATACTGACCCATCTGTATCACTCAGAGGGAGGGGGTGAAGGTCTAGTATATTAGACCATGATGAGATCCCATTCCTGCCACTCTCCTGTCACAGGAACACTCTCTTACATGCATTTTACCCGATGGACAAGATGTGCCAATTGTGATGTCATTAAAACATGTATCTTATTACCCTTAAGATAATTTTCTTCTATAGTCCCTATGACCTGGACCCACCCCCTGCCTGCAGTTGCTGTGTGGTGAGTGCACCAAACTCCCTACTGGTTCACCTACTGGCCTCCTGTGGAATGGGTGAGCTATGGAGTTAATCTTCATAGGAGTTTGAAGCTAGCTGAATCCTCCAGCTTGAGGATTATCATGATTTTTTGCTGTTGTCATTGTACATTATTAGTCTGGTTACAGTGTTCCAGTTTTCTTGCACAGGGGCCATTGCATTAGATGGGGAGTCATTAGATTTTGAAGTGAAATTTCTGGAGGGTGGCCTGCGGGTAAAATTATAATATTTCCAGAATCTCTTGCCTGGCTTTATTGCATCTCCATATCAACAGGTATTTCCAAGGAGTGGAGAAAAATAACCCATCTACATATAAATAGGTGATTACAAGGGGGAGAAAGGGCATATATAGACAGAGAGGTTGGGTTGCAGCCAGCTCGTGAGATATGTGGGTGAGCAGAAGTGGACAACTGCTTGTAAGCAATAAGTGGATATCTCCCTCTTTATTTCTCCCTTTGATCCATTTTGGTTTCAAAGGTAATTTGCCCCAGGCTGAGAACATATTTTGCCCCCAGAGTTACACCTTCAAATTACATATTCATTCCTACCTGCCTGAGACTATGAGCTCCTTAAATTTGGGACTGTTTTATTTGCCTTTGTAAGTATAGCACATGACATTGTACTTATGCCAGAATAAGAACCCAATATGTTTTCTATAGGAAGGTGGGCGTAAATAGTAATAAGCTCTGTGATGAAGGAACATTTGCAGCAAACTTTTGACTTGTTCATCATGACACATAATAAATGGCATATAAAAGCTATAAAAAAGGGTCTTCTTTTGATTTGGTATTAAAGAAGCGATTTTCATTTGTTTTTCTCAGTAAAGGATTTTAAAATTACACCATGCAAAAGCACACCAAGTACTTGGGAGAAAAATGCATCCAGAAAAGTAATACATATCTACATCCACAAATGGACCATAGTGATTAAATAAATCAAGAGATGATCTACTCTGTACTATCATACCTAATCCACTTAACAATTTTCCATGTTTATGGTGCCTATTTTATCATTCTTCATGTTGATTTCAGTCCTGTAGAAACGGGGAGAAAAATCTTGAGAGTAGAGTGCTCTTGTAAATAAACATGTGCTATATGGTTACATAAAATCAGTTGAATGTTAATTTTCATTCATTTAGTTTTCTACTACTAGTTGCTGGCAATAGTATAGAAAGATATTACAGTCTAGTCTTATATGGAAAAACTCAAGAGAGTTGCAGAAGCAGATATTTTGGATAAAATGCTTTGAATGTAACAAAGACCTCCACTAGCGAGAGTAATATTTTTCAGAGAGTCAACCATTAAAAAATTTTTTTTTATATCAGGAAGTGAATGAAGCACTGGAGATAGGGCAGTAGGCAGAACAGATAAAGTCTCTGTCCTCATAGAATATATGGCCAACTGGAGATGAAAGGCATTAAGCAATTAATTAGAAATGCTTTCAGTAAATGGCTAAACATGTAATGTGGGATCTATCCTTACATGGGAGTAGTTCCGGGGAAGGTTTTCCTGAGGTAATTGGGTTTAATTTGAATCCTCAAGGATAAGGAGAAATTAGGTAGGCTAAAAGAGAAGATACAGCAGCACTTCCAACTTTTTGCTAACAAGTAAGAAATCTATTGTTACAATTTTATTTACATATTTTGAAAAAATGAACTAGATAAATGTTAAAAATTGGAATTACTAACTCAGAATATGAGATAACTCATTAAACTGCATTTTTACTTATGTATAAATAGAAATTTTGCTTAGCAAAGTAATTGGGGAACAATCACCTGTAATGGGACTTTACATTATTTAATAAGAGAGTGGTTTAGTAAATGGAAACTTTAAAACTTAAAGAAATGGCACTTCAGTATTTAAGATTGGCATTCTTAAAACTGATTCCAAATTAGCAAAATAATACGTTCCATTTTAAAGTGTCATTTGCACTGTCTGGAAGTAGCTCAGCCAAGAATTTTTTCAAACTACGTACCAGCTGTCCTATGTTGGACAAATAATTAATTCTCTCTGGACCTCTGTCTCTTCTTCTATACTATAGAGAAAAAATATATATTACCCCAGGACACATAATGAGAATTACAAAAATATAAACAGAATGTTAAAAGATCCTAAAGTACATAGTAGGTAATAAATAGAGTTTACTTTCTTTATCCATGTATTATTTTATTCTTCTACCAAACATATATGTAGTATCTACTATTTGAACAGCATAGAGATTGGTGTAGAGGAAAGATTTGAGACCCAAACAAACTTGTTTTAAGTACAACTGTACCTCTTAGTAGTTGTGTTACCATGCAAATTACCTAAATTCTCTTATCTTTACTTTCTGAATATATAAAATAGAAATAATAATTACCTTTCAGAAACATTGTAAGACAAATGGGATTATATATCTAAAATGTCCAGCAAGTGAAAAACAGTATACCCTCAACAAATGCTTACTTTCTTTTTTATCCAATATTATTTGATGCTATGATAGGAATAATAGAGAAAAAAGATGAATTAATTATAATCTTCTCATGGAGCCAATGTTCTTATATGGGGAAATGACATATACAAATAATTTGAATATATCTTAATATATGCATTCTATACTAAGGATAACATAAGAACGATATGAGTATTCAAAAGATAGAATAATTAAAACTAAGGAATAAGTAAAACTAGTACTGTTTTCCAGAAATACATATATATTTTAAATGTTTTTACTTTATATCAATGTTTATTTTATATTTTAAATAAAATGCAGTTATGCTTCATGAAACTATGCTTGATCAAAATAGGGCTGTTAGTAAGATAAATGATGTTTTGCTGAAAACAAATTGGTGGATTTGGAGTTTAATCATGTTGGTATGTGTCATATGTGAAGATTTGGAAGGAGGAGGGGATGAGAAACATGGCTTTAACTGAAGCTGGATTTACTAATAGGATTCAAACTGCCCTGGCTGCTTTGACTGCCTGTATATCAAGGCCATTAAAGGTTTAATTGCATGATGGATGGGGAAAAATGGCAAACAAGACAATTTAACAAAAACAAAGTTTACAAACATTTTGATGATACAATAAAAAGTTTCAGTTGTCAAGAGAAGAGGATCTGATGTAATATTTCTATACCTGCAATATATAGAATGCAACCAAAGGGGTACTTGGAATTTATATTAAGACTCAACCAACGGTAGCTCAATAAAATGTGTCCTTGTATTGTATTACCTTAGAGAGACACAGTTGGGGAAGAGAATGCTGATCTTAGCAAGAGAGCAGAGTGGGTAAGTAGAGAGTACAAATGCCGTTATTAAGGGAAACAGGTTATATTATGCAATGCACACTGGAAGAAAATAAATGCTCACAATAAGTGAATAACTGAATTATATTTGAAAGTAAAACTTGGCATTTTATTTAGTATTATTGTTTATAATTATTTACTTTTATATTTTAGCATTTTAATATTAAAATACTAATACATTTAATGTGTTAATATTGGAAACTACTTAATATTTTTTGATTAAGTATATATTAAGCTCATTCTATTGCCTGTATGCAGTCATTACAGAAAAAAAGGTAATACAGAAATCCCCTTTTTTCTTTCCAATGATAACCATATATTTGACATTTTGTAACTTCATACAGTAAAATGTTATGACTGAAATGAAATAATAAGTCAGGAAAATATATAATAACATTTAATCTTTAATAAAGTTTATTAGGTACTTATCATATGCCAGGGGTTGAAAATAAGTGGTAAATGAAAAATATAATGTGAATGAGTACATAGATGTTGTCGTGTGCAGTGATTGTATGGAATTTATATTTTGGAAAGACAAAATAGATGCTTAATAACTAGATAAATGAATAATGTACTGTTTAAAAGCTACACAAAATAATCCAAAACAATGTGACTAGAAAAAAAATGTTCAAAAGATGACTAGTTGAGAGGTAAGGGCTTCCCTGTTCAGATGGTCAACAAGTCATTTTTGAGGAGCTGACTTTTGGCCAGAGACTTTAAAGACAAGTTAGTTATGCTAAATTCTTATAGAAAAACTATCCTAAGGGTCCCCAATAATGTAGAGTAAGCACACTTTACTCTATCATAGATAAAAAAAAAAAACCTGACAGAATGCATGGGACAGTAATTTGAGGGCTCTGAAAAACAAACAGTGGCAGGCAGATCATGGAAGCACAGCCGATTTTGAAGTACCACCAAATTGGCTGAGAGTATACTATTTTTTTTTCCTTCCAGTACACCCAATCCCACTCCAACATGAAGTGACTGAAATCAGGAAATCAGAAGTAAGTAAAGAGATTCAGACAGAGCACTAAGCAAATCATTCTGGCTCTGGCTGAATTGCTGGAAATAAAACTTCCAAAGAAGAGAGGGCAGATATTTGCTAGTTTCCTCCCTCACTTACTTCTTATTTTTCTCTGCTAATTGCCCAGCCCCAAGCAATGTCATGGAATGGGGGAGCATCCAGGAAGGAAAACCCAGAATACCCAAACTCTGGGGAAAGGAAAATTTTCTTTCCATTGGTGGAGCTACAATTCCAAGAAGGTTGAGTCAATCCTTCCCACCCCCTTTTGCTTTCTATAACTTAGGGGTCATAATATTCTGTTCAAAGGTCAAGAAGGGAGCCCCAGGGAACCAAAAGGTACCACAGAGATCACAGAAAGGGAAGAGATTGGGAAACCCAGACCATAAACTTTTTGAATTCTGGAGCTCATCTGCAAGGTATGCATGCATGGATGTAATACTAATAAGCACACCAAAGTTTTTGAGAAAGTAAACTAAAAGATCGATCATCTTGAGGTCTTTGGCTGTTAGGTAGAATGCATCCAGGACACACTTGAGCAGCTCTATAGAGGCTTTCAGAACTCAGAGGATATTGAAATCATAGCCTACTGAAGTTGGGTTTTTACTAGTGTCCTATATTTAACCAGGTTCAATTGCTTGCATAAACAAAATAACATTTTCCACAAGATTTACAAAAAACTAATAGTCTCACAGCATAATATTCAAAATCTCCAGAGTACAATCCAAAAATTACTTGGCATAGGAATTACCACCTACACTTCTGCTCATATAGGTAAAATATTCAACAGATACCAACTCAGATTTGACACTTTAAAGCAACTATTATAAAAATATTCAAATGACCAATCAAGAACATTCCTACAACAAATGTTAGAAAATCCCAGCAATGAAAAAGAAGATGTAAAGAAGAACCAAGTAGACATTTAGAACTGAAAAATATAACAATAACTAAAATAAAAAATTCACTGTATAGACTTAGTAGCAGAATAGACATGGCAGGACGAGTCAATTCACTTAAAAATAGGTCAATAGAAAGCACCCTATCTGAATAATAAAGAAGGGAAAAAATATTAGGGATAAAGAAAAAAGCCTCATTTACCTGGGAAACAAACAAAATGTCTAACATTTTTGTAATTGGAATCTAAAAAACAGTGTCATTCTGAAAAAATTTTTGAAAAAATAATGGTCAAAAATTTCCTAAGGTTGGAAAAAGACACAAACTTTGGGATGTAAGATGCTGAGTGAAGCTCAAACTGAATAAATCTAAAGAAATTCAGTGCTAAATACAGCATAATCAAAGTTGAGAGAGTTAAAGACAAAGGTAAAATCTTGAAAGCAGCTAGAGGAAAAATAATTCATACCCTGTAGGAGAATAATCATTCAACTGATTGTACATTTCTCACTACAAATTGTGGAGTCCATAAGGATGTGGCACAATGGTGTAAAGGATTGAAAGACAGTAAGTATAAGCCCATATTTCTGTATTGAGTAATAATATCCTTTAGGAATGAAAATGAAATGATGACATTCTCAGATGAAGGATAACTAAGACAATTTATAGCCATCAGATTTGCCTTAAAAATATTTTCTAAAGGAAGTTTTTGAGACTAAAGGGTAATGACACCAGGAAAGAAGGAACAACAGAAATGATAAACATCCCAGTAAATATAATAGACTTGCTCTTTTCCTTTTAATTCTTTAACTTTTTTTCTGATGACTGAAAGTGAATATTATAACTTCTGAAGTTTTCAATATGTTTAGATGTAATATATGAAACAATGGTAACATGAATGACCTTATATGAAGTGGTAAAATGCTGACTGTGAAAGGAGAAATATGTCTTTTGTAATGCTCAGAACAACTGTAAGGGGAAAAAAAAAAACAATGTAGTCAAAAATCATAACAGATAAGTTATAATACTAAAAAAAGGTCAAATAACATTTTCCTCCCAAAATTGAGGAAGAGTAAACAGAGGGGATAAAGAGAAAACACCAATAAAAAGTTATACAGTAGATGTGAATCCACACATATCAATAGTTACATTCAATGTAAATAGTCTAACACACTAAGTAGGAGACAGAGATTATTAGAATGGAAAAAAAGTATGGCCTACTTTTATGATATTTACAAAAATTTACTTCAAATATAACAATGCAGATAGCTTAAAAGAACTGTTCAGGGAGACAAACCAATTAGTACAAAAGCCCTGAAACTAGAACAAATTTAGCATGTTGAATGAAATATTAAAGATGTTTATGACTGCATGTAAGAAACCAGAGTTTATTAATTAACATTTTAAAGACAAGTAATTCCATGTAATGGGACTGAAATCCATTTTTGTTTTGCTGAGACTTATTTGTATTTTTTTTACATTTTCTAAAATGAGCATTACTGAATTATCCCTGAAATAGGTTCTAATAAATGTTTTGGGAGATGAAATGGAGAAATAAATATTTTTTTGTAGTCGAAAAAAATAGATTTTAGGGACCAGTTAAAGAAGCTGGAGATATGAGGATAGGTCAAATTTCTGTTTTAGAAGATGGCAATTTTTTACATGTGAACTAAGAGTTCATGAGAAAGAAAAGCTGTATTTTAGACTGATAAAAAAGCTCAGTTTAGAAAATTGTGAGGGGCACTTGTAAATAAGTTAGTAATAATTAGGTAGAAGTTGGATGGCTGGGTATGAATTTCAAAAATGTTAGAGCTAGAAACAGATTAGGAGTATCATCAGGTAAATGTAGTGTAGCTTTTAAGGTCATAGTTTAAATATCTGTTTATGGAAAGCTAATTTGTTTAAATGGGTGAGTATATATCATGGAGTTTTGTATTCAGAAGCAGTGGCACATGAAGATTTATTATTAGTATTAAGTGGGGAGAGCTTATGTCAAATCCCAAGGGCGGTGGTGTTAATATGTTAATATGCATATTTATAAGAACAAGTAGTTTCTTCTCTATATTTTACCACTTAAATACACCTCTGATTGCTACAGTAATTTAACCTTTATCTAATTTTACTGAATTACTTGTAAACATCAGCTAGTAAAAGTTAATTAAAGAAAATGTAATTGGATATTTTGAGTATGGCCCTACAACACAATTAAGCAATTTTTTCTGTCTGATCATTGTAATGAGATACCAGTTCAAAGTAAAAGCTTGGAAAATATATATTCCTGACCTTAATTATTGGGCTTCAAATGAAGGATATATAATGGGCAAATAACATTGTGGTTTTTAGTCAAGAAATATTTATTAAGAACTTGCAAGGAAGATAGGAAGATAGGCATCATTCATTGGTGGCCTCAGGTTTTTGTTTTTGTTTTTTTAAATATTCATTCAATTATTATTATAAATGAACAGGATATTAAGAACGTCTAAAAAAATGGGTCAAAACACTTGGTTAGATCAGGAAATACTCTTTGCTTGGTATCAAACCCCAAGCAGAAGGAAATGGCCATTCCAACTCATAGCTATGAGCTCTAAAATGGGTGGTATTCACAGTAAGAATGTGAAAAGATATCTTTTGACACCAAGGCTTCTGATCACAATTGCTCAAATGTAAGACTTTAAAATAGCACCTTCATCAATCATATTTCTATCTGGGCTATATATTCCTACCATTGCTGGCCTTTAATCTTGTCTCACTCTTAATCCTGGCCTACTCCAAAATCACATAACTAAGCAATTCTTTGTGACTGATAGTTTTAACGAAAGATCACTTCTAAGAATTGGTTCTGAACAAACATTTTTTTTGATCATATGTAAAAGGCGGTTGCACTAATTCTCAGTGAGGAAGGATTAGTATCACACTCCATATCATTTGCTGTTTGATATGTTAACATTTTTGTTAAATGTGGCTTTTACTAGTTACTACAAATGGAGTATGATGTGATTCATTACGAAGTCCAATATTTATTTTTATTTTCTGATTTAAATATTTCTGTATTTATTCAAATTGTCCAATGTGAACATTTATGAATTCAAAATGAAACACTGATTAGCATAAATAAAGGCCTTTGAATTTAAAGATGCAATTGGATTATAACCACAAGTCTTTCCCTATTAAGGTTGCCATAAATTATTACTGAAGACACGGGAGGGGTGGGATGGTGGGTAAACAGTGAACTTAACCAGAAAAAAAGATGGAATAAAAATCATGCTTTATACATGTGAACAAAATCCTGAGTAGAAATATAAAAGTATATATCCTTTAAGAGCCTGAGATGCAAAGTTTAGGAACTAGGCTCAGACTTTTCTTCTCTAACTCTAAATGACAGAATAAAGAGGGAAATTGCAATGGATTATGGAGGAAAAATATTGCACACCTAGAATTTTCTATCACTTGATTTTCTTTTCTCTATGAGAGCAGCAGATTGATAGTCCTAAATATAAACCAGTTTATTTACCTCTCTTAAATAGTTGTCATTCAGCAGAGAGAGTGATTAATTGAAAAAGAAATCCTAGCCTCTGAGAGTCATAATATAAAATATCTGATACTCTCTTAAAACATCATCAAATGCTGCCAAGTAGAAACAGTATATTATGAATAACGCATCTAGGAATTTAATTTCAGCTCTGTAATTTTGAACAAATTATTTAACTTCACTTGATTTTGTGATTTATACATTCAGTGTATCAGTACCACATTCTTCCAAGTCTTATTTCAATGTGAAAAGGACTTCTAAAATGCTATAAAAAGATAACTGGAAGTATTATATGCCTGTTAACAAGTAGTGACTACTGTTCTAAGAAATTTATATATATAATTAACTTGTATAGTGCTGCGACCAGTATTGTAAGTTAGGTAGTATTATTATTGACTATTTTGTAGGTAATGAAACTCTGTACAGATAGATTAAGTTTTTTCCCCAAAGCCACAGGACATGAAAGTGGCAGAGCTAGTATACAGGTCCAGGCAGTGTGGACCTGGATTCTGTGTTTGAACCATTATTGATTAAGGGACTATTAATATAGTGATTTAGGATTTTGAAGATTATAAGAAGAAGAAGAAAACTTTTAGCAACATTTTCAAGTTTTTTAATACAGAGTTTATAAATTAATATTTTCCCTTATTAACGTAGTTGACATAGTATAAACTATTAAACTATTATATCTAGGTTAAACTAATTAAAACAAATATATCTCAAATTTATGAAAAATTAAACTTAGCTTTTTCTTAGATTTTGATACCTCTCAGAATCTGACCCCAAAACATTTCTAACTTATTTCTCTTTATAATATGGTAAAGGTAGGCTTCCCCTCCTATTTTTCCCCTATGTGGTAGACAGAATTCTAGATTGAACACTGAAACTTCTATCCCCTAACATACAAAATTTGCATAATGTCTTCCCCTTGAGTATAGGAGGAAACTGTGAATATTGTGGGATATTACTACTGTGATTGGGTAACCTTATATGACAAAAGTGTGGGGATTTTACAGATATAAGTCCTGATATATTAAGTTTAGGTTAATCAAAAGGGACATTACCATAAGTAGGCCTGACTTAATCAGATGAGCTTTTTAACAGATAATATAGAGGTCAGCTATGGTGAGAGTCAGAGACACTTGGAATGAGACAGATTCTTCTGCTGAATTTGAATAAACAACATGCAAAGTTTTGAGAGAACTGTCATTAGAATCCAAGGGCAGTATCTAGGATTTGAGAGTGAGCTCTGGCTAATAGCCTACAAGAAATCATTGACTTTTGACCTTCAACTGAAAATAATTGAATTCTGTTAACTATCTGAATCATCTTGCAAACAGAGCTTTCCTTAATCAAACCCTCAGATGAGAAGAAGGCTGATAAATTGATGCAAGCCCTGTGAGATTCTGGAATGAGGATCTAGCTAAACTGTACCCAGATTCCTAACCCACAGAAACTGTATGGTAATAAAATTATGTTTTTTTTAAATGCTAATTTGTGGTAATTTGATAGCAATAGAAAACTAATACACCCTACATTGGCTTTCTTTGCTTGAAAACTTTTTATAAATCCAGCTGGGATTTTTTTGGCTTTGGTTTATTTACTATCTGTATAAAAAATATTAGTTATTTAGTATCTACATAAAAAATGGCCATTTTGTACCTTCTATTAGATTTCTCCAATTTTTTCCCACTCTAAAGACTTTCCTGATGACTTTAGTTCTGTAGTGTTCCATAATCTTCTTGTAATTTATAAGTCTGACCTGTGCAATTATATTATCTAATGTTAGCCATATTACCTACTTGCATCTATGGAAAAACAGAACTATTCTTTTTTGCATGAATATTGTCATCTACTCTTAATCTGGCTAAGGTTGATGTTCATCTAACATTTTAATAACAGACATTTTTATTAGTGTTTTAGTGAGATCTTCACTGTGTAAACATAAATAATGCATTTTAGAAACAGCTATGAAACAATTATATATCATTAAAGTTAAGAAAAATTGCATATGGGTGTGTATATACATACACATTAATAAAAGATGAAAATGGATGGCCACTAAAGTGGGGCTATTGGTTATCAATATATAATGAGATTTTAGGTGACTTTTATTTTCTTCCTAATGATAGTATCTACAGTTCAAATTATTAAGTCAACCATATGTTATTTTATAATCAAAGCAGTTCCCTTGTGAAAAAGTGAAAAGAAAATTGTGAGAAAACATATACTAAAATATTGATCATGATTATCTTTGATGGGAAAATGAATAGCATCATTTATTTACTTATTTATTTATTTATCAAGATATTATTGATATACACTCTTATGAAGGTTTCACATGAAAAAACAATGTGGTTACTACATTTACCCATATTAACAAGTCTCAACCCATAACCCATTGCAGTCACTGTCCATCAGTGTAGTAAGATGCCACAGATTCACTATTTGCCTTCTCTGTACTACACTGTTTTTCCCGTGACCCCTCCTCACACCATGTATACTAAACATAGTACCCCTCAATCCCCATTTCCCTCCCTCCCGACCCACCCTCCCACACCCCTCCCTTTTGGTAACTGCTAGTCTTATCTTGGACTCTGAGTCTGCTGCTGCTTTGTTCCTTCAGTTTACCTTCATTGTTATACTCCACATATGAGGGAAATCGTTTGGCACTTGTCTTTCTCCACCTGGCTTATTTCACTGAGCATAAATCATCCAGCTCCATCCATGTTGCTGCAAATAGTAGGATTTGTTTCTTTCTTATGGCTGAATAGTATTCCACTGTGTATATGTACCACCTCTTTTTTATCCATTCTTCTACTGATGGACACTTAGGTTGCTTCCATATCTTGGCTATTGTGAATAGTGCTGCGATAAACATAGGGGTGCATATGTCCTTTTGAATCTGAGAACTTGTATTTGGGTAAATTCCAAGGAGTGGGATTCCCAAGTCAAATGGTATCTCTATTTTTAGTTTTTTGAGGAACCTCCATATTGCTTTCCATGATGGTTGAATTAGCATACATTTCCACCAGCAGTGTAGGAGGGTTCCCCTTTCTCCACATCCTCACCAGCATTTGTTGTTCTTAGTCCTTTGGATGCTGGCCATCCTTACTGGTGTGAGGTGATATCTCATTGTGGTTTTAATCTGCATTTCCCTGATGATTAGTGATGTGGAGCATCTTTTCATGTGTCTGTTGGCCATGAGAATTTCTTCTTTGGACAACTGTCTCTTCATATCTTCTGCCATTTTTTAATCAGGTTATTTGCTTTTTGGGTGTTGAGGTGTGTGAGTTCTTTATATATTTTTGGGGTTAGCCCCTTGTTGGATATGTCATTTACAATATATTCTCCCATACTATAGGATACCTTTTTGTTCTGTTGATGGTGTCCTTTGAAGTTCAGAAGCTTTTTAGTGTGATGTAGTCCCATGTATTCATTTTTGCTTTTGTTTCATTTGCTTGAGGAGATGCGTTCAGGAAAAAGATGCTAATGTTTACATTCAGGAGATTTTTGCCTATGTTGTCTTCTAAGAGCTTTATAGTTTCATGACTTACATTCAGGTCCTTGATCCATTTCGAGTTAACATTTGTGTATGGGGTTAAACAATAATCCAGTTTCATTCTCTTGCATGTAGCTGTCCAGTTTTGCCAACACCAGTTGTTGAAGAGGCTATCTTTCCCAATTGTGTCCATGGCTCCTTTATCATATATTAATTGACCATATATGGTTGGGTTTTATCAGGGCTCTCTAGTCAGTTCCATTGGTCTGTGGTTCTGTTCTTATGCCAGTACCAAATTGTCTTGATTACTGTGGCTTTGTAGTAGAACTTGAAGTTGGGGAGCATAATCCCCCAGCTTTATTCTTCCTTCTCAGGATTGCTTTGGCTATTCGGGGTCTTTTGTGGTTCCATATGAATTTTAGAATGACTTGCTCTAGTTCATTGAAGAATGCTGTTGGTATTTTGATAAGAATTGCATTGAATCTATAGATTACTTTAGGGAGGATGATCATTTTGGCAATATTAATTCTTCCTATCTATAAGCACAGGATGTGTTTCCATTTATTGGTATCTTCCTTAATTTCTCTCGTGAATGTCTTGCAGTTTTCAGAGTACATGTCTTTCACTTACTTGGTTAGGTTTATTCCTAGGTATTTTATTCTTTTTTATGCAATTGTGAATGGAATTGTTTTCCTAATTTCTCTTTCTGCTACTTCATCATTAGTGTATATGAATGCAATAGATTTCTGTGTATTAATTTTGTGTCCCGCAACTTTGCTGAATTCAGATATTAGATCTAGTAGTTTTGGAGTGGATTCTTTAGGGATTTTTATGTACAATATCATGTCCTCTGCAAACAGAGACAGTTTACCTTCTTCCTTGCCAATCTGGATGCCTTTTATTTCTTTGTATTGTCTGATTGCCATGATTAGGAACTCCAGAACAATGTTGAATAAAAATGGGGACAGTGGGCGTCCTTGTCTTGCTCCCGATCTTTAAGGAAAATATTTCAGCTTCTGGTTTTTAAGTATAATGTTGGCTGTGGGTTTCTCATGTATGGCCTTTATTATGTTGAGGTACTTGCCCTCTATAGCCATTTAGTTGAGAGTTTTCATCATGAATGGATATTGAATTTTGTCAAATGCTTTTTGGCATCTATGGAGATAATCATGTGGTTTTTGTCCTTTTTTATTGATGTGGTGGATGATGTTGATGGATTTTTGAATGTTGAACCATCCTTGTATTCCTGGAATAAATCCTACTTGATCACGATGGATGATCTTTTTGATGCATTTTTGAATTTGGTTTGCTACTATTTTGTTGAGTATTTTTGCACCTATGTTGATAAGGGATATTGGTCTGTAATTTTCTCTTTTTTTGTGGTGTCTTTGCCTGGTTTTGATATTAGAGTTACACTGGCCTCCTAGAATGAGTTTGGGAGTATTCCCTATTCTTCTACTTTTTGGAAAGCTTTAAGGAGGATGGGTATTAGGGCTTTACTAAATGTTTGATGAAATCCAGCAGTGAAACTATCCGGTTCAGGAATTTTGTTCTTAGGTAGTTTTTTGATTACAAATTCAATTTTGTTGCTCATAATTGGTCTGTTCAGATTTTCTTTTTCTGGGTTAGCCTTGGGAAGTTGTATTTTTTTAGAAAGTTGTTCATTTCTTCTAAGTTATCCAGTTGGTTAGCATATAATTTTTCACAGTATTCTTTCAGAAGTTTTTGTATTTCTGTGGTGTCTGTAGTGATTTCCTTTCTCATTTCTGATTCTGTTTATGTGTGTAGACTCTCTTTTTTCTTGGTAAGTCTGGCTAGGGGTTTATCTATTTTGTTTATTTTCTCAAAGAATCAGCTCTTTTTTTCATTGATTCTTTCTATTTTTTTATTCTTCTTGATTTTATTTATTTATGGTCTAATCTTCATTATATCCCTCCTTCTAATGACTTGGGCCTCATTTGTTTTTCTTTTTCCAGTTTCGTTAATTCTGAGTTTAGACTGTTCTAATAGGATTGTTCTTCTTTCCTGAGGTAGGCCTGTATTGCAATATACTTTCCTCTTAGCTCAGCCTTCGCTGTGTCCCACATATTTTGAGGTGTTCAATTATTGTTGTCATTTGTCTCCATATATTGCTTGATTTCTGTTGTTTGGTCATTGATTCATTGGTTATTTAGCAGCATGTTGTGAAGCCTACATGTGTGTGTGGGATTTTTCATTTTCTTTGAGTAATTTATTTCTAGTTTCATACCTTTGTGGTCTGAGAAGCTGGTTGGTACAATTTCACTCTTTTTGAATTTACTGAGGCACTCTTTGTGGCACAGTATATAATCTATTCTTGAAAATGTCCCATGTGCACTTGAGAAGAATGTGTATTCTGCTGCTTTTGGGTGTAGAGTTCGGTAGATGTCTGTTAGGTCCATCTGTTCTAATGTGTTGTTCATTGCCTCTGTCCCCTTACTTATTTTCTGTCTGGGTGATCTGTCCTTCAGTGAGTGGTGTGTTGAAGTCTCCTAGAATGAATGCATTGCATTGTTTCCCCTTTTAATTCTGTTAGTATTTGTTTCACATATGTAGATGCTCCTGTGTTGGGTGCATAGATATTTATAATGGTTATATCTTCTTGTTGGATTGACCCCTTTATCATTATGTAATGTCCTTCTTTGTTGCTTGTGATTTTGTTTTGAAGTCTGTTTTGCCTGATGCAAGTACTGCAACTCCTGCTTTTTTCTCCCTTTTAGTTGCATGAGATATCTTTTTCCGTTCCTTCCCTTTCAGTCTGTTTATTTCTTTGGGTTTAAAGTGAGTCTCTTGTAGGCAGCTTATAGATGGGTCTTGCTTTTTTATCCATTCAGTGACTCTATGTCTTTTGATTGATGCATTCAGACCATTTATATTTATGTAATTATTGATAGGTATGTACTTATTGCCATTGTAGGCTTTAGATTCATGGTTACCAAAGGTTCAAGGTTAACTTCCTTAGTATGTAAAAGTGTAACTTAACTCACTTAGTATGCTATTACAAACATAATATAAAGGTTATTTATTTCTCCTCCTTTTTCTTCCTCCTCCATTCTTTATATATTACATATCATATTCTGTACTCTTTGTCTATCCCTTGATTGACTTTGGGGGTAGTTGATTTAATTTTGCATTTGCTTAGAAATTAACTGTTCTACTTTCCTTACTGTGGTTTTATTGCCTCTGGTGACAGCTATTAAACCTTAGGAATACTTCCATCTATAGCAGTCCGTCCAAAATACACTGTAGAGATGGTTTGTGGGAGGTAAATTCTCTCAGCTTTTGCTTTTCTGTAAATTGTTTAATCCCTCTTTTAAATTTAAATGATAATCTTCCTGGATAAAATATTCTTGGTTTGAGGCCCTTCTGCTTCATTGCATTAAAAACATCATGCCACTCCCTTCTGGGCTGTAAGGTTTCTGCTGAGACGTCTGATGATAGCCTGATGGGCTTTCCTTTGTATGTGATCTTTTTTCTCTCTCTGGCTGTTTTTAATATTCTGTCCTTATCCTTGATCTTTGCCATTTTAATTACTATGTGTCTTGTTGTTGTCTTCCTTGGGTCCCTTGTGTTGGGAGATCTGTGCACCTCCATGGCCTGAGGGACTATCTCCTTTCCCAGATTGTGGAAGTTTTAACCAATTACCTTCTCAAAGACACTTTTTATCCCTTTTTCTGTCTCTTCTTCTTCTGGTACCCCTATAATGTGAATATTTTTCCGTTTGGATTGGTCACACAGTTCTCTCAATATTATTTCATTCTGTTTTTTATTTTATATTGAAGTTTAAAATTATAATTTGAGTATATGCTCTATGAAAAACAACTCAAAGAACAAAGTTTTCATAGTGTAGAAAGTTGAAATATTTTACTAACATTTGTATCTTTGTACCCAACCCCAATGCAATTCTTTTTATATAAAACACACTTTTTTTAACAGTCTGATTCATCTATATTTTCACATACATAGTTGCAGGTGAAAAAAATGACAAGAAGTTTGTATCTGTAGAGATAGGTAAACAATATGGCAATATCTTGATATATTTGATGTATAATTGGTTTCTTCTTTATTCATCTAGGTTCCAAGAAGAGGGAGAAAAGGAAAGAATCTCTTCCTTGAAGTGTACAATGTGATGCATTTTTACATTGTATACTCTTGTAAAAATCACTGCTGCAATCAAGGTTCAGAATTTTTATACCAACAACTGTTTCTCTGTACCACTTTGCAATCTTTCTCATATTATTTACTCTCACCATAGATTGGTTTTATTTTTTCTAAAATACAGACAAATTGAATCATCCATTGAAGTAAAGGACACTTTTATTCCTGGTTTCTTTTACTCAGCATAATTATTTTAGGATTCATCATGTTTTGTTTTTTATTTTTGTTCTCAGTGGCATTTTCATCTTTACTGTGAATGCATTCTTTTTTTATCATTGTTAAAATAAATTATTTAGAATTTTGAAAGAAAATATAACAAACAAATATCAAAGCTCTGTTGCTAACAAAATGTATTTTTCTGTAAGTGTATCTTTAGCCCTTTTCAAACAACATTATTCCAGATCTGTTTTTGATTTCAGTATGGCAACTAATGAAGTGCCACTACTTCCTTGAGGTAACCACAAGGAAAGAAATGCATAGACTCGAGCAATCACATGGATACTTTGGGCATATATCCAACTATTCCCTTTTAACTATAGGCAACTTTACATAAACACAGTCTGTCCCAGGTGTGGTCTCCCTATTTCAGTTGTGGAACTTGGTGTGAATCTAATCAAAGCTCTTAAATCACACAATAAACAGGCTTCCTTATCTATAAGGGCAGACCTCATATTCAGGTGAAAATGAATAGAAACTTTCCAAAATTCATGTTCTCCAGGTAAAAAGGAAAAATATGTTGTGAATGCATTATTTTACATGGATATTACACATTTTGCTTACACACTCACCAGATGATAAATATTTGTGTTGTTTTAGTTCTTCTCTAGTATGAGGAAAGCTACTATAAATATTCTTGTCCAGCTTTTTGTGTGGACATAAGTTTTCATTTTTGGGGGGTAAATAACTAGGTATGGAATCACTGAATTTAAAAGTGGATACTTAACTTTTAAAGAAGTTGCTAAACAGATTTCCCAAATGGTTTACCATTTCATATTACCACCAGCAGAGACTACAAGATTTCAAGTTGTTCCACACCTTCACAATAATTGTGAACCTAAGTCTTTTTACTTACAGTCATTTTAAGAGTTGTGCATTAGTATCACATTGTTTTTAGTTTGCAATTACCTTATAATTGATATTGAGAATGTATGCTTATTAGACATTTGTGCATGCTCTTTTGTTAAGCATCTGTTCAAATCATTTGTAATTTTTTCTATTGTATTGATTATTTTCTTACTATTGAGTTGTAACAGTTCTTTATATATTATGGATAGAAGTACTTTGTGAGATTTATTAAGAATATTTTATTTCAATTTGTGCTTTGCTATTTATTTTCTTTATGGTATCCTCCAAAGATTAAATATTTTTAACTATAATAAATTCTAACTCACCATTTATTGTTTTAATTTCATGGTTTTTACTTTATATTACTAAGACATACTTGATAATATCAAAGTCAAAAACATTTTTATATAAATATAATTTTAACCATTATATTTAGATCCATGACTCATTTTACTATTTTTGTGTATAATATGAGGTAAAGTTTCAAGTTCATCTTTATTTCTATGGATATCTAGTTCTTCAGGCACCAATTATTTACATATCTTTGTATATCCTATTTAATTGCTTTGGAACATTTAAATCATTAGCAATATATATTTACTATATTTCTATACTTCCTATTCTGCTCCCTTAATCTAGTGCCTATCCTCTTGCCAACACCACATTCCCTTTATTAGTGCAGCTTTATAAGATGAAATCAATATAAGTTCTCCAACTTTTTTTACTTTGTAAAAATTCCTTTGAGAGACTTCCAGTCTAGGCAAGATGATGTAGACTGACTTTTTTCCCCTCTTCTGGCTATTAACCACAAGTATAAACCCTAGAAATGACACAAGAGACAAAGAAAGGGGAATTCTTAAGGTAGTAAGAGAAAGGTGAGGAATGGTAGAATAGTGTAGTGGCAAGGTGTCTTGTGTCCTCCCAACCAATAAAAGAAAGCTATGTAGATGGAATGTTTCCTACCCCCTAGCAACAGAAGGCAGCCCAGGTAGGCTCATCATCCATACAACCAAAGGGGAGTCCCTAGGGCAACATCAGGCAAGCTTGATACCACTGGCAAGGAGTATCAAGTGTGAACCCCAAAAGTAAGTGGCCACTCTCTATCCCTTTTGGTCTAAGACACTCCTTTTCTGCCAAGAGATTTAAAAAAAAAGTGAGAGAGTGGAAAGTTTGAGGGGGATTCAGCTATACCAGTTTTCCCAGTCTGGGGAGCCTCTTACCTCACATGCTTCAGACTGGACTCCTTCCCTGCCCAGGGATACAGGCAAAACAAGAATAAAGGCTGCAGTCGCAGCAACTGACCTAACCTGAGAAGCCCATTTATTTCCACAAGCTGAGACTTTCCTATCCAGGATACGGTTATTGGAGCAACGGTTATTGATACCATTCCAACACATGCCTTCCCCACCAAGAGACACTCCTAGCTGGTATGGGAAAACTCTGTTCTGCCCATTCAGACAATATCAGCAGAGACCAGGAGGAACTCAAGTAGTACCAGATAAGTCAAGCAGACTGAAGTAAGATTACAAGGACTTTTAAAACTGACATTGGAAACACAGTATCTTCACCTTGAATATATAATGATAAAGATCCCAAGGAAGACAATGATTCTAAATGTATACATACCAGATGACACTCAAACTGCATGAAGCAAAAACTGATAGAACTGAAAGGGAGAAATCAACAAATCTGAAATTATAGTTGAGAACTTTAACTCACCTATGACCCTCAAAAATTGAAGGAACTCTTAGAAAATCAGCAAAGACATAAAAGATCTGAACAATGCCATGAACCAAAAATATATATATTTTACTAAACATAATATTCCAGTTAACATAAGAATGTACTTTTTTTCAAGTGCCCTTGGAACACTTAACAAGATAGACCATATCCTGGGCCATAAAACAAACTTCAACACATTTAAAGTAATTGAAATCATGCAGAATGCGTTCTGACCATAATTAAATCAAATTTGAAGTCAATAAAAGGTAACTGTGGGGTAGTTTTGCATCCTGATTATAGTGGTAGATAGACAAATCTACACAGGTATTAAGATAGCATAGGTTTTTCTGCACATGTGTGGGGAAGTTGGGGTTCCTATGGCCAGGATCCTCACTGAACTTAAACCACCTGATGATGTAACTGGCCTGTTGCTAGGCTATTGCTTCCACACCAGTAGGCAATAAGCTATTATTGCACTATACAGAGAGGCTAGCCCAGTGCTCTGGGCAGAGGCAGAGATGCTAGTGCTCGACCTATCGCTGGAAGAACAGGCCGGGTAATAAACTCTTTCACCCCAAGAACGATTTACGGTCATTTTCTTTGGTCATGTTGAATCCATAGTGAACTTGCACGGGTCTGAAACCCATTGGGAAGACAACATGGATCAAGTATAAACACTTGAGTACAATGTTAAATAAGTGTGAGAGCAGGCATTATTGTATTGTTGCTAATCTTAAAGGAAAAGCTTTAAATATTTCAACATTAAGTATTAAATTAACTTTGTTTCTCATAATGTCCTTTATCAAATTGAGGAAATTTCTTTTTCTTCCTTTTTGTTGAGAGGTTTTTAAAATTTTTTTATGAATAAAGAGTATTGAATTTTTGTCAAATCATTTTTTTGCATCTATTGAAATAATATTTTTAGCTCCTTTATTCTCTTATTAAGATGAACTACACTGATTAATTTTTGCAAGTTCAAATATTCTACTCTTGGAACTGAACCTATTTGTTCATAATGCATTTCCCTTATACACTGTCAGATTCAATTTGATAATACTATTAAAGATTTTTGTGCCTATGTTAATGATGAATATTTATCTGCAATTTCCCTTCCTAATTTCACGTCAGGATACATCTTTAGGATAAGCTGGTGTTAAAAATTGTCAGGGGGATTTCCATCCTCTGCTTTATCTGTAAAACTTCAAAATTGAATATTTGATAAAATTCTTAGTGAAAGCACCTGATCATGAAGTTTTCTTTGTAGAGTGTTTTTTGATAATTCCTTTTCTACTGTGAAATATATATATATATATATATAATATTTATATCTCTCTCTTAGAGAGAGAGAGGTAGGGAGGAGGGAGGGAGGGAGGGGTAGGTGGCGATCAAAGACCAGCAATCAGAGTTTGAAGTAGACAAGATTGATTATTTGGGCACCATCTATTGGCAATAACGTGAGTATTCCAGCAGCTCCTGGAACAGGTGTAACCACTGATGCTCCTGAACTGTAACTACAGCGGCCTGGAGGAAATTAAGATAATAATGCCTTCTGGAAGATTCCCAAGCCCGTCATCATGAAAAAAACAGTCTCCCAGTAGTGTCAACAGAACCACAGAATAAACCAGCCCACAAGGCTTCTGGCAGCAGACGAGGGCGGACCAGGCACGCAGGGCGAGGACCGCTACAAGCTGATGCTCAGCGGGACCACTGTGAAATACTGCCAGTAACCGCTTTTGGTCCAAGCAGGCCAGCCAGCTCCGCAGAGTCTCTGGAGGGCCTCAGCTCCTGCCAGCAGCCTCGCTGCCTTCGCGCCCACCCAGGCCCCTGAAAGGCCCAGCCCCGTCCTCCCCCCCC
>JAQQAC010002172.1:29142739-29180191 GCA_029783875.1 Phataginus tricuspis
CCCCCCCCACCCCCAATGAGTCCCCGGGCGTCGCCGGCACGGAGCCCGGCGTGAGGAAAGCTAAGGCAACCACAAGGTGAGCTGCTGCGAACTGGCTGGCTGCTCGCACCCTGCCTGCGGCCCCGCGAGCCCGCTGGAGCCCCAGGGCAGCCCCAGAGCGCCCCCCCACCCCCCCCACGTAGGGGCCGCGCTCTGACAGGGAAGCCACAGTCCGTTCCCTGCTCCCCAGAGGCCCGGCTCTCCACGCGAGGCGCTGCTTCCTGCCGCTCACCTGCCCGGAGTGCCCACCAGCGCTGGACTGTGCCTCGACGGGCCCAGAAGCGTCGCCCTGCTTCAAGGCCTTGACCCGCAGACCCGCCACAGCGCGGAGCAGCTTCCACGCGGGTCAGGCTCAACTTCTTGGCGACTGAAAAGCGCGCCCGGGTCTGACTGGCCCCACATCCTGAGGTAAGCCCTGCGGGCGGGCGCCTGAGGAGACGTGCGCCCAGTTCCCGCGCTGCGCTCTCGCGGGGGCTGCGGCCTGGAGGCGGCCGCTGGGCAGTGAGCAGCCCTGGGCTTGGCCGGCGGACCGGGTGGGAGGCGGGCACCCGTCTTGTATCTAAGATTGTCTCTGTCAGAAAGACAGTTTTCTGCTCTTTAGATTTTCTACATTGTTTGTCTAATTGCCATTTTGTTTATTCTACTTTTATCTTTCGTTTTTAAATTTTGATTTAGTTTACTTTGTTCTCATTTAAAATTTTTGTCTTAATGTAGACTCTTGTGTCATTAATTTTAGACTTTTTTCTTTTTAAAATATGAACTGAGTGAATACGAGCACTTAGAATGTGTATTCCGACATTATCACATGTAATGTTCTATAATTATTCATTAGATCAAGGTTGTTGATGTCTCTTGTTAGTTTTTTTATCCAGTGGTTCTGTCAGATATTCAAGGGGACTTTTAAAATCTCCTCTTAATGACTGTGGAATTATCTAGTTTTCTCTTTGACACTGTAGTTTTTCCATCATGTGTTTTGAAGTTTGGTTATCAGGTTATGCACATTTATAATTGTTCTTTTTCCCTGATGAATTGAGCCTTTTATTATTGTTAAATATCCTGCTTTCTCTCTGGCAATAGACTTGGTGGTTATCTCATATTAAAATAGCTAATTCACCCATCTTATGCTTGGGTTTGTATTGTATATCATTTCTATCTATTCACCCTCAACCTATCTGAGCTTTCTTTATATTTAAATTTCATCTCATATGTGTAGAATATGGTCAGATACTGTTTTATTATTCTGATAATATGTGCCTTTTAATTAGAGTTGTTTATGCATATACATTCTCTGTAATTTTTGATAATATTTTATTTACTTTCATTTTATTAGGAAATTTCTGTATGTCCCCTCTACTTTTTTAACTCCTTTTTCCTATTTTCTACATTCCTTTCTTACTATCTGAATGAATTTTAGAATTCCATTCTAAATTATGTATCGGCACTTTTTTCAGTAGTTGCTCTAGAATTAAGTTTTTACAGCCTAAATAGAGTTAGTATTATACTGCCTCACGTGAATATAGAAAACCTGCAACTGCATGGATCAATTTATCACAACCTCATCATTCTATTATCTCATTCTGTGGATGTTGCAAACACAAAAGACAGCATTATAGTTTTTAAATAGTCATGTGTAGGTTAAATAAGAGAAAAGTTTACATTTATCAATATATTTATTATTTATGTTTCATTCCTCTCTGATAGTCCATGTTTTACCTCTGGTAGTATTTTTCTTTTTCTTCAACTGGAAGAAATTTCTTACAGGCACAATGATGACAAAGTCTCTGAAAATATGATTCTGTGTTTACCCTTTCTTTCCTTTATCCTCTTAATGATATTCTTCCACCTTCTTCCCACCTCCATAGCTTCTGATATGAAGTCTGTAGTAATATGAATTGCTCTTATCCTGTGTATAATATGCCCTTTTCTCTAACTAATTTTTGTATTTTTCTCTTCATCTGTGATGTTCAGCAAGTTTCTGTTCTGGGATTTAGTTTTATTTATATTATTCTTACTTGGGGTTTACTGAGCTTCTTTTTATATAAAATTATGTATCCCACACATATGTGAAGTTTTTGATGATTATTTCTTCAATTTTTTATTTCAATCCTTTTGACAATTATTGAGCTGAAACTGTATATAGTTTATACTTCTGACATGTTCCACAGATCCCCAAATCTCTATTTATTTCTTTTTCCCCAAACATTTTCCTGGTCTTCTTCAGACTGTATTAGTTCTATTGATATGTCTTCAAGATCACTGATGTTCTTTCCTCCATCATCTTTGTTCTTCTTATCCAGAGAATGTTTTATTTAGGCATTGTATTTTTCTGGAATGTTTATCAACCTTTTAGTCAAGGTTTTAGAATTTTTTCTGCTAGATTTTTTAGATTTTTATACATTATGGGTGTTTCTCCTTTACCACATTGAAAAAATATATATATATCTGCCTTAAAGTCCTTCTAAGATGATTTCAACATCTGGAAAATATCAAGGTTATAACCTCTTGATAATTTTTCCTTTAAGAATGAATAGCATTTTTTGTGATTCCTCAAACATGATTAATTTAATTTAGATCCTTGTCATTGTAAATGTGATGCATAGATGATTTCTATTTGGTTATATTCTTAAGAGTGGTGAGTTTGTTTTAATAGAAAATTAATTTGGTTTCAAATTTCAAACATTTAATTACATCTCAGATCTCAGTTTAGTTATTTTAGCATTCATTGCAAGGCACTTTGAGTCTGCACCATGAATAAACTGTATGGTTTAGGAGCCAGTCAGATACTCTGGGAGGGTTTATACTCAGGATTTGGGACTACTCCTCTCTGACACTGTTCATTCCAATATTCTCCCTTCAGTTTTTAGAAGTATAGTTGCCTTGAAATATGTCTCTTGTTTTTTTTCAGGTCAGAAAGTCTGCAGGTTTTTATAAGAGTTATAGCCATTTCACACATTGAAAATATTGGCCTTGTCTTCAAACTAAAAGCCAGGAAAAGAACACATAACTCACATAGTAGTTTTTTTTTTTTAAACAAGTTTCAGTGCAGCTCTAGAATATACATTCATTTGATTACTATCCATTGCTTTGAAATCATTACTGTTTTTGTGGTTTGTCTAGAGTTTATAGTTTTATACAGGAAGGCTGAGTCCATTAGGAGCTATTTGACCATGCCGCAAGTTATAGTGCTTGTTTCCATTTTTCTTATTCTATCAAAGCTCCATGCAGGGAGGTGGGAGAAGAGAAACCAGCAAGAGGATGGCTGGGGCTGGCCTGGGTCTCCTGTTCCCCATTGGATGATCTATGTTGTCCTGCCAATGGGTTCCAGCCCCCAGCAAGTTCGCTCTGGATTCAATGTGACCAAATAAATGACAGTAGAATGTTCTTGGGGTGAAAGGGTTATACCCAACTTTATTTCCATGGTGTCAGGTCAATCACTAAAATCCCGTTCACTCAGAGCGAGTCTGCATGCAGCAAGCCAGTCTCTGCCTCTGGGCCCCTCTGCCTGCACAGTTGTCCTGCACAGCCATCCTCTGGGCCTCTGTCCTCAGCACTACCACCACTCCAGCCTCTACTGTGCTCTCCTGCAGCCATACCACCGTGTCACACAGAGCACTGGGTGGAACTCTTTATATAGCATCAACAGCAATGCACTGCCCACACGTGGGCAGTGAGCTAGCCAGCCAGAGCCAGGTGAGATTCCTGGCCACAGGAACTTTCATTTTATCCACAATGTGCTCACAGTTAGTCAATACTTATATTTGCATAATTTTTACTCTATGTGGGAAAGGGGTTCTGAGTTGTATTTCACATCACTCCTTTATAGGTTGTTATCCTCAATACATTAGCTCTTGGTCAAACCATGATTCATAGGAAGTTTGTAACTTGAACATATTTAAATGCTCAGGAAATACTAAGGCTTCAAATCAGTCGTGTCCTTTGTCTCATTTCTATGACATGCAATTAATAATGTTAATAAATGGTTCACTTTATTGAAATTATATATTGTTGCATTATATAATTTTCAAATTTCGCTAAGCTATGAAAATGTCTTCAGTGACAGCATATTCTAGATATGTTCAGAAACAATAGCCCAGATTAATTTGGATCTAATGTAGAATCATCAATAGACAATTCAAAGTTGCTTTCATAAGAATTCAAAGGGAATTTTTACATATAATTTTTATATTGCCACTTTATTCTTAGGAAATGCCATGTGCTTGCTAATTTAAAATGAAATAGACACCTTAAACTTGTTTGGGAGGGGAGGTGCATTCTGGTTGTCAGTTCCCATGGTGATTGATTGAATAGCACAACTTAAAGCACATACCTGCTTAATTAATTACTTGAATCAATCAAAGATAAATAGGTGAACCAAATAAACTTTGCTAAATGAACTGCCATAGATATGTCATGAGGAAAATAATCATAGCTATCATTTAAAAGAGTACTAGTGCAGATCCCAACATACTTACAGTGCATATAATATTGTATAAACATCTCTGTTTTCAATTCTTGGGTGATACAGTGAAGCAAGTCCCTAAAAATTAAAAATGAGGGAAATTTACTGACCTCTGACAGTTAAACTAGGGAATACACATTTAATGGGAATTTGGTAATTCTAAAGTCACAAACTTTTACAGTCCATTGTAAAATAAGCTCATGGATTTCTCCTAACCAATATCAGATTATAGCTTGTAGCACATTTGTCAGTAGAAACAAGATAAAACTAGTCTACAGAAAATATTAATACAGGGAAAATTAGAAGACATCCGGAGAAGATTAAATTGCCCAAAGGAAGTTTATTTAATAAATATTGCAATATTCCTTTAAATATTAAATATATTTTAAATTGCATTGAAACTGTAATGAAATGCAAAGAAACTATATTATCATTCAGATTCTTACTAACTGGACAATAAGAAAGAAAACAAAGATGATAATTGATATATATTATCTTCTCATATGCTTAGGCTTCTATGTATTATCTGTTCCGATACTAACGATAGTGCTCTTAATCCTGTTTTCATGAAAGTTCAATGGCTCAGTATAAATTATTAAATGGATTTCTGTTGTCTACAATATCTGATATTGTATACATCTTTTAGTTTAGATTATATTTTAGATTAGGCTCTTAGGGACAGATTATTTCTGGGTATTAAGCAGCAAGCCTAAACTTTCAAACTAACTTTTATATTGGTGAACATGTCTAACTAATTGAGATAATATTTTGCATTGTTATTTAAATTCATCATTTCATCCCTTGCTCTTTAACTCAGTGACATTGAAGCACATTTAAAAATATATTAAAAGATATATGAAGCCTAAATTTGTATATTACTAGCATGCAAATTAGGTAAGCCTAGAAATATGACCATAATAAAATATGATTTGCCATTACAGAATAAGCTAAATGGTGAGTTATGGAACACCAGTAATGGCTAAAGTCATCAGCAGTACTACTGTACAGAATAGGCAAACTGAAGTTAGTGGAGGACAGAGAATGTCACAGTGACAGAGCAGGGAACACAAGAGAACAGAACATAAGACAAACCTCAACATTTTCTGTAGCATTAGCCCAGCAAAGGGATGATGCTACAGTAAGGGGGCAAGCCTGACTGGTTCAGGATGGGAGATAGAGAAAGAGAATTTAAATAGAAAAAAGGGACCAGGTTCTGGGCATTGCATTCAGGTAAAGGAGTTACTTCTTTTAGCAAAGACAAATTGTTTTATTTTCTATATAAATTTAGTATTAGTTTTTGTTATAAAGATTGAAGAATTTTCCAATTAATGGAATATACTATACCAAAAACAAATCTTTATTCATCTAAGAGGAAGCAGCCTACTTATATTTTAATACATATCCTGCTGGAAGGAGAAGTGCAAACTTCTATTACTGCTGCTAGGTAATTTTTAAATGTGTCAGTGAGGAATACTGATAATTTTTCATATTATATATATGCATGTGTGTGTATTTATGCAATCTAAGAGATATTGATCTGTCCCAGGTCAAATTGAGATCTTCTGTTTCACTCATTTATAATGCAATTGCAGTATTGAGATGGATGGTCCTTGATTAGGATGTTAAAGTACTAGTCCCCATCACACTCAAATGTTTTTATTTTTCTTCACATCTCATCAGATGGATATGGTGTTTAAATGGAAACTTTTGTCATACAATGGGCAGGTGGCATATTTCTTATCCATTCTATATCTGGGAAATTTTCTGTTTTCTTCATGCAGGAAAAAAAAGCCTGGATTTAAGTATAATAATTTAATAATACTTTCATGTAAAAATTTATTCTTTTTGTTTTTGAATTTAGTGTTGAATTAAATGTTGCAGAGCCAAAGTCTGAAGTCAGTTTAATAGCTGTTTTCTTCTTGCATGTGACATACTGTTACAACATCATTAGTGTTATTGTTGGTTGCTTACTCTGCTTTAGCTTTTAGGTTTCTTTTAGCCATAGTTTTATTTGTTTGCTTGCGTTAGCCTCCCTTTGTCCTTAAGATCCTACTGCTTTGTATTAAGGCCTCATAAACTTCAGTACAAGTTTCTGTTGGTGCTCAAGCGTAAGTGGACACATTTTCTTTCATTTTAGAAGTTCTACCATAGAATGTTCCCTCTAAACAAAAAGTCCACAACAAATATTAACGTTTCTTGATACATAGCAACGCTTATATCCCTGTTGACCTTAGAATGTGTACGTCTTTATTCAGTGATCTTGATATTTGAAAATTAAATTTTGTCTGCTAAGTCCAGGCCAGTCTTGCAGTTTATCTTTGAGGATTCTGTCACAATTTGTGCACATTGATGGAGGTACATATCATATGTCCGTTAAATTAAGTAAAAGAAACCTCTCTCAGAAATTAAGTTGTTAGCTGTTAGCACATGGATTCTTTATACTTTATCTCAGATAAAGGTCTTTGATAATCAGAAATTATACCAAATCATTTAAAATATCTCTAGAATATTGTGCTTAATTCATCTGTTTGTGTGCTTATGCATGTATGCATCATGTAATCTAAAATAATTGAAAATATAAAAATGTTTTTAAAAACACCAGGAATTATGGTAATGAAAGACATTAGCTAAATCTCCAGTGATTCACAGATGGGAGAAGAGCAGAAAGTGAGTAGAAATTTAACAGTAAGTTTTTAGTAGAGGTGCAGATAAAGAATTATGAAGTCACAGAGGAGGGATTGTCATTTACTTGAACAGTTGCTTGCATGTCTTAAATATTTTGATTTTAATGTTCTTACGCAAAGATTCTTCATGGCAAATCTATCTAATAGATTTATGTAACACAGTTTTCACTAGAAGTGATTTTTTTATATGCCTCAATTAATGAATTAGAATTACTGGGGTTAGGGTTAGGGTTCTATAGTGATATAGGATTCTATATCACTATAAAGTGATCTGTATTTTTGATTGAGAATAAAGACAAACAATGTAAGCACCATTTTAATTGTTTTAAAACTGAAATAATTTTAATGTTATAGAAAAGGAATGCATGTATTAAAGTTTCTTCCTTTGAAAAATCAATGCTGATATCATGACAGGAGAGGGAAGTAAAGGAAGATTTTTTTTTAAGGCTCCCAGTCCAGTTATCAAACATTAGTCTTTTAACAAGACTCTGTTGCCCATATGCAGGCCGAAATGTCATTGGTAGTAATTCAGAATCTAATGCAAAATTCATATATTCCTTTATTTGTACATTTTCTAATTTCTTTAACCATTAAATATTTATTAATTTTTTGTTAGAAATCACATTAAACTATATTACAAATATAAACCTAGATGTTTTCTTTGTCCCTATTAAATTAAGACTAATTGGTAAGATAAAATGTGTGTATACTAACTAAAATTCCATGTGAAACAAACTATCAAAAAGTAATCTATAGTACAGCATTTTGGCTAGAGATATATTGTAGCAAGATCATGTGTTATGAGTCAGGCAAACTTGCATTCAAATGCATATTTTGCGTCTGTGACTGTCAGACTTCTTATTTTGAAGGGCACCTATTTGAATATACTATTGTATCGACTAAACACATTACAAATAAAGTGCTTGGAGAATGAATTTGTATTACTAATACTTCAATTATAAAACAAGGCCAAATCCCCTGGGAAAAATAAGTTCTTTTAGATGTTAAAAATTTTCATAGATAATTTACTATCAACTATTTGTCCCCTTCTAGGGCAATTTAAAAGCAAATGTTGAGAGTCAATTAATTTGTATTGGCTTTGGTGGGACTCCGTCACAAAAGAAAAATCTGTAAATGGTCGAACTTCCTTCACTTCCTTCTTGGAAAATCTGAGCCAGAATCTGTCACCTACTCTGGCAAATATACAGGATATTATGGAATAGCATATTCCTGAAGCTTCGCTCCTGGCTTCATCTGCTAATCTTCTCTCCTGCTGCTCAGATTTAAATCACATTGACTTGTTCAACTCCAGTTCAACTCTACCATTTCTCAGCTGGGTGAACTTCAGATATTTCAATTCCCTAGGTCTGAATTTCCTATGTGGTAAAATAGGGTTAACAATATCTACCTAAAGACATCTGTGAGGATTAAAATATATGATCTAAACAGAGTATGGTAGAGTTAATTACTCAATTAATTTTTATTCTGTTATCATATTTTAGTCACCTATTATTTTATATCCATATATTTATATAAGAAACCCTATTTTGAAGAACTGTATATACATAGATGAACTCAATGTTACAATGATTTTATTTCCTTCAATCTGATGTTATTCATAATTTTAAGTAACATTAGTCATTTCTCTTTGACGCTCTCTATAATAATGTTCCTGATTAGAGAAAAAACTTCAAAGACCAATTATTTAGCTCAGTGTCCTACGTTTCCCTGATCCCTCCACTCTTTGAACTTGAATGAGGCAAAAATTCCCTTTTCTTTTTCTTCCAAGCATTGAAAGCTAAATCTGTGTATTAAAGGAAAGAGAGACTAAATGAAAAGCCAAACTAATTTTACTTAAGCAGTTACAGCTTTCACAATGAATGATTTGGAGCTCTTCAGTGTTAGTTAGTGAATGTAATCACACATATTTGTCTTCCTTAGAATTATACTGTGACACATGCGTGGTAAGCAGAACTGCTATTATATAAATTACCCAGGAGTTGCTGCTTGAAGTTGCAGAGTACAAAAAGAAAGCATGCATGAAGTTTTCTCAACAATTGTATTTCCATTATTTAAAGAAAATTTATGTGCGTTATTAACTAACCAATAAGACTAACCAGAAACTCACTAATATTTATGCATTATTTGAGTTCAGTACTAGAAATGCCACGCCTCAAACATCTGATAAGTGGTAGAAGAGAGAAGACCTGGTTGGTGTTCTGACAAGCAGGACAGGATTCAAAATTCTTAGATATGGAGATAAAATATTATGTTTCTTAATGGGCATAATGAGAGGTTTCTTTCAAATGCCATATTCTGCAGTTCTGTTTCTTTAATCCCTTCTTTCCTTCCCACTTTCAATATATGGGGTGTATGTGTGTGTAAATCTCTATATATACACCTTCTAGAGTTTAGAATATTGGGAGAGAGAGATAATAATCAGATAAAACAAAAACTTATATAAAGGGGGTATCAGAGCTTATAAAAGGAGGGCTGATCTAGCCTGGATGCATTACAGGGAAAACTTACCCAAGGATGTATTTGAACTGAGATTTCAAGGATAACCAGGTTTTATCTGAGTGAATGAATGGAAAGAAGATATTTACGGTAGATGAATACATCTTTGGAAGTTCTGATGGGGAAATTATTATAACTTTTTTTTAAGACTGGGAGAAAGACTAGTGTGGCCAGAGCACAGATTGACAAGTGAGTGGTAGGATATGAATCCTTACAAAATATTTGTGAAATTTTACACCAAAATTATCCAAAGTATTGTGGAAGGAAAATATTTATTAAGGATTGCTTGATAATCAGCATCTTTACAATTGTACAAAATATTTATTCCTGGAATCAAAGGATGTTTTTTTTTCCCTTATTTCTAAAACAATTAATTTGCATCATGGATAATTTAGACTGTATAGAAAAGCCCACAAAAGAGAAAAACATGACTCAAAACCAAATAGTAATATATATTCTGAACGTAAGTCTTGGAATATAGTTCATTGTCAAATCAAATGATGAGATCATTACAACCAAATGCTACAATGTACAAATTCCATTACAAGTCAAGTAGGTTGTACTGCTGTCAAACTAACAAACAACAAATCTCCAAAGTTTTTAACAAGAAGCATATATATATTTTTTTGCCCTCATGTTCATCAACCTGCAAGTCCTCTATGGTTTGGTTGTTCTTCATATTGCCTAATAGCTAAGATTGGCTCCAGCTGCAGTTTGGATTCAGGAAGGGCTACTTGAAATGTCTCTACATTCTCTTTGGATGAGGAGCAACCTCAGGCAGGGTCTCCTCTTGGCACACGGCAGGAGCACAAATGTAAATTGCTGATACCTCTTTACATATTTATCTGGAGCTGTTACACTGTCACTTCCACCTACTCATGCTATTGGCTTAAAGCAAATTGCATGGCCAAACCCAACTTCAGTAGGGGCAAAATATATTTTTCCCACGCTAGTTAGAGGTGGTGTAAAGCCACATGGCAAATGATTTGGTTGAATAATGCTAATACACAAAGGATATGAAGAATTTGATTCAGTTCACCCTAGAGGTGAAAGTGGAGGAGCACAAACTGCAACTCTGAAGGTGCTATACCATAGATTATGTAGCTAGCACTTCCAGTAGCCATTGCCATTACCTGCTTAGAATTTGTGAATTATTTGGCAAAACCAAGGAGACTGTGTTGCTTAAAGTCACCATGTTTCTTATCTTTGAAGCCATCGGTCCAAACCAATCAGATTTTATCTGTCCTCCTCCTTCAAATGATAGAACCATCAACACTTAGGAGGAGACAAATACATTGTGAAGAAAATGTTTCCGTGAAACGTCTTGTTAGCTTAAAGTTCACTGGAGGCAAAATCTAATAATCTGTGATATACTTTCCCCTCACTTGATTTCCATAAGCCTTTTAGGCCTCCTATAATTTCCAGCATACTCTCTTAAATTACCTTTTGTATTTTTTTGTTGCATTTTTCTTGTTAGGATTATATTTCCTTCAGATGATGATTCAGTATTATTCCTTCTTGTTTTCTTCAAATGGCAGCTTTGGATGAAAGCAGAATGAGAGGAATTTCGTGGGGAGGGTCAGGTGGTAAATGAAGAAAAATGATTTGTGTTACATTAGATATGTAGAGGGAAAAATGCTGCTTAGTTCCATGTTTGGTAGAAATTGTAAGGGTATCCAAACTGGGGAAAAGGCAGTGGTGAAAGAGAGTAAATGGAAAAAAAAATGTTACTATATTTTCTTGTTTTCTTTATGGTCTTTTCAGTTGATTTTTTTCCTAGTCATAAAATATGTATCATTACTGTTCTTCAGTGATGACTCACATTTTAATGCAGTTCATTCATAATTATTTGAAAAATATCCAGGACTTGGGTAGACATTGAACAGTAGACTTTTTTAAACCCAATATTATGCTAAAAAAAACAAACACACTTTTTCTGTTTTGTTTTACTCTCCCAAAATTTAAGTGCGTAAGTAAGAGGAAATAAGTATTTAACTGACAATAAGATATAATTATGAAATGGAGCTCACTTATCAATTTTAGCTAGTATATTATTGAGTTCATAGGCCCCACATAAATTCAGTTAATATTTTATCTCCATATTTTAATAAGTAGGTGTTTAAGGGAAACAGTTTCATTGCCTATATTACTTTAGAAAGTTGATTCTAACTATGTACAGGGAACTGTCAATTCCTAGAAAACATCTGGAATTAGGGTCAATGTTATTTCCAAAGTTGAAGCTTTGGTTACTGCTTTATTGTTGTTTTTCATTTAGCCCACTTTATTAATAAAACTCACTATTTTATAATAGTTTAATTATTGTAACATCTATTTTTTAAATCTTTCCTACTTAGAGGAACCCTTTGAGCAAAGTAAGCCAGTAATATGTCCACTTTTCATGTGAGCAAAATATGTGAGTGTGGATCCATATTGGTAGACTAAAAATAAATGCCCTGTGACATTAAATGTATGTATACATTTCCCAGTAAAACATACTTTTGAGTTTAAGGAATATATCTTTTATTTTTGAAGACAAACTTCTCAGCAATGTGCTCAATCAGTAAACGTGTGGTTGACTTTGTACATGTTCTGCAAATCACTTGTAATTATATCGAGGTCACTTGTAAATGAGAAGTAATTCATAAAAAGTTTCACCTTTTTTAGTTTGCCACTTACTAGCTATGTGATCTTCACCATGCTGCTTAACAGCCCAATGTCCGTTTCCCCATCCATAAAATGGAGACAATAATTATAACCAATCTTAGTGTGTAGGTTATATGAATCAATATGTATTAAGTACTTAGCATAGGTCCTGGCATACACTAAGTGCTATGTAAATGTTAGCTGCTATTAATATTGTCATCATCATTAATCTTGTTTTCAATCATGGTTTTAACACTTGAATGAGGAATAAAGATTGACACTGTGTTTACATAGTTTTTTTAGACAAAGGATAAATGATGAAATCATGTAAGAAGTGAAAAAATTGGTTCTAGTAAAAAAGGAATAGGAAAAAAAGTTACAATTAAGGATTAAATCTAGGCCCCAACTTTGTCAGTAAATCAAAATTAGGAAATATAAATTACATGTTTATTAATATCTGAAAAGTAGAACAAAATCTAGATTTAGAATATAGCTGTAAAAGAAATTATGTTAGGACAATTATGCAGTAAATACTAGATTTTCTTGTGAATATTTAATCTTTGTTGTCTCCAAATCGCACCTAACCTAAGCAGATATTAATAGGGAAATGGTAACAGGTACTCAACACTGATCCTCATCCTCATTTTGATGTTGCTTGAGAAACAGCAACTGATATAAGTTATTCCTAAATCTATAAAATAGTTAAAAGTCAACACAGTTAGTTAAACTTGAAATTGAATAAGGGAGATTGCACACTGTAGTGCTCCAGGTTAGAATACAGCCATACTCACAGTTACAGCTCACGCTTTTCAGCTGTGGCTGCAAAATGACCTTGAAGTTATATCTTCTTGTGTGCGTTGCAGTGATAACCTAAATTCTCAATACGTTAAATTCTGAGGCAATATTTGGATTAGGAATAAACCTTGGCAACTTCAGTAGTTTTAGGGGAAAGACCTTAAAGTGATGGTCTGCAACTGTTCAAGAAAAATTTCCCAGCTTATGGAGCAGTATAGAAGAACCCAAGTGAATAAAGAAGAATTATAAGAAAGAAAATTATAGTAAAGTTGAGTAGAACTTAGTGGAGAATTAAAAAAAACTTGTACATGAAGAATTCTTAATCTTCACTTTCTGGGTAAAAACAATTCTGATTCTAGATACGAGTTGCTTAAGGGTTAATTATTTTTCAGATTTTTTTCCCTAAATATTTAAGAGGGATCTCTAGGGACATATGTACAATTTTTTTGTTTGTTTTCTGAGAGCTAAATATGTACCTCCTCTTGAGTTCAAGAAAATTCTTGTGCCGCTAGCTTTGACCCATGGTCTTTCTAATTATGATTGCTTCTCTAGTGAACTGATCAACTGTTTCGGTTATATTATCAAAGGTTTTAGTAAATATTTTAATTATGTCATATTAAACTCTACGAACTTTGTGTGTCCCCCTTGTGAATACAAATAGACTGAAATAGAGCACAGAACAGCATTCCAATATTTTCTGGAAGTGACCAGATTGTGTAGGTTTATATCTAGAGCTTAATCTTTCTGTTCCAAAGTTGGATAGTTTGTGTTAAAGATAAATCTGTCTACCTTGCCATAATCTGAACTCTGACATGACATTGTAAATCTTTAAGAAAATTTTCAAAGATATAAAGAACATAATATTGGTTGGAGTGAACAAGAAGTAAAAAGCCCAGTAATTTCCTTTATAAAGGTCTGAGTAGTTATTTCTTTAACTCATGGCCAAAGGGAATTTTTCCTGCTGCTGTAAATATACATTTAACAAAGGAGTATTTAAGATGATAGTTTTAGAAAATGCAGTCTTTTATATTCAAGAAGTTAATTAATGTTATTCAAAAGTGTTTGCTTCTATTACATATTGTTTCTTTGTATATATATACTGAAAGATAAAAAGCTTTCTTTGGTTTTGTTCTCCATCTACAAATGGCTTTGCAAACCATTGTATGCATTTTATATATATGTATGTGTGTTTGTGTAATGTATAAGTCAACAGGGTAAATAACATGTTAGTTCACACACTCACATGTAGCTGCATTCTAAACCAGTTACAACTGTTCTTTCACATTGGTTGGTGGAAATTGGTTTATAGAAGGAATTATATTTCATGCATATGGCCTGGATTTCTCTTTATCCATTAATAACATATACACAATGTATATATAATGAATCACATAAACAGTACAAATTCCATTCAAATAATTATTTGTTCACCATGTATTCTATGTCTATGCTTGTGGGAAGGAAAGAGTTAGCATTCTACCTGCAACCTATTTCTCCTCCTTTGGGATACCCAGGAAAGAGAAAAAATGAACTGTAAGTCTACCTTAAGCATGCTGATTACAGAAATTCTGGAAAACACACTAATAGGACTTACTAGAAGGAACAACCTTTTCTATGAATACTATTAACAGTATGTACATGCCCACATGTTACTTGTCAAAACTTTGAAATCCTTCTGGGTTAGAGAAGAAAAGAAGCATTAACATCTTTGATTTTATTGCTCACCCTATGAGTGACCCATACAGCTGAGCTAGAAAAAACCCATTATGGAGAAAATTGGTGGATCCAAAGAAAGCAATAATTGGAAACAGAAAATTGTGGCAAACCAAGTTTGCTCATAAGTGAGTCATGATCTCAGGTAAGAATGTAATCATACTATTGCCACAAGAGTGCCTCAGAGCAACAGAGTAAGACTGTTAGTTGTCTCTGTCAAATCTAGCATTCACTAATGGCAGATAGTGGGAGAAACCTCTGGATCTGTTTCCCCCAGAAAAGAGGAATTAGACCCTTGATGATTTATGAGCTCTCCCCAAAACTCCACCTAGATAATTTGGTGAAAAGATGTGACACAGTACCCCTGATGCCAGCAGTCACCTACTGCCATTTGATTGACAGTGTATAGTTTATATTTACCTTTCTAGTTATTTTTCTGATGACCTGAGAAAAATACCAACAATGAATCATAGAGGGTAGAGAGAGCTGAATAGCAGAGCTTCTGTCACTCTGTGTAGCTATTAATCACGGTGATGCATTGCTAAGACAGCAGCCTGGGTGTGACAGAAAGCAGATTGCTGCCTTCCCAGCATGTCAGAAGTTTATTTGATACTTTGAATATATGAAATGTGAATATCAATGGGATGCATTTAAAGCAGTTGCAAATGGAACCTGAACAGCTTCAAGGGAGGTCAGTTTGGAAGTGATTTAGTGTCCTGATATTTACCAATAGTGCCCCTCTGGAGGTATGTAAGTGACATTTATGTGATACCTTATATCACACCCAGATGGGAATACACTAAATGACTGAATATACCTAAATGGTAGTTTCACGGGGCACCTAATGTTTTTGGGTGCATATAGTTTCCAAAATTGTACAAAAACATCAAACAGTTGATGGCAGTAACATATAATGTGGCTTGATCAAAACTAGCCATTCAGACTAAGATAGTCTGTGAAGATTTAAGGAATTGGTCTTGGAATAATGGGTGTGGTCAAAATAACATGATTAGACTTTGTCATCTGGAGTTAAACTTGCTAAATCCAAGTACAAACATTAGAGAAACCTCTGTATCAGGAGAATGACCATGGCTAGAATCACCCAGAAGATTTAATAAAGATATAAGCAGATAGACTATTTGAATAATAATTCTCATGGAAACTCAGTGATGTTGGAAGAAGTCTTATACTCTCATATAGAAAGGATTAGTGGATATTCTAATATTTATAGAATATAATGGTTTTAAAGGTCAAGGGGACAGGGAGCTGTATTAATGGGATTTGTTATAAGTCTAAATTAAGGCAGGCTGTCACTGGGCAGTGTGTTAAATGTCACTGGCATTTATAGTTGTATGGACCTGGAGGCTGGGAGGAGGGCAAGAGAAAAGGGCTAGGAGTGGAAAAGTACTGACTACAATCAGAGTAGCACAAAGTATCTTTAAGGTTCCCCTCCCTCCCTCCAATAAAGAGATTTTGACAGAGGTACCTGAAGAAGGTATATGCCAAATGGGCCAGATAAAGAGGCTTCTTCTGAATGGAGGTCCCTGGGCTAGGGATGAAGATTTGTATAAGAGCTGGCTGGCCAGGGGAGGCTGAGTCCTTGACTGTGACTCCCTTCAGAAACTGCTATGCATTTGCTGTGCACTAAGAAAAAGGGATGACCATAGAGCTGTAAGAAAAGAAAAAAAAATCTGTCAACGTGGAATGTTATAACCAGTTAAAATATATTTGAAACTTGAAGTTAAAATATGAAATTTTAAATACAATAGAAACAGAACTGAGAAAATTCATTAAGAGTAGATCAGCACTACAAGAAATAATTTCTAAAAAGTATTACAGACAGAAGGCATAATATTTCAGGATAAAATTTGAATCTACAGAAAGAAATAAAGTCTAGAAATGATTCAGTTAAAAGAAATTCTTGAGTGATTAGTTTTAATCACTATAAAGCTGATTGTATTGTCTAATTCAGGGATTGGTGAACACTTTCTGTCAAGGGAGAACAAGTAAATATTTTAGACTTCGTGGAAGAAACCATTTGGTTCTGATGCAGCTGTACAGTACTGCTATTTAAGTGTGAAAATAGTCATAGATAATAGGCAATAAATAAACATGGCTCTATCCTAAGAAAACTTAGAACAGGTGGGAGACTAAATTTGGCCCACAGTTTACCAATTTATCTAAACTAAAACTAGTTTTAATATATTGCTGATTTATAGCATATACAAATGTATAATATTAGCATAGAAGATGGGATAAAGAAATTGAAAGTATAATGTTAGAATTTCTTTAACTGTATGTAAAGCAATATAATATGTAAAAGAAGGAACTAATTAGTTAAAACTGCATATCTTAAACTCTGAGGAGATTACTATCTTTAAACAGAGGTGTACATACAAACTGAATAGTGGACATAAAATGGAATCACAAAACCCAAAATAACCAAAGGGAAGGCAAAAAGAGGAAACATTATGTAAGAAACAACAAATGGAACAAACAGAAAACAAGCAAGAGCATTAATATTAGCCCATTTGTATCAATGAGTACTTTATGGAGTTTGCCTGCATACACCAAATAAAGACAATGATAGCCAGACTGGATTAGAAAAAAAAGTAAACCCAAGTTTTTGCTGTCTACAAGTAATCCACTTTTAATATAATGACATACCAAAGTTAATAGTAAAAGAATAGACAAAGATATATTACATAAACAGTCAAAATATAACTGGATTAATTATATTAATATCAGGCAAAGTAGACCTCAGAAAAAGAAATTGAAGAATTACTAGGAATAAAAAGGGCAAATAATAAATGATAAGATATAAAAATCATAAACGTTTACACATCTAACAATAGGGCTTCGAAATACATAAAACAAAAACATAGGACTGGAGAAAGACATAGAAATTCCATGATTTGGGGAGGATTTCGTTTCTATGTAATAGAATTAGAAAACCATAACAATATAGTAAAACTGAACAACACAATCAGTACTTGATCTAATAAGCATTTATAGAATATTCCACTACAGACAGGAGAAGGCACATTCATTTCAAATGCATAGTATTAATGTATATCAAATTTTTTAATATTTAACCTTCTAAAATGTAAGGTAATTTAAATCATATGAGGATGTGTTCAGACAAAATCAGAATCAAATCAGAAAAAATAATGAAAAGATATCTGAAAAACTCATAATTATTTTGGAAATAAAACTTCGTATTTCTGATAACTTAAGAGTTGATAGGCAAAATAAAATAAGATAGTCTCCCCAATACACAGAATTATTTGGTCCCAAATGTAAATAGTGCTGAGGTTGAGAAACCCTCTCTTAGAAAACAGAAGGGTAGGAAATAATGTAAAAGTTATATTGTATATTATAAAAAGCAATGCCACCAATTAATACCAAAACCTGAGGAAGAAAGAAGAAAATCAATAGCCTTAAGAATACAGACAAAAGTATGCTCAATAAAATTATAAAAAATTAATCTAACAGTATAAAAAATATTAATAATGATGTCAATGCAAGGCTTATGCCAGGAATGAAAGATTCATAATGGAAAAATCCATAAAATTTTCCATATATGCAAACTAAAGACATCTTTGGGGCTAAAGTCTCTGCTTTTTCCTCCTCCTCCTCCATGGCCTCTTGCAACATGGATTCTCCTGCTCCTCCCTCACTGCTAATGTATCTTCCAGGAGTGTGACATGTCTTCTCAATAACTGTCTCTTTTTCTTAAGGGCATCACATAGGTCATTGCCCAGGTCTTCCAGGTGACACCAAAGTGTGTCTCTCTCCTGCTGAAGTCTCTCTCTTCAGTAACCCTTTCAACTATCTCGAGAAACAAGCATTCCGCAGTCCCAGCTGCCACATGGCCACTCGGGGCCTCTAAGCACTATCTCACAGAGGGCTAATTCCACAGGTTCTGGTGTCTCTACCCTTCCCCATTTCTTGGGAAGGGCCCACCCCTCTAGGAGGTGCTTTACCCTTTTCCCACACTGGGATCCCCAAGTAGAAACCCCACAGACAGGGGGCTCCCGGGTGAAGCTGCAACATCTGCAGTCACCAGGATCTCCCCATTATCCCTAGGGAGAGCCCACCCAAGCATCGTACCCATGAAGACAAATTTCAGGTTCAGAGGGCCTGCTGACTATAGTCAGGTGTAACTCTGGTGGTAAAAAAAGTTCTCAGCCTGGGGTAAATCACTATCGAAGCCAAAATCAGTCAAGGGGAGAAATAAAGTGAGAGAAACCTATTTATTGCCTACAAGCAGTCGTTGTCCACTTCAGCTCACCCGTGTCTCTCCCAACCTGGCTACAAAAAGGGGCTGCACCAAATCTCTCTGGTCCAGATATATCCTTACTCCCCCCAACCTTGTAATCACCTATTGATATGGAGATGGACTACTTCTCTCCAGCCTTTGGAAATACCTATTCATATGGAAATGCACTAAAGCCAGGCAAGAGATTCTGGAAATATTCCAATTTTACCTAAGGACCTGTGTCTATGAAAGATGTTGCACATATTACACTCCCCACCACCTCCCATGGCCCACTGCCAGCTTTGCATATCAGGGCATATTTTTGTCTCAGTAATGTCCTTGATGATGTCCCTAAAGTTTCTTCTACATCTTTCTTTGTAGGTCAGTGTATGCTGACTCAACCAGTATTTACATAATTAAGGAAATCATTCAAGTGGATATTTACAAAACACATAGTCTGCTTCAAGGTGATTTCTATCCTTCCTACAAAATTAAAGCTTCTGGCAACATACAGCCAGCAGTTTCATTATCATTATATGTATGTTATCTAGAGTATTGTTATAGATTGGAGAGTTCTATAAGAGAAGGCGTGAGTTCTGAATTAATTCAATATATTTGTTGAGCCAAAAGTTTGTACCAGAAACTTGTGTTATGAAATTAATGTATCAGATCTATATTTTAGTACCATCACTCTGAGGAAGTATGGAAAATGAGTGAAAAAAAGTGAACGTTAGAAGTATCTTGCAGGTATGCAAGTAAGAGATAACAGCCTAGACTAATGTTAACTTACTCTAGTCTTTTCTAAACCAGTCTTGGCAATGTAAGAAAATAGAGTTTGGACAATTTGGGGGTCTCTTGCAAATGAGTTTCAGCTCCAGGAAAGTTCGCTATAAATTCACTGTGACCAAAGAAATTTACAGCAAAGGGTTCTTGGGGTGAAAAGGTTATACCCAACTTTATTTCCAGGTGGCAGGTCAGTCACTAAAATCCTGTTCACTCAGAGGGAGTCTGTGTTATCACTGCTGCTTTGGATGCAGCAAGCCGGTCTCTACCTCTGGGCCTCTCTGCACAGCCATCCTGCACAACCGTCCTCTGGGCCTCTGTCCTCGGTGCTACCACCACTCCAGCCTCCGCTCTGCTCTCCTACCACCTTGCAGCCCTGCCACCCCATCTCGCGCAGAGCACTGGGTGGAACTCTTTATATTAGCACAATAATGGCTTATTGCGGACTTCTGGGAAGATGGCGACGTGAACAGACCGGCAGAAAAATTCCTCCCAACATTATATTTATTCACCAAAACACAGCAAATACAACTATTCCTAAAAGAGAGACGAGAATACACAGGAAAGGGCACAGCGTGCAGCCGTGAGAGAGGACTCGGCACCCAGCGAGGCGGGTAAGATACGAGCCCCAACCCGGCGGGACCCGAGCACTCGCCCACTCCAGAGCTCCGGCGGGTAGATACACCTGAGAGAGGACTTGGCACCCGGCGAGGCGGTCATAAAGAGCCCAGCTGACATACGTGACAACTACCAACAACCAACTCTATAGTCATGAGAAGACAGAAGAATATGATACAGACAAGACTACAGACACACCCCTGAGAGAGAATCTGAAGGAATGGACATGCACAGTCTTCCTGAAAAAGAATTCAGAATAAAAGTCATAGCAATACTGACGGATCTACAGAAAAATGTGCAAGAGCTGACGGAGGAAATGAGGAAAGACAAAGCAGAAATGAGACAAGCTATCGACGTGCTTAACAGCAGACTGGATCAGGTTCAAGACACGGTCAATGAAATACAAAACAGGGAACAGGAATACAAAGAAGCTGAGGCAGAGAGAGATAAAAGGATCTCTAAGAATGAAAGAATATTAAGAGAACTGTGTGACCAATCCAAATGGAGCAATATTCGCATTATAGGAGTACCAGAGGAAGAAGAGAGAGAAAAAGAGATAGAAAGTGTCTTTGAAGAAATAATTGCTGAAAACTTTCCCATGCTGGGGAAGGAAATAGTCTCGCAGTCCACGGAAGCACACAGATCTCCTAACACAAGGGACCCAAGGAACACAACAGCAAGACACACAATAATTAAGATGGCAAAGATCAAAGATAAAGACAGAGTATTAAAGGCAGCTAGAGAGAGAAAAAAGATCACCTACAAAGGAAAACCCATCAGACTGTCATCAGACTTCTCAACAGAAACCTTACAGGCCAGAAGAGAATGGCACGATATATTTAACATAATGAAACAGAAGGGCCTCAAACCAAGAATATTGTATCCAGCACGATTATCATTTAAATATGACGGAGAGATTAAACAATTTCAAGACAAAGGAAAGTTGAGAGAGTTTGCCTCTCATAAACCACCACTACAGGATATCTTAAATGGACTGCTCTAGAGGGAAGTACCCCTAAGGCTAAAAAGATGTCACCAGAGAAAATAAAATCATAGCAAAGAAAGAAGACCATCCAAATACTAACTAAAGGCAAAGAATAAAACACCCAATATATAAAGAAAGGAGGAGTAAGAATAGGAATGGAGAGATAAAGAAACATCAGACGGTGTTCACAATAACTTAAAAGGAAAGTTAAGTTAGATTCTTAGATAGTAAAGAAGCAACCCTTGAACCTTTGGTAACCACAAAGCTAAAGCCAGCAATGGCAATAAGTACATATCTATCAATAATCACCCTAAATGTAAACGGACTGAATGCACCAATCAAAAGACACAGAGTAACAGAGTGGATAAAAAAGCAAGATCCATCTATATGCTGCCTACAAGAGACTCACTTCAAACCCAAAGATATACACAGACTAAAAGTGAAGGGATGGAAAAAGATATTTCATGTAAACAACAAAGAGAAAAAAGGTGTTGCAGTAATTTTATCAGATAAAATAGACTTCAAAACAAAGAAAGTAGCAAGAGATAAAGAAGGGCATTACATAATGATAAAGGGGTCAGTCCAACAAGAAAATATAACCATTATAAATATATATGTACCCAACACAGGGGCGTCAGCATATGTGAAACAAATACTAACAGAAGTGAAGGAGGAAATAGATAGCAATGCAATTATTTTAGGAGACTTTAACACACCACTCACTCCAAAGGATAGATCAACCAGGCAGAGAATAAGTAAAGACACAGAGGCACTGAACAATGCACTAGAACAGATGGACCTAACAGATATCTACAGAACTCTGCACCCAAAAGCAGCAAGATACACATTCTTCTCAAGTGCACATAGAACATTTTCCAGAATAGACCACATACTAGGCTACAAAAAGAACCTCAGTAAATTCAAAAATATTGAAATCCTACCAACCAACTTCTCAGATCACAAAGGTATAAAACTAGAAATAAATTTCAGAAAGAAATCAAAAAGGCTCACAAATATATGGAGACTTAACAACATTCTCCTAATGAATCAATGGGTTAACGACCAAATCCAAACAGAAATCAAAGAATATATGGAGACTAATGACAACAACAACACAAAGCCACAACTTCTGTGGGACGCAGCGAAGGCAGTTCTAAGAGGAAAGTATATTGCAATCCAGGCCTATTTAAAGAAGGAAGAACATTCCCAAATGAAGTCTAAGGACACAATTATTGAAATTGGAAAAAGAAGAACAAATGAGGCCCAAAATCACCAGAAGGAAAGACATAATAAAGATCAGAGAAGAAATAAATAAAATTGAGAAGAATAAAACAATAGAAAAAACCAATGAAACCAAAAGCTGATTCTTTGAAAAAATAAACAAAACAGATAAACCCCTAGCCAGACTCATTAAGAGAAAAAGAGAACCTACACCCATAAACAGAATCAGAAATGAGAAAGGAAAAATAACGACGGACCCCACAGAAATACAAAGAATTATAAGAGAATATTAAGAGCATGTATATGCTAAGAAGCTGCAAAACCTAGAAGAAATGGACAATTTCTTAGAAAAATACAACCTTCCAAGACTGACCAGGCAAGAAACAGAAAAACTAAACAGACCAATCACCAGCAACGAAATTGAATCGGTAATCAAAAAACTACCCAAGAACAAAACCCCCGAACCTGATGGATTCACCTCTGAATTCTACCAGACATATAGAGAAGAAATAACACCCATTCTCCTTAAAGTTTTCCAAAAATTAGAAGAGGAGGGAATACTTCCAAACTCTTTCTATGAAGCCAGCATCACTCTAATACCAAAACCGGGCAAAGACCTCACTAAAAAAGAAAATTACAGACCAATATCCCTGATGAACGTAGATGCAAAAATACTCAACAAAATATTAGCAAACCAAATTCAAAAATACATCAAGAGGATCATACACCCTGATCAAGTGGGATTCATCCCAGGGATGCACGGATGGTACAACATTCGAAAATCCATTAACATCATTCACCACATCACTAAAAAGAAGAACAAAAACCACATGATCATCTCCATAGATGCTGAAAAGGCATTTGACAAAATTCAGCATCCATTCATGATTAAAACTCTCAACAGAATGGGTATAGACGGCAAGTACCTCAACATCATAAAGGCTATATATGACAAACCCACAGCTAACATCATACTTAACAGTGAGAAGCTGAAAGCTTTTCATCTAAGATTGGGAACAAGACAGGGGTGCCTACTCTCTCCACTGTTATTCAACATAGTACTGGAGGTCCTAGTCACGGCACTCAGACAAAGCAAAGACATACAAGGCATCCGAATTGGTAAAGAAGTCAGAATGTCACTATTTGCAGATGACATGATACTGTACATAAAAAACCCTAAGGACTCCACTCCAGAACTACTAGAACTAATATCTGAATTCAGCAAAGTTGCAGGATATAAAATTAACACACAGAAATCTGTTGCTTTCCCATACACTAATGATGAACTAACAGAAAGAGAAATCAGAAAAACAATTCCATTCACAATTGCATCAAAAAGAATAAAATACCTAGGAATAAACCTAACCAAGGAAGTGAAAGACCTGTACTCTGAAAACTACAAGACACTCCTAGGAGAAATTAAGGAAGACACTAACAAATGGAAATGCATCCCATGCTCTTGGCTAGGAAGAATAAATATTGTCAAAATGGCTATACTACCTAAAGCAATCTATAGATTCAATGCAATCCCCATCAAACTACCAACAGCTTTCTTCAATGAACTGGAACAAATAATTCTAAAATTCATATGGAACCAGAAAAGACCCCGAATAGCCAAAGCAATCCTGAGAAGGAGGATAAAACAGGGGGAATTACGCTCCCTGACTTCAAGCTCTGCTACAAAGCCACAGTAATCAAGACAATTTGGTACTGGCACAAAAACAGACCCACAGACCAGTGGAACAGAATAGAAAACCAAACATTAACCCAAACACCTACAGTCAATTAATATTTGATAAAGGAGACTTGGATACACAATGGGGAGATGACAGCCTCTTCAGCACCTGGTGTTGGAAAAACAGGACAGCTACATGTAAGAGAATGAAACTGGACTACTGTGTAACCCCATACACAAAGGTAAACTCAAGGTGGATCAAAGACCTAAATGTAAGTCATGAAACCATAAAACTCTTAGAAAAAAACATAGGCAAAAATCTCTTGGACATAAACATGAGTGACTTCTTCATGAACATATCCCCCCGGCCAAGGGAAACAAAAGCAAAAATGAACAAATGGGACTATATCAAGTTGAAAAGCTTCTGTAGAGCAAAGGACACCATCAGTAGAACAAAAAGACATCCTACAGTATGGGAAAATATATTCATAAATGATGTATCTGATAAGGGGTTGACATCCAAAATATACAAAGAACTCACGCACCTTAACAAACAAAAATCAAATAATCCAATTAAGAAATGGGCAGAGGACATGAATAGACACTTCTCTAAAGAAGAAATTCAGATGGCAAATAGGTACATGAAAAGATGCTCACATCGCTAATCATCAGAGAAATGCAGATTAAAACCACAATGAGATATCACCTCACACCAGTGAGGATGGCCAACATCCAAAACACAAACAACAAATGTTGTCGAGGATGTGGAGAAAAGGGAACCCTCCTACACTGCTGGTGAGAATGCAAATTAGTTCAACCATTGTGGAAAGCAGTATGGAGGTTCCCCAAAATACTCAAAATAGAAATACTATTTGCCTCAGGAATCCCACTCCCAGGAATTTACCCTAAGACTGCAGCAGCCCAATTTGAAAAAGACAGATGCACCCTTATGTTTATTGCAGCACTATTTACAATAGCCAAGAAATGGAAGCAACCTAAGTGTCCATCAGTAGATGAATGAACTAAGAAGATGTGGTACATATACACAATGGAATATTATTCAGCCATAAGAAGAAAACAAATCCTACTATTTGCAACAACATGGATGGAGTTAGAAGGTATTATGCTCAGTGAAATAAGCCAAGCCAAAAAAGACAAGTATCAAATGATTTCACTCACATGTGGAGTATAAGAACAAAGAAAAAAAACTGAAGGGACAGAACAGCAGCAGACTCACAGAACCCAAGAACGGACTAATAGTTACCAAAGGGAAAGAGACTGGGGAAGAAGAGCGGGAAGGGAGGGATAAGAGGGTAAATGGGGTATTACGATTAGTAGACATAAGGTGTGGGGGCACGGAGAGGACTGTACAACTCAGAGAAGACAAGTAGTGATTCTCATCTCACTACGCTGATGGACAGTGACTGTAATAGGGTTTGTGGGGGGTCCTGAGGAAGGGAGTAGTTTAATCACCATAATATTGCTCATGTAATTGTAGGTTAATGATACCAAAATAAATTGTTAAAAAAATAATAATAATGGCTTATTGCCTAAAGGTATGGAAGCGGTAGCATACCAAAAGGCCAGTTACATTTAAGTTCAGTGAGGATCCTGGCCATAGGAACCCCACTTTATCCACAGGGGGAGATAGAATCTACATAACATATGAATTGATGTGAATATTGTAGGAAACATGCAATATAACCATATATAGTTGGATGATGGAATTATCATGGATTCGTAATACCAAAGCGAGGACAAATTTGGTAGGAAGATATATAAATTATTTTAAAGAAGCTGAATTTTACATATCTAATAATTTTATAATTGCTGCTAAAATTTTAGAGATTCAGAATTGAAAATGAGAAGTAAGAGTGCAGATTACTGTAGTCAAACCATAGAATGTAGAAGATTTCAAAGACACATTATAGAAAGGATGGGATGGTCATGTACAGACCCCTGGATGAATATAAACCTTCACAGGGAAGGACAGATGAAGGGACATCCACTGAAATACTCATAAGTGAGCTTTTGTGAGAGTAGAGTCATCAAACCAAAAAAGGAGAGAGTTTTTAATAATGAAGCGATGGCATACTGGTTAGAAGTTAAGGAGGATTAGAAATAAAAGTGGCAAATATCTTTGAAAATCAGAATGTATAGAATGAGTATAGTGAAAGCAGTTTTATTGGATTTGAGGGTAAAAACACTGAAAATTTGGTTATATAATTAAACAGCAGAGCTTCTTTTTCTTTCTCTTGCATCTCAGGTTTTCAAGGTTTGCTTTTATTTTAGAAATAAAATGATTCTTGAACAACCAAAAGATGAAGAAAAATATAAGTAATCAAAATCAATAAAACTACAGAGAAAATGCATTCAAAACAAAAAAAAATGTTTTGTTGCTAAAAGGAATTGTGTCGAACGAACATCTAGAAAGTCCATTAGGGATCTCAGTTTTGCTATTGTAACCATTATAGCCTTCAACTTGTAAAAATTTGCCAGCAAGAGTACTTCGTGTATTTAAAATCACAGTCACAGACAATCACCTCGGATTTCTTTTCTTTAGCTACAATTTTAAGTGTGAAACACTTCTCAAAGTACATTTATTCATGATACTGAAAAAACAATTTGTCTCCCTTTGAAGATAATTATATGAGCAGACCACTCAAGCCCTTTCTATAAGCTGAATTTTGAAATTGGTATACATAATGTCACCCTACTAATTATAGCATCATGATAGATTTTCTTTATATTGGTAGTAATGATCATTTGGTCCTGAGGATTTACTTAAAAGGAAAATCTTACTTTGTTAAAATTTTAACAAGGTAGAACTGGAATTAGTCACATATACACATTCACTCAATATTGTGTAACCATTAATGATTGAGGATATTCATTGATCTGTTTACTACAGGAAGAGAAAATCTAAATTTGTATCTGAGTTTCTGACATGGAGATTTTAAAGAGGAGGATGGTAGGGGAAGGGAAGAGGAGACATAATAATTTGATACCACTATGCCATCTTTTGACTGAGAGATGCCCTGGAAAAATCATTGACTGAGTTAATGAAGGGAGAGGGATAGACAGCTTAGAATATGCCCAAATGAGAGAATTCTCAAAATTGTTTGAGGTGAGAATAGGGGTCACACAGAACATGTAGCTGGCCATCTATAGAGGCTTCAGGTAGTGTGCTTACCCTCAAAATAGGAATTGTAAATAGGATACCAGATATTTACATGGTTTGACTTTCAGTATCAGTATACTACCCCACATTAAAAATTTTTTTAACAATTTATTTTATTTTAGTATCATTAACCTACAATTACATGAGCAATATTGTGATGATTAAACTACCCCCTTCATCAACATGGATGGAGCTGGAGGGTATTATGCTCAGTGAAATAAGCCAGGCCGAAAAAGACAAGTATCAAATGATCTCACTCATATGTGGAGTATAAGAACAAAGAAAAAAAACTGTAGGAACAAAACAGCAGCAGACTCACAGAACCCACATTAAAATTTTAACCCAAAGTTTTATTTTCCCTTAATCTACTTCCAGTATATTAATAATTATGTTTGTGGAGTAAGCATCAACAGTTTTCCAAGTTACTGTGTACTTCTCAGAGTATTTCAATTCAAATAGCATACATGGTTTGTAAATATTTTCTATAATCTCATAGGTTGTATTTTCTCTATGTTGGTTGTAGCCTTTACTGTGTAGAAGCTTTTTAGTTTGATTTAGTCCCACTATCCATTTTTGCTTTTTTTTGCTTATGCTTTTAGTGTCATATCTAAGAATTCATTGCTCAGACCAATGTCACGAAGATTCCCCCTTGTTTTCTTCTGTGTCTTACAGTCTCAAGTCATACATTAAGTATTTCATCCACTTGGAGTTGATTTTTGTGCATGGTGTAAGATAAGGGTCCAGTTTCATTATTTTGCAACGTGACATCATGTTTTCCAAAAGCATATATTGAAGAGACAATAATTTTCTCATTATGTATTCTTGGGAGCTGTGTCGAAGTTCAGTTGATTGTATATAAGTGGGTTTATTTCTGGGTGCTCTATTCTGTTCCATTGGTCAATATGTCTGTTTTATGCCCCATCATACTGTTTTAATTACTGTAGCTTTGTGATACATTTTGAAGTTAGGATGTAGCTTTGTTCTTCTTTCTCAAGATTACTTCAGCTATTCAGAGCCTTTTGTGTTTCTATATGAACTTTAGGATTGTTTTTCCTATTTCTGCAAAAAAATTCCATTGAGATTTTAAAAGAGATTGCACTAAATCTGTAGATTGATCACTTTGGGTAATAGGGACATTTTAACAGTATTAAATATTCCAAACTATGAGCACAGTATGTCTGTTTAATAGCGTCTTTTTAAATTTCTTCCTCAGTGTTTGTAACTTTCAGTCACTTCGGGTAGTAGGGACATTTTAACAATAATAACTCTTCCAATCTATGAGCATGGGATGTCTATTTAATAGTGTCTTCTTTAATTTCTTTCATCACTGTCTTGTAACTTTCAGTCACTTTGGGTAATAGGGACATTTTAACAATATTAACTCTCCCAATCTATGAGCATTAACTCTTCCAGTCTATAGTGTCTTCTTTAATTTCTTTCATCAATGTCTATAACTTTCAGTATAAAAGTCTTTCACCTTCTTGGTTAAATTTATTCCCAAATACTTCTTGTTTTGATGCTATTATAAATGGGATTACTTGCCTAACTTTTTCAGATAGTTCATTGTTAGTGAAAATGTTTCCAAACTGCAATCTGATAAGGGGTTGATATCCAAAATATGTAAGACACATACAACTCCTATAACTCAATAGCAAGAAAACAACCCAATTAAAAAATGGGCAAAGGTTTTGAATAGACATTTCTCCAAAAAAGATGTACAAATAGCAATAAAGCACATGAAGAGATGCTCAAAATCACTAATCACCAGAGAAATGCAAATCAAATCCACAAAGAGATATCACCTAGCACTTGTTAGGATGTTCATTATTGGGGGAAGAAGAAGAAAAGAACTATTGGCAAGTATATGGAAAAATTCGAAACCTTGCACACAGTTGGTGGGAATTTAAAATGGTACATCTGTTATGGTAAACAGTATGGAAGTTCCCCCCCAAATTTAAAAGAGAACTACAATATGTACCAGCAACCTCATTTCTGGGTATGCATCCAAAAGAATTGAAATCAGGACCTTGAAGTGATACTTGTAATTCCATGTGCATTGCAGCATTATTCACAATAGACAAGATAAGGGAACAAATGTCCACTAATGAATGAATGGATAAAGAAAAGGTGGTATATACATAAAATGGAATGTTATTTGGCCCTAAAAAAGAAAACCTGCTACATGCAACTGCATGGGTAAACCTTGAGAACATTATGCTAAGTGAAATAAGCCAGGACTAATTAGTCAGGACTCAGTCTGCCTATTTCCACTTTTATGAGGTAACTAAAATTGTCAAGTTAATAGAAACAGAATAAAATGCTGATTGCCAAGGGCTGGGGGAAGAGGGACATAAGATTGTTTCAGTTATAAAATACTGAATAAGTTCCAGGAATTTGCTGTACAAAACTGTGCCTATAGTTAACAATATTGGATTGCTCACTTAAAAAGTTGTCAAAAGGGTAGATCTCATTTAAAGTTTTCTTACCACTAATATATATACTTACATACACACACACACATACGCAAATGAACTGAAATAGGAAAGTCTTAAGGGAGATGTAGGTGCCAGCAACAAAAGATTTTTTGCAAAGAAATCATTAGACATGAAGATCTTATAACCATTGTATGTACTGTAGGCTGAAATTCAGGACCTCTGTGAAAAAGATGAATAGTATGAGAAAGCATATATGATAATGAAAAAATTGGAGAGAGAATATTAAAACAAAGGCATTGAAATCTGTAGTAGAAAGAGGTGTATAAGTATACATATTTGAGCTAAAATCTGTGATCCAGCTTTTTTCTATTTTTCTAAGCCAGTTTCTGTGGCTTTTCAATAAGCAACTCTCTCTTGATTCTGGACTTCTTTGCATGCACTGTTTTTTAGGAGACTCTTCCTCCTTCAGCCCATCCCTTACATTTCATTAACTTCTTCTCATCCCTTATTTTCCACAAGAAGATCCTCCTAAATCTCAGATCATAAGTTTCCCTGATATTATATCCCTATAACAACAAGGATTTTCAACTTTAAACTAATCATGCTTTATTGTAATTACATCCTTTTTAAATACTAATCCTGAAACTTTATTTTAATATTTTGGAAGGCTAGTAACCATTTTACTCTTCATTATGTTCCTAGCAGTAGCCAGTTAGTGCTAAATAGATATAGTTCAATTATTGAACAAGTGAAGAATTGAATTATAATTTATCATATATTTGACTTGGAACATCAGACAAAACAATTATCTTTATACCAATGGAGGGAGTGATTAGGTTATCTTAGATTACTTTAGCTTTGCAATAATCTATTAAAAGATAGCATTGATATTAGAGGTGATAGGATGTTTTGAGGAATAATTTAAATGTAATCTTTGAATTTTTCTATATGACAATTACTCATTGATTATTCAACCATTTGAAAATTTGTTGAATATTGGACAATATTTGGTTTTCAAGTATTTTCTGGATAGGAAATCAAAGTTATTGAAAAATATGTTATTGGAATATCAATGTTAAATTATAGTTATAACTGGTAACATCCTTTTTCAAGTCAATCTTTTACCCTCTTAAGCATGACATTGTCATATTTAACTATTGATTGCTTTCTGTCATAATGAAATGTTTGGATGAGATACTAAAACTCATCTTTCTACAAGAGTTAGCTTTTTAGAAACTCATTTTTAACCTGTATAATAAATCATATTTGGTTGATGGGTGAAAGGGATGAGAGGAGAAATCTAACAGAGTCATCAAGGATAATTTCACACTCATTTTTTCAAATACATGAGATGAAAGTTATAAAACAAAAACTGGGCATCAGAGGATTTTTGTTAAGTTTTAGTAATGCAAACAAAACACGGTTAGAAAATATCCTGCTACTCTATTTTGCCAAATTACTGGACCATGCCATTTTAGCCTCATGAAAGTTAATCTCTCTATTAGTGTGTGCTTCCCAGGATCCTCAGCCTAAGACAATTGATATCAGATAGGGTCCAAGAAAGCAGAGATAGGGTGATATGGTATGGCTGGACTACTTGCTGCCATAAGGACCTCTCAGTGGTGTTTCCTCTTGGTGGAACACAGAGACATCCTGGAACAAAGTAAAGGTACAGTTGTTAAAATTTCATTTTTGTGAACTGGGATGCTATATTGATGGAAAGAACTGTATGAAGTATGAAGCATTTGGGAACTATGGGGGAAATAGTAACTGTAAGGACAGGGGAATTTGATAGTTACTACAAAGCACTATTGATGCTTGGACGATGATGAATGATGAGAGCAATTAATAAAGTGAAATCTAAGGGCAGAAGACAAAGAGTCTCCTTGGTTCCATATAAAAAGGTCCTCATCCCTTTCAAGGGATAGCAGAGAAAGCTGAGGATCTGGCCCTGCAATAAACCATCAGATTAGCTGAGCTCTGAAGAAGTAGGTCTGATAGCCAAGGTCAGGGTCCTGTTGGAAAAGAATAGGACCTTGATCCATGAGATGAGAAATTTGTACTGATGCACTGAAAAGTCTTGAAGACCATATTCTTAGTGACCCTCTGAGACTGTATAAATGACCCAATATTTCCTATTAAATGCTATCACCAAGCTTGGTTGAAGAGACTTCTCCCTAAGACAAATGTATACTTCTAGGCTATGGACTCAATTTCCCTCCTTGCCCAACCCCAGTAAATAGGGTTAAACTACAACATGTCCTATTTAAGGATAAGCAGGGTTCGATAAGAAATGAAAGGAACTATTACCAAAAAAGGTAATAAGACCTAGCTTGTGCATACCAGACGAAGTGAGTAGAGTGTACAAGGGATTTACTTGCCTGTGCTTGATTAAAGGTGTCTTTAAATCGAAGTTGGATAAATTAGAGGCTATTAATTTGTGGAGTGTTCCAGGATTAAAGATTTAATAGAATGAAAGACTCCTAGGAGATGGTATAAACATGCTACTAGGGTGGCTTTTAAAAACATGAGAAAAATGGCCCTATGATCTACAAATATCCTTACAAATTTCCTTGATTAGTTTTAACAAGTTATTTTATAGATTACTTTGGATTTTCTCTATCCCCATTGTCTATTTAAAAAGGAGTTTATTCACCTTGGATATTCAGCATCTATTTCATGATCCATCAAGTTAATCATGATTTTGTTAAGACTAAATTCTCTTCATTCTCACTCTAAATTGTTTATCTTTGTCCATTTTCTTTGAATTGGGGGTTCATAGAATGTCCTTATTCTTCTCTCTCAGCTAACTCCTATCTTTCTTACTCATTTAACTTCTCTTATCAAAGGCTAAATCATACCTAATTTGCCTTAGAGCATCCCTTCCTGCATGGAGGTTACTCCCTCAGTCTTCTAAATATTCAACTACTTGTTCTTCAGTGAATCTTTCCCATTGGATTTTTAGTATACTTAACACTTCACTCTTTGAAAGGAAAATAAAAGAATAAGGAAAAAATTCCTTCTGCTATCCTTTTATATCCCAAGATACAACCCATTTTTATCTCTTTTCTAGCAAAAAATCTGTGTTGCCTTTACTTACTTGCTATTGAGTCACGCTTAAAACTGCTATAGTTCAAATTCCAAACCATATCACTCCACCCAAATTATTCATCCCAACTCAGCAATAAACCGTCATGTAACTAAATACAATGGGAATGACTTATTTCTTCTTTTGATACAGCTTGTTATATGGCAACTCTTTTTTCCTTGGTTTATATGTCAAAGCTGTGTCCTACTTTTCCTTTTCGTTTTCTAGGAAATCATTTGCTTTCTTTTTGGAAGTGTATAGCTCTTTATCCAAATATAAAATATTTGAGTTCTTCAATAACAATCTTCTACCGTTTTTTTAAATTCTGTTTTTGTTTTATTTTTTGAGGAAATTTTGTCCATACCTAAGATGAAATTGTCACTTATGTAAAGATGCCTTCCAAAGTTTAATTCCCAGCATTGATCTCTTCTCTGAGCTTGGGTCTTATATACAGTTGTTTACTTGAGTTTTCCTCTCTGATCCTTAAATGACAATTACAATTCAACATGTCTAAAACTGGGTTCTTGTTTGCCACTCACATAATAGAGCTTTTTTTTAATTGTTCCCTATATTCATTAATGGTACTACCACCCAACCAATAATACATAGATATAATGCAAATATGGATATCATTCTGGACTCCTACAGCTCCCATAACCACCATGTTGTAGACCTAACTTTGATAGATTGAATTATGATTCAAATTCTTCACTATCCTATAGTAGGATTAGATATCCATACCATTTTCCATGTTACTTATAATATTTCCCCTATACTTTCCTAATCCACTGATGTGCAGTGCATTGTTCTCTTGCATTATTGTGAAACACCATGAAAACAGCATATCCCATGTAGCTGCACACTCTTTATTCTAAGCCTCAGAATAAAGGCACACAGAGGAGAATTGACCCAACCAGTAGCTTGGAGTCCCTTAAGGCCCAGACAAGTCCAGTTCAGCTAAAAATAACTGGTACTTTATTTGCACACCTGCAAATCTGCAACCTATAAGCATGAAAACAGGTAAGCCAGAACTGCCACTCTTTTAAATATGCCACATAATGATCTGGCATATGATGATTATCATATGGTTGTATGATATGATATGGTATTATATGATGTGGCATATTATGATGATTAATATCATCAGTCCTATTAATTTTATCTCCTACATATCCCTTGAGTTGATTTCTTTTTATGTTTCTCTTCCTTCTACTCTAATCAAAGTTACTACTATCTCTTACATACTGCAACAATTGTCTAATGTTTCTACCTGTGTCTATTCTTGTCTCTTTATGTCTTGTCTCAACATTGTTTCCAGAGCCTTCCTGTGGAAATATGAATTTGATCAAAATACTCTCATTTTCTTCCAACACTCCTTTATCTTTACAGATTAAAAATTCTATTCTCTGCTTTGAATAAGAGAGACACAGTTTTCAAAAGCCATTTATTATTAGGCTTGTGGGTCTCATTTTCTCCCATGCAGCCCCATCCCCTCTGCTTCAATCAAACTAACTTTGGATCCTTCACACTTATGTTTTCTTGGCATCAGAATTATACCCTGCTATATTCAGCCAGTCTCTATTTATTTCTAGTTAACTCTTTTTTGCTTTTCAGATATCAGGTCAATTATCCCTCTCTCAAAAAACATGTCAGATACTTCCTGACCAAGTCAAAACTTTATCACACTCTCCCATTACTCTTTAGATTCATAGTTATAACACTTAAAAATGAATATTAATTTATGTATTTCATTATTACTTCTACCTTGTATGAGAATGTAAGTTCTTGAGAGCATGACGTATGTCTATTTTGGGTGACCAGTATATCCTCACTCAGTAGGACAATGTCTGGCATATAGGAGTTACTCGTTAAATAGGAATACATAGATTTTATTTCAACCATTGCCTCCAAAGGCAATCACACCAAAACTTAACTGCTGCTACAGAATTTTGCATTGACATCTCACTTAGTCACCTCTTACGCATTCTGAACTGAGATAGCATCTTTGTTGAAATTGTTGTGTGGTTTGCAGGCATATAGATTTGTACATCTGATTTTTTATATATGCAATCAAAAGTTTTTCCACTTTGCAGATCAGCCAATTATGTTTTATTGTTGCCATTGATTGCACTGGATTACTGTTATTCATTTTTAAAATAATTTTTTTCACATCTTAAAATATGTTCAGAGTGGAATGCTAAAACTTGAAGTTAAAGGCTTGCTCATTCTATTTTATTTACATACTTGGTTCTAAAGAAGCTGTCTCACAAAGTGAGAAATTGTTTCACTTTATTATTTATAACATTTTTGAACCTTATATAACTTTATTAGTAAGATAAAAAATTCAAAAAGAAGCTAAGAGGAAAATTGTGGAAAATACATAAGAATGGGAATATTCACTAAGAATATATATGGAAATTTATTAAATCCAGTTTTAATTTTCTACCCTGTAAATTTTTTTCTTTCGCCTTTCCACTTGTTAAACAATGATTAATCCTTCAGAAGGATTGATATATGCCGGAATAACAATGTAACCACTTAGCTTTGACTGTCATTTAAAATCATTTCTTAGTTCTCAGCAAAAAATAAATGTCTTTTTTTGAGATAAGAGGTTTTTAAATTACTTTAGCTCACTTGAGCATAAGAGTCTATCTTCTGATTCTTGCATACTTGAAAAATCATTGTCATTATAAATTATAGGATAGGGAAAACTCAGTATGACATAAAATGTCCCGTTCAAACCAAAAGATGAAGGAGAAAATCTACATTTTTTTCCTAATCCAATAAGAGTGGACAAAAAGAAAAGGAAACAGAGCTGCACAACAGAAGTAGGCCATGGATACACTACCCTCTTTAAGCCAAACTGCAACATGGAGAATATTATAAATATTAGGGGAAAGCTGAAAGTAGAGAGAATTTGCACCTGTTCCTGTTTGGAACCCTGAAAAGAAAACCATTGCACAATAAAGCCTACACAATAATGATGAGAGGTCACAAGACAGTAACAATAGAGGAGGGAAGTTAGGTTACAGTTGTGGCTGTTTGGTATTTAAGGGATTATGACTCCTTTTCTTGGATGTCCTTCCCAGCATCCAAGAAAAGGAGAGGAGAAGTAACTTTCTGAAATATACTCAGATCATTGTGTTCTCCTTAACACTAAGAGACTGCTATCAAAAGAAACTGTTTTACTAGGGACTAACTATCCTAGGATAAAGGAAATACCTAACTATAGCTTTTTCTAGCTTTTGATGTGGGGAAAAGGAAAACAACTCCAGCCCTACCAAGCCTTCCTGTTACAACTAAGGGGAGGAAAAAAAAAAGCTTAGAAGCACTTGCAAATGTCACAGCCCAGGGTCACAGACTTACTAAAAGACTAAGTTTTAATCGTAGGATTATAGTATGCTTCACCTCTTCCATACTTCACCATCCCTTCAAAAATGCTTTATAATAATGGGGACTATGGCTGAAATAACTTCAAAGGTCAGGCTCTATTTAACAAGGAGCCTCTTGGAAATACAAAGACCACAGGGAAGAAAAAAAACAATAACACTAGAGAAATTTTAGCATCTGACACTATAGGTACAGTGAAGAGTAGACACAGCCTGATTTCTAGCCAGATAAACAAAACTCCCACACCAAAGACCTATTTGTTTTTTTAAACCTAATATATCATGTCCAGTTTTCAGTGAAATTACAAGACATATTACAAAGCAAAAACACAGTCTGAAGATGAAGAAACAAAAAAGCAACAGCACTGAACACATTTATGGGAGAAGTTTTGGAATTATCATAACAGAAATTTAAACAACTATGATTAAAATGCAGAAGTCTATAATTGGAAGAGTAGATATCGTGAAAGAACAGACAGGTAATATAAACAAAGAGATCATGGAAGCTCTAAAGAAAATATCAAAGGAAATGCTAGAAAAAAACAAAAAGAATATTGTAATAGAAAGAATGCCTCTGATAATTTCTTCAGTAGCCTATACACAAAGAGTCCATAAGATTGAAGATATGTCAACAGAAAATTACATATGGAAAAGCAAAGAAAAAGCAAGCATAAGGAACAAAAGCAGAAGAATATTCAAGAACTGTGAAACAGTTACAAAGTGTGTAACGTATGAGAATAGAAGGACAGAAGAGAAAGAAATATTTAAAGTTATAATAGTTGAGAATTTTAAGTTTTTAAAAATTAAACTCTGCAAAAGACATTTAATAGATTCTTTCTGTTAAGAGATAGAAAAAATAAGCCACAGACTAGGAGAAACACTTATCTGAAAAGAACTTGCAGCCAACATATAAAAGGAAATCTTAAAATTCAGAAATAAGAAAACAGACAATTCAACTAAAAAAAA
>JAQQAC010002172.1:29180591-29247255 GCA_029783875.1 Phataginus tricuspis
AAAAAAAATGGGCACAAGATCTGAACCTTACCAAAAATGATACAGACTTGAAATAAGCATATGAAATGATGCTCAATATTATATAACTGCAAATTAAAACAACAATGAGATAACACTAGGAACTTACTAGAGTAACCAAAGTCCACAACACTAAGAAAACAAAATGCTGTTAAGGGGGTGGAGAAACAAGAACTCTCACAAATGCTGGTGGGAATGGTACAACCACTTTAGAAGACAGTTTGGCAGTTTCTTACAAAGTTAAACATACTCTCAACCATACATTTCAGAAGCTGTGTTCCTACTTATTTATCAAAATGAGTTGAAAACTTAGGTCCATAAAGAAGCCTACATATGAATTTTTATAATAGCTTTATTCATAATTGCCAGAAACTGCAAGTAATCAAAGGTTCTTCAGTAGATGAATGGATAAGCAAACTGTAGTACATCTATGCAATGGACCATTATTCAGCAATAAAAAGAAATGAACTATCAAGCCATGAAAAGACATAAAGACATGGAGGAACCTTAAATGAATATTGCTAAGTGAAAGAAATCTGTAGTCTGAACAGGCTACATACTTAATCCAATGTTATTTCAACTATATGACATTCTGGAAAAGGCAAAACTATAGAGACTAAAATATTAGCAATTGCCAGGGATTTGTGGGGTGGGGGCGATGGGTAGATGAAGAACAAGGATTTTAGGGCAGTGAAACCATTCTGTAGATACTGTATTGGTGAGTAAATGATATGCATTTAAATACCCATGGTACTTAAAAAGAATGAATCCTAATGTATACTAAAGAGTTTAGTTAATAATTATGTATCAGTACTGATTCATCAACTGTAACAAATCTACCACACTAATGTAATATATTAGTAACAGTGGGAAATGTGGAAAGGCATTGGGAAGAACAGGTATATTGTAACCCTATACTTTATGCTTATTTTTTCTGTAAACCTAAAACTGCTCTAAAAAAAAAACAAAAAAACCTCTTTTAAAAAAGTATTAAAGCAGTGTATCACAAGTAGAGATGTCATAATTGGGCAATCATTATGAATATGTAAATTTTGTAAAATATTGCTTCTGGATAGAATGATAGCCTTTGAGAAGCCAATGTTCCCACTGAAAAATCCAAAAAGAACAAGTTAAATTGCAAAACTCATATTTGCACTGAAATCAGAAAGCTTTGTAAACAATTAAGGCTAAAATGAACTAAACATTTGGAGGCATTTTTGAAGTTAGCCACCAGGATTATCTCCAGCTATTTTTTTCATTCCAGGATATATGTCCAAATACCAGATACATGACCAGGCAGAAGGCTTCTGCTGAGCAAAAAGAAAAAGTAAAGTATTATGGTTCCATGAGGCTGATATGACAAATTAGAAACATGAGGAGACTCAAAACACATGTTCAGTTTTCTTCACAGTATAATTGCTGAATGAAGTATTGTTAAGGGGGAGCTAGGGAGTAGGCAGAAAGCTTCTAAAATACAGAATCTCCCACAGTTTTATGATGCTTAGGAAACAAAAACCTGACAGGAAAAATACCTGCCTCATACACTTTCCTGATCTTTTCCTCAAGGTGTTTATTAGATTTTTAAGCCAATAATCAATGGAAAGCTGAATAGAATCCAAGAAGCCCAGACAGAGCTGGGTGTACCCAGCTTTTAGGGCTGAAGAGTCAGAGATGTTCCAGGCTTGGAATCAAAGGCCCTGGAAGTATGTACTCTAGGAGCAAAGGTGAAATGGATGTAAATTTAATGTTTCTGTAATTGAAGCCCATTGAGCTATGTATTTGGGTTAAGTTAATCTGCTTACCCCCTTGTTAGACTAAAGGTATAAGAACACGCTCTGGTGAAAAATGAACTAAAACAATGCTCAGCACAAATATATAAAAAGCAATTAGAAATATGACCAGTAATTACAACAATAATTAAAAAGCAATTAGAAATACGACCAATAATTACAACAATAGTTGAAGATGCACAGATGATCCAAATGTTTGAGAGCAAAGTAGTATTTTAAAATAACTATAACTAATATGTTAAAGTAAAAAAGAAGTATGATGACAATAGAAAAAAGGTGATTTTCAATATGGAATTATAATTTAGAAATGAATTAAAGCAGAGTTCATAAATTGGAAGAATCAATGTTATAAAGGTAATTTTCCCCTAATTGTTACATAAATTCATTTACTTTAAGTAAATTTACTCCAACATTTTCTCTGGTCACTGATATATTTTGAATTTTGTTTTGTTTTGATATTTTGTGCTTACGTCTGTTCGGGAAATATAATTAAAACCAAGATCTCCTAACCTGGAAAACCACTCCATAAAGGTAGAAGATAAAGAAAACAATTTTATTACCAAATAAGCATCTAGAATGTAGTATGCTTCACAGACAACCCATTAAGAGATGGCAAAGAAAGAAATTTCACCCTTTTATGTAGTCAAGCAGATATAATCCATCACACACATTCTCAAGTTAAATAATAACTAGTCTGCAAGTAAGAGGACTTAGCACCTCATTTCCTGGCAAAAGAGAGGAAACATGAATGTTCAAATTATGGAGGAACTGGGCAATAATTATATCTGAAAACACAGTTCAGAGGCCTATTAGGGAAAGAGATTTAAAAAAAGAGAAAATCAATGGTACTTTTATATATCAGCATATTTATCAAATTATTTTGTGTCATTCCTTTCTGTATTAATCTTTGCTCATGGGTTCATTTATTTATTTATTTTGTGAGGTGTCTTAGTAACTCTGAATCATAATCTATGTATACATTAGTTTACTGAAAATTTCCTAGATTCATTAATGCTGTTCAGTGTGAGTTCAGCTGGATATACAACTAACACTCCTTTTTTTCTCAGTATTTGAAGTTCATGTTTCTATGATCTCTTTTGGGTTTATAAAATTGTGTTATTAGTTCAAGTGTAATTTTTTGAAGTTAATGATTTTTTTCTTAATTCTTTTATCTTTCTGTGAGTGGGCTCTTGTTACAGAGTTTAAATCTATTTATGCTGAGAAAAATATGGTGTATTTCTTTAACATTTTTACCCAAGTCTTTATGTAATGTAGGAAAATAGGAAAATGTTAACAATTTTTGGAAAATTATTTCTCTTATTTTCTTCTCTTGCAAATCCTATTAGGTATATATTGGACCTTCTCATTCTATGTCCTATGCCTCTAAAGGTTTTTTTAATAGCTTTTTTATTTCTTTATCTCTTTGTGATTTATTCTGAAAATTCCTAAGCTCTAAATATCACTACACTAATCCTTTTTTTGGTCATATATTTCTGATATGCTTCTTAAACTTTACATTCAGGATATTTTAATTCTAATACTCCATTTCTATTTCATTATTTTTCCTTTGTTCTGATTTTTAAAATAAAATAGTATCCTATTTTTCAGTATACTTTATTTCTCTTCTTTTTATTGTAATAATTTAAAACATACTTGACAATTTCTCTCAAATTTACTTTTACCTCAAGTTAGGAAGTTAAATTTTCTCTTTGTATTGTATGTAAGTTTCAGCTTTCTTTCATGTTGTTTTTCCATGTATGAAGCATGATGTTATTTGGAAGCTCCTCTTTTCTAGAGCTGGTTTCATCTCCCTGTCCTCAGCCCCAACACAAGGAGGGAAAATGCAGCGACAAAATGGTTTTTCTATTGGGGTAAATGTTCCTGGGGTCCCAGAGTTTTAGTTGTCTCCAGAACAGTCCTTAAGTCAGTTTGCTTTTTGTCTGGTTCTCTTGCTTCATCAGAAATATAAATTCTGATCCCATACCCATGTGAATCATAGGCTTATATTCCTCACTGGAGACGTTTTTAAGAAATAGATTTGTGAGCTGTGACAAGATTCCCTGACATTTCCTTAGCCAGTGGAGGATGGCTTTTTGTTTGTTTGTTTTGTTTTTAAACATTCCTTTCCAAAGTTCGTCTATCTTTTAAAAATGCTTTAGTCAAGGGTCTTTAGTTCCAGTTCCATAAGTCTAATTCCATCTTTCCTATCTTCTAATGGGCCTTATCTAGCTTCTAGGGTCATTGTCTGAGCTTCTTGAGCCACCATAGAATCAGCTGGTAGGTTTACCACTGATAGCTCTTTCTTCATTTATGGAGCTGGAGATGTTCTTTTCTTTTTCGTTTTTTTTTTTTCCAAATCCAATTATAGATTTAAATTGTTTACCTTTAATTTATGATTTCAATAAATATGTGCTTAGAGTGAGGATGGTAGGAGAAAAAGGGGAGGGATGTCTATAACATCACAATAGGTCATGGAGTTAGAATAAACTACAAACCACTTTCTGTATAATTTAAATCCTTGTGGAAAGGATTGTTTCCTAATATTTGAGTGCCAAGGAAAGGACCAGTTATTTGTGCAAATGTAAACCAGAGACTTTAATTGAAAGTGAAAGAGGATGAGGAACTATGATTGTAAGGAGTTGAAGTGATCTGTGTAGTAAGGAAAATGGTTGAATATGTTGTGGTAGTGTTCTTTCTTCAGAAGAAATGCTTCTTTCTTACAGCAGATTTAGACTGTGTCTGTAAACTCATGTTTATTTTTCTTAGAAGTGTATGGTTTGTGTTGTTTTGTTTTGTTTTTGAACACTTGAAAAAGACTGCAAGAGAGCTGTGTAGGTCTTATGTCCACCAGAATCAAGATGAGAGATTGATTGATATCTGGGTGGGACTTAATAAGTGCTCTTTTGAATTGAACAAAGATATTGCCCTTCATTTTATATTACAGAATTTTTTGAAGAATGGGACATAATCCAAGAGTTTCTCATTTTTTAACTTGAAAAGAATTTTAATAGGAACTATTAACTTCCTTTAAAAAAACTGATTACATATAATTTATTCCCTTGGATCTTCTTGTTAAGCTAGAAAATGGGCAATTACAGAAAAAAAATATCCTGTTAGACATTTTTGAGATGGAAAATATGGCCTGGGAAGGGAAACTGGGCATTATTTTGGATTGAGAAGTAAATCTCTTCCTAAGGGCCTCATTCGCTTTGAACTGGATTCGTAGCAAATCATGTGTGATTAAGGGCACCCTAAGGTGGATCTGGATTTTAACACAGACAAAGTGACAAGAAGAGAAGCGCTTTGGCTTGTTAGAAAGGCAGCTAGGAAAGCCTCACCACTCAGAGTGTGGTAAGCAGGGCAGCAGTAGAAAGAGCAGAGACATCACCTGAGAGCTTGTGTCCTAACTCAGATTTACTGCGAAATCTGCATTTTAATAAGATCCCCAAATGAATTGTAAATGAATATTCAAGTTTGGGAAGCCCCTGCTGTAAAGAGCTGAACAAGACGTAACAGGCCTGTGAATTTTAATTTCTGCCGTATCTGTTTGCTAATTTTAATTATTTGCATAATCAATTTAAATACTACCTTTTATTATCTTCGAACCTTTAGTAAAGAGCTATTAAATTATCCCAACCTAGTTTCATAAGGACAAAAAGAAAATTAAGCCATGCCTGTACATCTTTTTTGGGTCAGAATGACTATAGAAATAAGTGTCTTCAGGGGCCACTGTGGTTAGAAAGAGGAGCTTCAATATTAGATGTTAACTGTCCTGTACTGCAGAAGATAATGAGAAGCTGAATGGTCAGGGGCCTATACATAAAATGGAGAGCTTCTGGAGACCAGAGGTAGTGTCACAGAGATCTGAACTGATTCAACACTATCCAGTATTTCTCCTTATATCTTAGTTCTCTATACAGTGCAACAGTCCCTGTAGTTGGAACTGAATAAATGTTTGCTGAATTAAATAGAAATACAGTGAATAAAAGCTTCTTGACATGTGAATCATTTCATTTATTGATCTTTATTTTTTAGTGTAATTACACTAAGTCTACCTTTCTGGATCTTCTAGAAATTAATGTTCATGGGCTCTCTGAAATGTTACACGACATCTTTTATATAAAGCAGCCCTTAAATATTTGAAGCTCTCCATTATGATACCCCAAGCTCAAATGTCAACACCTATCTCTTCTACATGCCAACCACACTCACATTTTTCAAATATCTCTCCTTGGGAGTCATTTATCCAGACCCTTCATCATTAGACCATAGTACTCTTATCAAGTGTAGACATGTTAGTGTCTCTTTTGAAGGGAAGAGTCAAAAATTAAAGAGCACAGGAGAGACTGTTTTCCTCTTCATAGCTCAAAGGATATTCTGAGGATTTCAGATCTACAAGGAGTTGAGAGAATTTAGCTGAAGAAAACTCATCTAAAGTGTTTGAATAGATAAAATCAATGACTGCTGGTTAAATGAGAGGCACATAGCAAATAACACTGTAAAATGAATTAAATGGTAATTGAAAATACCTGCAGAAAATTTGATTAGAATCTGAGGAATCTACAAAGGGTATCCAGATAATAAGAAATGCATTTCCAAAGCTCATTTAATTCTGTCAACGTACCTTAGTCAGTAAATTTCAATTAGTTTCATTAAAAGAGTTAATTTAAATACATCAAACTTTTCATATTAAAAGTAGTGTAGTAGAAAACTTTGGGTGCACCTGAAATTGTTTTCCATGTGGATCCACAAAGATAGGTCCCTTTAATTATCTTTTAGAAGTTTTAAAAATTATTTTATAAATTCCATATATAATATTTTATGAAACTGATAAAGTTAGAATGTCATTTATCTTACACGAATTCAAATTAAAAAACTTACAGATGTTTCAGGTAGCTGTGCTCTCTGGAAAATATTCCAAAATATTGTCTTGAAATCTAGTGTTATTGAGGATTATATCATCAAACTCTGTCAAAATGAGGGTACCAGTATTTGGAAAATATAAATTCAAACATATACATATCAAAAAGTAAGACATATTTAGACATGATACAGGAAAGTTAGAGATTGGAGAAATAGTTGAATTTCAAATATACTTGGGTATAAGCTTCAATCAGCTAATCAGTGCATACTAGGCAAGCCACTTTTATATGCCCATACAATGAGAACATTATTAAGATCTCAAAGACCACAAAATTAAACAGATTATTTCCAACTTAATGAAATTACAGCCTGTAGATCCTCAGGGATATGGACAAAAACAGAAAAACTGAGAATCAGAGACCCAGGAGAAAGGATGGGCAGTACAGTCTTAAGGCATAACATAAATAAAGCAATGCAGTAATAACATAGAAGTTTCAGGTAGACAGTTTTGAGCAGTGATCATTTTAACTTGACTTGGAGACCTGGAAATCTATATTAGCAAAGACTTAAAGAATGAATAAGGGGGGCTCAAAGAGGCTGGCATGGGGATTAAGATCCATAGAAGAATTGGGATCAAAGTACTAGTTGTGATGAAATCAGAATTTGAGCAACAGTATATAGAGGTCAAAATATGGGTTCTGCGTGGAGCTGATTTAGTTGTGAGCTATGCCTAATAGAATACAGGCATATGGATTAAATAAATCAACTGCTTTCCTTATATAGCATCTCATAGTTCCCATTTTGTATGAAAGAGGTGATTAAGGCTTACAGAACAATGAGGGTGCTATTTATGTTAAACAATGTGCTACAAATTTTAATTGCAACATATAGGAAGAAGAAACCAAATAAACTAAAGTATTCAAGCGATACTGGAAAAAAGTTCTAAGTTGACTTGGTCTTTCAGGGATCTCCTGAAGGATGCAGTGTCAGGCTATGTGTGTGTTCTGTGCAGCTCTGGAATAAATCTTGGTTTGGCCACCTGTGTGGCCTAGGGTATGTTACTAAATTTCTCTTTCATTTTACATTTGTTGAAATAAGAATATCTCACTTAGAATTACCTTGGAAGGACTAAATGAGATAATACCTTGTGGTTGTTATTATTAAGGTGTTCTAAAATATTTAGTGTAAAATACTGGCAAAAGCTCTTTAAGAAGAAAATTGTGGGAATAGAACTGCATGGATTTCCTCAAGGAAAGACCTGATTTAGGCAACCATGAGACAAATATGGGGAATAATGGGAAGTGACTACAAGTAATGCTTATTTGAATGATTCTCCCCTGATTCAGATAAAACCATCACATATTGGTTAGAATGAGGTGGTGTCAGCCAAAGCCAATAAGAACAGCTTAATTCCCATAAAAGTATTAAAATAGCATATAATTCATTTTATTTTCCTTGTTTTCAGGGCTGAAAACATATTTCTGTGCAAGCATAGGAAAAAGAAAGGATTTGCTTATCCCTTGATTTCTTTATAGTAATGAATGGATTCAATATTGGCATAACCATCAGCATTTTTTATTTTACTAGACTAGGTTAACATGTGGTTTTATTTTATGTATTTATCCAACACATATTTCTGGGGTAGAAAAACACCTTTGGAAACAGGGGAATTATTCATTTTTTTTTCATTTGTGACAAAAGCTATTTGTTAATACTAATAAATAGTTTATGTCTTTCACTGAAAACATTAATTATATACATATATATATGGATAAATATATATATATATATATATATAATGTGTTCCCAGCTAGTCACGTTATGGTATTATAGTTTTCTTTTGGGCCCCCATATTTAAGAGATCTGGAATTAAACTTAACATTCTTTAAATTCCAGTTCCAACATCTAGTACCCGTGTGACCTTTATTGAATTACTTAATCTCTCTATGTCTCTCTTCCCTAACCTGTTAAGTGGATATCTACTTCAAAGGGTTCTTATGAAGATTAAATGAGATACTATATGTGAACTGATATAGAAGAATGCCTGGCACATAATATGCACAAATGTTAGATATCATTATCATTTTTGCAATCAAATGTACTGAATTATCTTTGAATGGCATTAAATATTTTTCAGTTATCTCATTGCATTGAAATACAATTTAAGAAGCCATAACATACTCAACCTTGACTATACTCCATAGCTTTTCCCTGAAGATACTCCATAAGATTTTCCCTGAAGATTATTTAAAATCTTGTAGCTTATTATTGCTTCTGCCATATTATTGGGTATTCATGACATTTCTCATTTTTATAGTCTATCTTCATCCATTCATAAATAGTGATTATTTCACATGTGAAGCAAAGGCAAAACAAAATTTTGATCATGTTTAATAATTTATCTTAATTAAAAATTGCTGTGACTGTGCAAACTGAAATTTTCAATATTTTCAGTGCTCTAGAATGCCAGATAGGCAATTTAAATTAAAAACAGCAGTAGCTGGAAATACAACTAAACGAAATATTTCACTTAGTCTTTTCTCTCTCTGCATGCATGTGTACACATACATACATACACTCTCTTTAAGTGCTTTAGGTGTAGGTTTCTCTTTCTTCCCATCTCTTCTAATTTTGCCAAGGGAAATAAGTACTGAAATAATTAAACATTTTTTGTCAAGTGATTTTATAATTTGTTGTTTTCTTCCCACAACTATAGTTTGTTGGCATATATAGTGTTCACTGACTAATGAAATATTTCCCTCAGGTATTTATGTGTGTTCATGTATAAGTAGAAGTGCATGTAATTTTTATTTCTTTTTGGGTATCACTGAATATTTCATAAATTCTTTAGTGGGAAGTATAAAACAAAAATTAATCATCATATTTAGCAACATTCATTAAGGAGTATATTACAGTTTAACCTGATTAAAATCTGACACCACAAACCATATTTAAAACTGAATTTCCATATATATATGTTAAAAAACAGAATAACCAAACACAAAGGATTTTTATTGTTATTAATTTACTTCTCAAATTCATGAGCCTTATTTTTTTAGAAGAGTTTGTGTTCACAGAAAAATTAAATAGAAAGTACTGAGTTCCCACATGGCCCCTGTCCACAACACATGTACATGATTGACATCCTACATCACAGTGGTACATTTGTTATGATCAATAAACCTACATTGGCACATCATTAGCACCCAAATGAAGTCCATGGTTTACTTTAGGGTTCACCCTTGGTGCTGTACATTCTATAGATTGACAGATATATAATGACATGTATCCACCATTGGAATATTTTAATTCTGATCCATAAAAATAACTTCTAAAGTTTATACCTTTATCTTTATCTTCTCAGGACCTTGACTAGACATTTCTGTACACATTGAAAAATCCATTCATGCTACTGCAACTAACTACTCAGGACCTATAATGGGGAATGAAAATCCAGGCTGTCTTTAAGATATTAACCTCTAAAGTTCAAAAGCTACTTAAAACTGGTAAAATACCCATTTTAGTTGAATATTATAAAGTAAAAACTTTACAATTTAGTGTCTTAAAACAATATTGACTTTTTCTAAGATGCTGTGAATTTGTATGAGGTTCTTCTGTTGGTTTCACTTGAGCTCATTCACGGGCTGCTTTCAGCTACTGGACTGTTTAGACTGGAGGGTGGAAAATGACGGACTCACAAATCTCACAGTTGTACCGAACAGTCACCTGGGGCAGCTTAGTTCGCCTTCACATGGCCACTCATACTCCAGTAAACTCAACCAGTTTCCTTACATGGTATTCTCAGGATAGCATTCCAACAGGTCAAAGGCAAAATTCATAACATATCTTGAAACTTAGGTTCCAGAACTCCCACAACACCATGTGTGCTACATTCTTAGTCAAAGCAGGTTTCAGAGTCAGTCCAAATTTAAGATGTTGGGAAATAGACCCCAACATTTGATGAGAGGAACTACAAATGATTTATGACCACATTTAGTCTACCACATTATCCTATTCCTGATATTAAAATATCTTTGGAATGACTTAGAAAAAAGTTTTATGAAAAAATATGACAAAACTTCCAGTGAATTTGTCCCAATTAAATCATACATCATCAGGTCGATAAATCTCTTGCTGATTGTAAGCTTCTTAATTCATAATTCTTATCTTCTTCACATTTCTACCCATTGTATTTAGTATAGTTCCTGTGACAGAACATTTACTGAAAATCACTTACTTTATGAATGACTGATTGAACCATAAAATTATTTCTCCAAAAGTCATACATCTAAAGAGCAAATGCTGAAACCTTATCTATACTTCTCAGACCAAACAGACTCCAATAAGCTTATAGTTCTAATTAGTCCCAGAACGTTAATAAATAAAAGTAGCAACTGTATTCATAGGGTTTATGAATTAAATAAACTATATTTTAGATGTTTAGTGAGTTACTTCAATAAGAAGCTTTTAATTTTGTTTTCTTTCTCAAGGTGGACAATAAGATTATACACATTGGGGCACATCATAAAAGATGCTTTTCAAAATAAAACACCTCATTTAATATTGAGATGTCATTAAAAATGACTTAACTATTATCCAGAGGATCTAAAATTTTATTTCCTTTTTCAAGGTTAACACATATGTTTATTTTAACATTCAAAATAAAATGTAATTTTTATTTTTTCTTGAATCATTTATGAATGTATTGGTAGATCTTTACAGCAATTTTACTATATTTAAAATAGTTAACAACTTAAAAAATATACAGTCATTAAGAATGCAATGTCTAGAGTGAGACTTTCTAGTGTGTAACCTCAGCCAAACATTTAATACCTGTATGATTTGGGGAAAATTATTTTACATCTTTAAGTTTAGATTGTTCATCTGGAAAACTGAGATAACAAAGCTACCAATATAGAGTAGGCTCAAGGAATAAATCACATAGTTGATGTAAAGATATAATCAGAGTAACTAGAACATGAGTAGTCAGTGATATTTATCTGATTTTTATTGTTATTGTATTTATATTATATTTATATATGTGTTATTATATTTGTATTATTAAGTCTTACTTTCAAGACTTTCAAGACCATTGGTAAATTCTTTTGTGTATAAAATGAAAATTCCTTTGGTCAGCATTCTCACCTGGCCCTGGTTGGCTAGCTCACTACACAGGTGTGGGCAATATGTCATTATTGACTCTATATAAAGAGTTGTGCCCCATGCTCTGGGTGTCACGGTGGCACAGCTGCAGGAGAGCAGAGCAGAGCCGGGAGTGGTGACAGCTCTGAGGACAGCGGCCCAGAGGATGGCTATGTGGGCAGAGAGGCCCAGAGGATGGCTGTGCAGGCAGAGAGGCTCAGAGGATGGCTGCATGGGCAGAGAGGCCCAGAGGACAGCTGTGCAGGCAGAGAGGCCCAGAGGCAGAGACTGGCTTGCTGCATGCAGACTCTCTCTGAGTGAATGGGATTTTAGTCATTGACCTGCCACCATGGAAATAGTTGGGTGTAACCCTTTCACCCCAAGAACATTCTACTGTCATTTGTTTGGTCACATTGAATCCATAGTGAACTTGCCCCAGGCTGAAACCCATTGGCAAGACAGTTGGTGTAGTTGGCAGGATTCATTGGTGACCAAGGAAAAAGAACAGGCAGCCCTCATGGAAGGAGTGTTTCAACAGGCTACACCTATGGACGGGGAGACACTCAAGTGTCCCCCTGTGGACATGTGGTACTGTGAAGGGGTGGTGGACTAGGGTCCACCCCAAGAGAAAGGACATTTGTTGCTGATTGAAATGGTATCACTATGAAGTACTGTGGAAATAGTAAAGGATGTCATGGTGGCCTGAGAGGAAGCAGCACGAGAAGGAGAAGCAGTATGAGAGTGCAGGCTGCCAGGTTCTTTGGGGGCAGTTGAAGGGTGTAGTGGAGCCGTCAGCCCAAGAAATGGAGGAGCAGAGGTTTGATGAACAGGTGGAGGTGGAGGCCCTGCCAGTGGTGGAGGCATCAGACCCTCCTCGGTTGAAACCCCCACCTGCTTGAAAGCTGGTGGAAAGCCAGAAGGACTCGGCAACCGCGGGTTATTTCAGGAGAGGTGCAGCCCCCTCCTCAGGTTGTGGAGCACTCCATGCTCTGCTTCTACTCTCAGGCTTAAGTAGGAAAGGAGATGCAGTCTGCTTCTCGAAGGAAGAGTTTGGAAGGCCCTGTGAAGGTCACGAGGACCCAATTGTGGGTTGGTTTGAAAAGGCAGGAGCAGACAGAAAGAAATTGGATGATTGGAGCTCTGGCAGCAATTGGGACCAGAGTGGCAATTCCAGCTGCTGAGGACAAAGCAGAGATAAAGCAACAGGTCGGCTTGTGTGTCTGCAGAACTTTTTGCTGGAGAGGCTGGAAAAGTGGGTATTGTAAGGCCCACCCATGGTCCTTTTGGTTAACTCATTTTAGTAAAACTGGTTTGAAATCAGCCAGGATGACCACTTGGTGGCAGTGGATCTCCTCAGGCTTGAGGGTTTTTATAATTAGTTAGAACTGGTTTGAATATACAATGGATCTCCTCAGGGATGGTTATTATAATTTGTTGTAATTTTTGTCATTTGTATATTGTCATAGCCTCTGTTGTTGTTATTTTGTATGTTGTCATAGCCTCTTTCTCACACAGTGACCGTTGCAGAGGATTGAGGGCACAGACTGAGAAGAGAAGAATCCTGGAGGGGTGGAGTGTGGATAAAATGAAAATTCCTGTGGCCAGGATTCTCACCTGGCCATGGTTGGCTGGCTCACTACACAGGTGTGGGCAATATGTTGTTATTGACTCTATATAAAGAGCTCTGCCCAGCGCTCTGGGCGACATGATGGCATGGCTGTAAGAGAGAAGAGCAGAGCCTGGAGTGGGGGCAGCACTAAGGACAGAGACCCAGAGGCAGAGACTGGCTTGCTGCATGCAGACTTGCTCTGAGTGAACAGGATTTCAGTGACTGACCTGCCACTGTGGAAATAAAATTGGGTATAACCCTTTCACCCCAAGAATGTTCTACTGTCATTTATTTGGTCACATTGAATCCATAGTGAACTTTCCCAGGTCTGAAACCCATTGGCAAGACATCTATCTCTAAAGTGATGAAAAGATAGAGGAATCTCTAAATCTCAATGAAAAAATATGAAAAAGAATATAAATATATATAACATGTATTTATATATAAATGTCTTTTTTCCTTGCATATCCTATTTGGAAAACAATCCAATGATAATAGTGATAAACTAATTATGTGGATTAAACAGTAGTACTTGGCAGGCAATGCATTTCTGAATAATAACAGCATGCCTCAGGTAGCATTAAAGGATACCAAGCTGAAGGCTATCAATTTTGCCACCTGAGAAGTATTCTAATTAACCCAAAATGCAGAGCCTAAAGTGCCTGCTACATTACTGCCAATGAGAGAAACAGTTGGGTCCTTATGTTTATTAGCCTGCAAATTGCTGACTTTCAATTCCAAAACACCAACTGTGTCTTGTCTTCTGTTTGCAAGTTTTTTCCAGTATTTAGTTGAAGAGTAAGGTCAGTTAATTATAGAAATGTCTCACCTGAGGGGGATTACCCCAGGGCAGGTTCACTCTGGATTCGCTGAGACTGAATAACAATGGAGTATTAGAGGTAAAAGTGTTTATTACCAAGCTTTATTCTCACTGTGGCAGGTCGAGTGCTGGAATCATGTCTGCCTCTGGGGTATTCACAATCTGTATCAGTCTCTGTCTCTGAACAGAGCACTCAGCAGAGCTCTTTATATAGTAATACTGGCAAAATGGCTCATGGCCAAGGGGTGTGTAAGCATTGGTTTACACAGTAGGTCAATTACATCACCAAGTAGTTAGGGTCAGGTGAGGATCCTGGCTGAAGGAACTTTCATTTTCCCTACAAGAAGGAAATATATTAAATGGTGATAGAAGTGCCTGAGCATAAGGGATAAACTTACTCTGCTTGGAAACCCAGCTCCACTACATTTCTGTTATATAACCTTGGAGAATTAGTTAATTAAAACGTATTTCCCTGTATATAAATTGAAGTTATATAATGCCTTTATATATTGTAGTGAAGATACACTTAAAATGTCTAGTACAGTTTTGACTTGCAATAATAATGGGTATTGTTTTTTTCTATTTCTGCTTCTCATCCTTCATTATATACAGAAACATTTAGTCAAATGAATGATCCTGTGTTAAGTAGCTGTGTGTGTTAATCTTTTTATTTATTTATTAAAAATTTTTTACTGAAGTATAGTTGATAGGTAACCCTGTATTAGTTTCAAGAATACAACACAGTGCTTCTATAGTTACCCACATTATTAAATCCTCACCCCAACTGTTCAGTCTTACTTTATGAATTAATTAGGGAATGCAATTGTCCAATCTGTAATAGTACAATATAATTTTCTGTAAAGCATAACTACATTCTCAAATTCAATTTCTTTTCTCTTAAATTAACAGGTTAATGTCATATCTATTCAGGGCTAAGGAATTTATAATGTTCAACAGACAGGGCCCTTTGCTTTTATAATAAAACTTATATTTTATTGGTGAGACAAGATTAATAAATATGATTTCAACCCTTCCCCTGCAACTGAAATGTTTACAGGCAGACAGTAGCATCTTCATTTCTATTCTCAATGATCCATACTATGGAACTATTTTATATGAGTATGCTTTAAAATGTTTCCAAGTAAGTAACTAAATCCTTTCCTTTGAATGGAAAGCAGTGTGCATCTATTTCTATGCTGCATTATTCAGTATAATGAAGTCAGTTTTATGAAGTGTTTTAAGTGCATTTTATGTTTGGAAAAACCTAGAAATACTGGTATTGAGTATAATCCTCAGAGATAAGGAAAATACGTGGACTTATGTTTATGATTATCATACTAAGGATAACATAATCAGAGAAATTTACAAGAATTATGTGAGCTCACTTTTGTGATGTTGATAGGCAGCTATAGGTCAGTATTCTTGGGTTAAGTGTGTAATTTTCTTCCAGATCCTGCATGAAGTTATGCATGAGTAACCATGTGAAATCTATCCACTGTAACTTCTGGGCAGAATACAGGTCTTTTCGCTTCCCACTCTTGTCCTGTCATAAGAAGGGTGTAGTTCTGTAGCAGGTCAAAAGACCAATAGTATTCTTGGAGAATAAAATGTAGTGTTCATTTTTTATTGTTTTGGGGTGTGTGTGTATTTTAGCAAATTTGTTAAAATTCTACTCCCAAGGGGGGATGGTAGGGAAGAAGGAAATTATTGCCTTCTGGTAGTACAAAATGCATGCTTATTTGAGATTTCACTGTGCTGTAGAATACAGTCACCTTTAGTTATATCTGACTATTGAGCACTTAAAATCTGTCTCTATTATTTATGTATGTATATATACATATAGTCTTATATACAAAGTCTATATGTATATATGTGTGTGTGTGTGTATATATATATATATACATATATATATATATAGTCTTATATACAAAGTCTGCCTTCCATGTTTTTCCTACAGGAATTTAGGGCTGACATCCTAAGTCTGTGTTCTCTCAACTTCTTTTTATTCTAGAGGTTTACTTTATAGCATCTGTAGGATACCAAAGAAAGAACTAAATGTTTAAAATCTGTAAGATACAGGAATAAAGTATGCTTCTTATGTATAAAGTTAATACTGCAGGTTACATCCATTTATGTGGATAGCATTTTAAAATTATCATCAAAAATGGCCAAAGGCAATTTCTTGACTGAGTGAATCATTCTTGTAGCAAATAAAAAGGACAAGCCTGGCATCCATCCTTATGGATTGCATGAAGCATTTGTAGATTAACATATAAGATGTCTGAACAGGCTCTGAGGAATGTATAAAAAAAGGAAAGAGTGCTAGAACTCAGAAATCACCAGGAAAAAACACACCCTTAAAAAAGAAGACCTGATATGAATGGAATCTTCGTAAGTGCATCTGACGATATTTGTGAATTTAGGGGAAGGCTAAGAAATCATTATCAACATTGAAAATTGCTATGGCACAAATTTATTATTTTTGAAATTGATTTGCCAAAAATATATGTCAAACAAAAACAAAGCACTTGTGCACACGCACGCACACACACACACACACACACAGAATTAGGTGTGTATCCTGACTCCCTGGTATGATCTGTTATGTCAGGGTAACCACAAACTGATATGGAACAGAATAAAATATTTCCAACTAAGAAAATGCAGAAAAATTGATAGAATAAGGGTAATAACCTCAGTGGGCTGCAGACATTTTCGTGTTGTTTTCGATGATACCTTATAGATTTTCATCTCAAGAAGTGGTCTGTTTTTCCATCCTTTGAATCTGGTTTTGTGACTTGCTTTGATCAATAACAGTATGGAGAATATGATGGTTGTGCAAATTCCAAGCCTCAAGCTCAAGAGGCTTTGCATGCTTTTCTTCTTACTTTTGAAATCCTGAACTATGTGAACAAGCCCAGGCTAGCCTGCTGGATGATAAAAATGTCATCTTAGAGCAGTCTGTCTACCTAATCTATCTACCAACTGAGCGCAAAGGGGAGCTTGCCCAGCTAGGATCAATTGTGCTATCCCAGCAGAACCACACTGATGACCCGAGGATCATAAACAAATATAAATTGTTATTATTTCAAGCCAATTAATTATGAGGTAGCTTGTTAAGCACCAATAGATGACTGATTCAACAACTATTTGAAACCTCTAATGAGATAAAGGATCTAGGCAATAATCACTAAATTATTTCAAAACCGTAGATGAGCAATGAAAATGATACCAAAAATAACCTTTGGAGATCCTGGTAGAAATAAATGATGCCAGAAATAACTTTTAAGATATAGGCAGGATTTCTACAATTAAAAAATGAAACATAAATAGTAATGATATGAATATAAATTTGGAAGATTGGCAATTATTTGATACAATGTGATTTGTTTTTGTTTATCAGTAGGAAAATAAATATGCTTGATTCTCAGAGTATTAATTAAATATAAAGTAACTCACAATAAATATGCCAAATACAAATACCAAATATACCAAGTATAAATTCAAATTATTTGTGGAAAAAATATAAAGCTTTATTGAAATACTTCAAAGAACTCCTAAGGGAAGAAGCATATTATGTTCATTAGTAGAGGGTTACAAAATCATAAATTCCAATTTCTAATTCCAAATTCACTTCCAGATTGACAACTCTAAATTGTTAACACATGATTCAATAAGCTAATTTGTTAATGTGTAAAAGTTTTATATGATGGTAAAGGAATAGGAATGGCCATGATATTTCTAAAACAAAGCAAAAGTAAATGAGAGGTTTTTTCCTTTGGTATTTTAAGACTACTTGTAAAGCAACAGTAATTAAGAGAATGTGGTATTGGTGCAAACGGAGGTTAGACCATTCAACTATATATTCCAAATATTTAGGGGTATTTTGTAAATGTTAGAGGCTTTATTGCAGATAGGAAGGAGAATAAACTGTTTTAAAATGGCATAGTGGTGTAGGGAAAATAAATTTTCACAGGGAAAAGTAAACGATCTCTGTACAGATAAATGAAGGACTTCAGTGTAAAAGATACAACTGTAAAACAATAAGATATAAGTGGTATCTATAAAACTGGACCAGAAACACAAAACACACACACAACAAAATATAAAGGAAAGTGTTTATAAATATCAGTACTTTGAAATTAACTCTGTTCAAAGAAGCCATAAAGAAAATGCTATGATATAAATTAGAAGTGCATATTTTCAATCCATTTTACCAACAAAGAATCAATATACAGAATATAACAGATTCCTAATACTCTATAAGAAAGATCAAAACCAAAAAAAGCAAAACCACATAAAACTAATATTTGTACAAAAGGCATGCCTAGGCATTTCATTGAAGGGAAAACATGACAAAAATGCCTGTATCCATTTTCAACCAGGAAACCAGGAGAATTCCAGCATCACTATTTACCATACATACCACCCCCCACCACCAAAAACAGCAACAACAAAAGGCTATTTAAAAGGCTTTGCAGTGATATAAAACCATAGGATTGTTATATTCAGTGTTTAGACATGCTTTCTGATATAAAAAAACATGGCACATGTAATATATCAGTTTTTTCCCAGAATTATTAGTATACCAATTGTTAATGTGAACCAAGAGACTTACGTAAAACTATAAATAGTATTCTAGTTTTTAAGAGGAAACTAGAAAGAAAATCCAAGTATCTATTTACCAAAGAATAGATAGTAAAATTAATGTTTTTTACAGCGACTTGTTTTACAGTAAAATGTTAGTCAATAATGGAGATAAATTAAGTACATATGGTTGAATGGTACATAATGATGAACATAATAAGTCACAAATTTCTTGTGCATTAATTCATTTATATGCAATCATGAAACATGAAAAAGTAAGTAATGCTAAACAAATTACAGTTCACCCCAATAAGGAATACAATTCAGCAATAAAAAAGAACAAACTACTGTTACATGCATCTAGATGGATATATATTAAAACATTATGCTTAGTTAAATAAATCACACACAATAGATACTGCATTGTATACAAAGTACTTTCTGGAAAAAAGCAATAATAAAGGGATGGAAATCAGATTACTTGTTTCCAGAGAATGCAGGAAAGAGGGTTGACAAAAGAACAAACATAAAAAGGAACTTTTTCTTGTTTTTTTTTTTGGTATCAGATACATGAAAAATATATACTTGTAAATGTATCAAACTGTATATTTAAATAAACTGGACCTTAAAAAAACACTAAAAAGTGCCATATTTGGAGAAACATGTGGATTAGAATAAAATAATAATGACAAGAAAATAATAAGCACATGTTAATCATAATAGTCACCCATGTGAGGGATTGAATATGGGACCAAGGGAACAGTGACTTTAAAGTTATTGTTTAGCTGCCATTTTTTGAGCTGGGTTATTAGTAAATGATTGTATTATTAGTATTTAAATTATATGTATGAACTAGTTCATGAAAATATGCAAATAATATCTCGAGTGGAGGTAAAAAGAAAAGTAACATCCATTAAAACTGCATTTAGCTGTTATACAGTTAGCTAACAGATAAAGCAAGATTGTTCAAAATTTAAGTAAAAATAACACTATACACCTATGAGAATGACTTTTAAAATTGAATACCAAGTATTAGCAAGGATTAGGAATATGGGGACTCTTTTTTTATTGTGATATAAAGCATATAACATGAAATCTACCCTATTGGTAAATTTTACGTATATAGTGCAGTATTGCTCACTATATGAACATTGTTCTAGAGCAGATCTCTAAGACTTTTTCATCATGCAGACTGAAATCATATACTCATTGTAAAACAATTTCCTTTTTCCCCTTCCCTCCAAGCCTTGGCAGCTATCATCTACTTTATGCTTTTATTTATTTGGCTACTTTAGATATCTCATATAAGCAAACTCATGTAATATTTGCCATTTCGTGATTGGCTTATTTCACTTAGCATGTGCCTTCAAGGTTCATGTGTATTATAATATATAACAGGATTTTAATATTCCATTACATGTGCATGCCACATTTTCCTTATTAAGTCACCTATCAATGGACATTTATGTGTCCCGTCCCCCACCCCACCTCATAGCTATTGTGAATAATGCTACAATGAACATGGGAAGGCAAATATCTCTCTACGATTCTGTTTTCAATTTTCTGGATAAATATCCAGAAGTGGGATTACTGGATTGTATTGCAGGTCTATTTTTAGTTTTTTGGGAAAAATGCATTCTATTTTCCATAGCAACTGCACCATTTTATATTCCCACCAGCAGCACACAAATGTTGACATTTTTCCACTCTTGTCAATGCTTTTTTTTTGATAGTGGCCATCCTAATAGGTCTGAGGTAATACTCATTCTGGTTTTTGGATTTGCATTTCCCTGATGATTAGCGATGTTGAACATCTTTCTATACATCCTATTGGCTATTTGTATGTGTTCTTTGGAGAAATGCCTGTTCAAGTCCTCTGCCAATTTTAAAAATTAGGTCGTTTTCTTGTTGTTACTGAGTTGCGTGAGTTCCTTATATATTCGGACATTAACCCTCTATCAGATATGTGGTTTGCAAATGTTTTTCTTTTTCAATTTTTTATTAAGGTATCATTAATATACACTCTTATAAAGGTTTTACTTGAAAAACAATGTGGTTAACTACAGTCACCCATATTATCAAGTCCCTCTCATACCCTATTGAAGTCACTGTCCATTGGTGTAGTAAGATGCCACAGAGTCACTACTTGTCTTCTCTGTGCTACCCTGTCTTCCCCATGAGCCCCACATATGCCATGTGTGCTAATCATAATACCCCTCAATCCCCTTTTCCCTCCCTCCCCACCCGCCCTCCCCCACTCCTCCCCTTTGGTAACCGCTAGTCCTTTCTTGGAGTCTTGGAGTCTGCTGCTGTTTTGTTCCTTCGGCTTTGCTTTGTTGTTATACTCCTCAAATGAGGGAAATCACTTGGTACTTGTGTTTCTCTGCCTGGCTTATTTCACTGAGCATAATACCCTCTAGCTCCATCCATGTTGTTGCAAATGGTAGGATTTGTTTTCTTCTTATGGCTGAATAGTATTCCATTGTGCATATGTACCACGTCTTCTTTATCCATTCATCTACTGATGGACACTTAGGTTGCTTCCATTTCTTGGCTATTGTAAATAGTGCTGCAATAAACATAGGGGTGCATATATCTTTTTGAATCTGAGAACTTGTTTTCTGTGGGTAAATTCCTAGGAGTGGAATTCCCGGGTTATCAGAGAAATGCAAATGTTTTTCCCATTTTTTAGGTTGACCTTTTTGCTCTTTTGATTGTTTCCTGCTGCACAGGAGAAAAAACAAAAGCTGTACAGGTGCTTTTTAGTTTTATATAATCCCACTTGTTTGTTTTTGCTTTTGTTGCCTAAACTTAAACTGTCACAGCTAGAAAATCACCACTAAGACCAATGTTATAAAGATTTCCTCTTGCTTTTTTTTTTTTTCCTAGGAGATTTATAGTTTCAGGTCTAATGTTTCAGTCTTTAATCAATTTTGAGTTAATTTTTTGTTTGTGTATGTATAAGATAATAGTTTCATTCTTTTTTAATATGGATATCCAGTTTTCCCAATATCATTTGTTAAGAGACTTTGTACTTTCTCCATTATGTATTCTTGTCACCCTTGTTGAAGATCATTTGACTATAGGTGTATGGGTTTATTTCTGGCCCCTCTCTTCTGTTCCATTGGTCTATATGTCTTTATGGCAGTACTATATTGTTTGGGTTCCTCTAGTTTTATAATATATTTTGAATTCAGGAAGTGAATGCTTCTGCCTTTGTTATTCTTTCTCAAGACTGTTTTGTCTTTTCTGGGTCCTTTGTGATTCCATATGAATTCTAGGATTTTTTTTCTTTTTGTGCAAAAATTGCCATTGGGATTTTGATGGGGTTAGCATTAATCTATTGATCGATCACTTCAGCTTTTCTCTTGGATTTGATGTTAGCTGTAGGTTTTATTATGTAATTAACTTCTATTTCTAATTAGGCAATTTCCTTCTATTTCTAATTTGTTGAGATATTTTTATTGTGAAACGGTGTTGAATTTTGTCAATTTCCTTTTCTGCATCTGTGAGATTATCATGTGATTTTTATCCTTTATTCTGTAAATGTAGTGTTATCTCATGGATTTTCATGTGTTGAAACATGCTTTTCAAACTTGGAATAATAAATCATACTTGGTAATGCTATATAATCCTTCTTTAATTTTTAATTTTTATTTATTTATTTTTTACTGTATTAAGAACAGTAAATCTTTCCTCTCAGCAAATTTTTTAATGTATAATAACAGTAGAACTATAGGCACAATGTTGTTCAGCAGATTGGTAGAACTTAATTAGCTTACATAATTCAGCTTGATAGTATTTTAGTGAGAAATTTTGCATCCATATTCATTCAGGATATTGTTCTGTAGTTTTCTTGTAGTGTCCTTGGCTGGCTTTGGTATCAGAGTAAAGTTGACCTTATAAAATGAGCTTGAAGTTTCTTTAATTTTTTTGGAAGAATTTGAGAAGTCACCCTGATCTTGGACTTTAAGCCTCCAGAATTATGATAAATAAATGTTTACTGCTTAAGCCAGTCAGTCTACGGTATTTTTGTCATAGCACCCTGAGTAACCAGATGGTACTTGTTTTATTTACTTTTGCTTTTATTTAAATACTGTATAAAAATACAGCTGAAAATCACAGCAAGTGAGATGTCATGAGATGTTAATGCTAGTTTATGTAACTAAAGTATTAGGGTATCAATCAATACTGTCTAAAGAATGAAAGATTCAATAAAGGAAAATAAAATATATCAAAATACTCTGTTGTCAAATTTGTTGACCTTACATGATTTTTTTTTCTAATTTCCTCAATTGAGATGAAAACACTTATCTAAAATGGAACAAATTCACCATTTTAAATTGAGTGTTATTTTTATCTGTAAAAATCAAGTACATTTAGTAATACTTTTTTTACATAAAAAATGGCATGTACAGTATGACCCCAATTTTAAAAAATGTGTATTCTTCTATCTTTATGTAAGTATAAAGAGATATCTTATACTTTTATTGACATCTTTCTTATTTAAAAAAATATATACACACATACATGCATAGATATGTACACACACACATATGTGTAAACATATTTATTTAAATTAGCATGAAAATAATTTGTATAAGGATATTTGGTAGATATATGTTAGAATAGTCTATGTCTTCAATTTTAAATTTCTGTATTTTAGATGGTTGGATAAGTATCTTGTACATCTCTGAATTGGAGGAAAAAACAATGCTATAATACATCAGATTTTAAAGACAATACACAGTCACCAGTATTTAACATGTAAATACTGTTAATGATTCAGTGTGATTTTCTCTTATACAGAACATCTCACCTAAGTTCTTAATACTATTTCTTTAATCAAAGACATTGCTTTGTAAGCTCTTGTAGAGGAATCAGTCTTTGCATGTTTTGTTTTCTTGATAGTCCTCCAGTTTTTGTGTTCTGAATTTCAAGGTTTTCTTTAAAATTATGCTCAATTAAAAGCTACTCCCTGAAGCTTTTCCTAATTTCATCAGATAAGTTTATCATTTTCTTCTTTTTTACTCCCAAAAGGCTTTGTAGTTACCTACTTTGATTTTAATGATATGTGTGCAGTGTCTAGCAAATAGCAGATCCTCAATAGTGATAATTATCTTTTGTAGTCTCTATTATAGTACTTGTTTCCTATTACTACATCGTTAAAAGTCTTTCTCCCCAGCACCACTGTGACCTATAGGGTCAGTCTTTTTATGTCTAATGCTTAGACTAGCACCTAGTTCATAGCTGATTATTCAATAAATGTTTACACAAAAAAATACAGGAACTAATAATGAATCTACATTGACTAAAGAAGTAATATACAGAAAGTGATCACCTATGTTAAATGACTCTCCACTTAAGGAAAAAATTAGATGGAGAAAAAATTTTAGGTGAAAGATGAATTTTTTATAAGGTCGTAAGTAGCAGTGCATTGGGAGGAACGATTTTATAAATAAAATGAAGTTCACATTCTTTAAGAACTCGGAGTAAAACAAATCTGTTATTTTAACTCATTTAATTAATCTCTCACTACTGACTATCACACAGTGTTGGTGTTGTGATATTTTTGAAGTTGAATTATACGTACCTTAAAATTTCTCCTTGTTACGGAGATAAACTATGTAAATATATACAAAAGAAAACAATAAAAACAAAGTACATTATTCCTATTAGTCTCTTCTGTTTATTGGAACACAAAAGTCGATAAGGGAATACAAAGAAAATCAGGCTTAGACATTTCCCTTAAAGTGGTATTTTGTTATATCTTGCCATTTCTTTATAGGACATGGGATTAAAGGAGTTACATTATTGCATGTATGTACACGTACATGTTATGTTATTTTTATATGTATGCATACATATGTAAACATTCATGTACATGTATCTGTATATGCACAACTACTTGCTCAAAGTATTTGATATAACCTCTGGATATGGATGCAGATTTTTTTCAAGGTAACTGTTTAAGCAAATTGCATGCATTTTGTTAGATAATATGGATTTATTATTTGCAATTAAATATTGCGTTGCTTCTTTAAGGTAGAGAACTCAAGCACTGTTAAACTTATTACAGGACTCAAGTGGTACCAAATGACACCTGATGTCGGGATTGAGGTATCCAGAGGGCAGTTAGTTAAATGACTCTCTTTTCCTCTCCCAGAAGGTCATGTATTACTCAAGTATAGGGATTGATAATTCAACGAGGAAGCCAGGTTCATGTAAGTGTGGAATTGTGTCTGTTTCTTAAAAGTTCAGGTCCTGGAAGAACAATTTTTCCTGCTTTCATGCTGCTGCAAATTAAAGTGATTTATGTCCATTTATTTGAATAAATAACATCATCTTAGGTAAGAAATAAATAGCATAGCTTCCACCCCAGATAGTTCAATGAAAAATGAGGACTCACAATCACAATGTAAGATGGCCATGGAGATAGTAGTACAGCATGGAGAATGTAGCCAATGATTCTGTAAAATCTTCCTGTTGACAGATATAACTGCACTATGAGGGTGAGGATTTAATAATATGAGTAACTGTTGAACCACTGTGTTGTATACTTGAAACCAGTATAAGAATGTTTATCAATGATACTTCAATAAAAAAAACAAGGACTCACACAGAATTTGTTAGAATGTGTCGGTTCTACAGACATCTGATTAGAGTGACTGAAGCAATTTCTCTAATGCCACTGCTTTCAGATTCTTTATGGTATGCCTGAAAGTCTCCCCAAAATATTATATAAATTATCTGTAGCTACTCACTTGACTCTTCCCCATATACATATCTTTAGTGCCTTACTATGCAGGTGCTTAATTTATGAACAGGAAATAAATATACTTTCTGCCAGATCTTGAATGATAGATCAAGTCATTAAAAATAAAATAACCATATATCATAACTTGCCCACAGAAGTTCTGGTATATGCCTATCGGCCTAATTATTAATGACACCCCTTTTTGTTCTCTAAAATGTTGTGGTTTGGAAAATAAATTTATGGTCACTACATTTATAGACCTACTGGCTACTTCAGCATTTCTGAAACATGTTCTAAGAGGTGAGAGAGGCTTCAATATATTGTTTCTTGCCTATTTCAGAGGCATCTTGTCTGGTCTTATTCCAAAGATTCTTACTCAAAATATTTTTACACATCGTTACCAAATTAGTATTTCCAAATCAAAATCTGATCATGCTACTCTCTTGCTTATATAATATGATAGGTTCCACAAAACCCAAAAGATAAAAGTTAAATTCTGTTATTTGCATATGAATATACAAATGATCTGATAATATCCAAATGTGTGTGTTCCTTCCTAATACTTACCCACACATACATTGAATGCTACACATGTTGAATTTCTTGTGATTTGCTAATCATGCCTGTTTCCCATGCCTCTGTGATCTTACTTTTGCTGATGCCTCTATGTGGAATTGACTTCAGTCCTTATTTGTCTAAGTTCTTTCTCATTCTCACCCTTAAAACTTAGTTTTAATATCACTTTTTTGTCCTGAGTCAAGCGTCTCCTTGTCCTTAACATAATGGCATCATGTACATACTTCTAAGTGTAGTACTTAACATACCACTCAATTTAAAATTTACACTTTTCTTTTTCATTCTAAATTGGGCAACTTGAAAGGACTGTATATTATTCATTAATGTTTCACTTCTCCAGAACTCACCATTATGTCTGAAATAGCTCCAAAAAATGAATAATTATCTTCATCTATTCTATATTATTAATCAATAAGCTAATAAGGGCAAACATAAAAATGGTGGCTATGCATATATATATGCATACTTGGGGATTTTGCATATATATATATATATATATATATATGTATATATATATATATATATATATATACAAACTTGGGGATTGTCCAAGGAGTTAAAAAATAAAATACAGAAAAGAATCAAAGGAAAATTACTTATAACTTTTTTGGCTGTTCTTTCTGATGATGGTACTTTTGGTTTATTATATCTATAGTTTGTCTTAAATTCTGTCATAAATTATTTTGGACAATAAGTATTGATGAGTAAGATATCTTTGGAATGTATGAAATGAATTTTTCTCTTTGATATCCTCTCTGTAATTAAAGAATGAAGAATGGACTATTACTCACAAAAATTGCAAATAATGCAAATATCCTTGAAGTTAATCCACAAGGAGAGGATATGAGCAGTTTGCAAATGAGCAGAGAACATCAAGAGGAAACTTGGAAAAAAAAGTTGTCCATAAAAAATTATGTGAAAACATGAACAATTCACTAGTTATTGCAGAAAAGTAAATTATCAGTACCTCAAAGAAGTGCCACTTTATGCCTACTAAATTTGCAAAATTAAAAATCTATGGTAATAATATACTGTCAAGCATACAGTAAAACAGATAAAGAGTGCTGGTGTTAGGAAAAAATTGGCACAACCTCCTTTGAAAATATTATACTAATGTACTTCAAGAATCAGAAGTTTTCATAGTTTTTTCTCAATAAACTTACCTTTGAAAATGTACTTAAAATCCAATACCAAATTAAGGTTAAAGTATAAATAAAGATACTCTAGGGTTTTATTTATAAGACCTATTTTATCAAAACATCCCTGTAAGAGGCTATTAATTGTGGAAAACCAATTTTGAATAATGTGTGGAGGTATAATTGTATTATATGTTATATATAATATATTTCAGGTGTACAGCATAGTGATTTGACATTTGTACATATAGTGAAATGGTTGCCACAATAAGTCTAGTTACCAGCTTTTACCTTACAAAGATAATACCTATCGTTGACTATATTCTCAATGCTGTGCATTACATCCCATGACTCATTTATTTTACAAGTGGACATCTGTACTTAATCCCCTTCACCTACTACCCTCAGCAACCACCAGTGTATCTATAAGTCTGTTTTGTTTTGTTTTTACATTTTACATGCATGTGAAGTCATGCAGTGTTTGTCTTTCTCCAATTTATTTCACTTAGCATAGTGCCTTTACAAGATCCATCCATGTTTTCAGAAATGACAAGATTTCATTCTTTTTTGAGTAGTATTCCTCCATGTGTATGTGTTTACACACACACACACACACACACACACACACATATATGTATATATATACCACATCATCTTTATCCATTCATCCCTCAGTGGACACTCAGGTTGTTTCCATATTTTGACTATTGTAAATAAATCTGCAGTGAACCTAGAGGTACAGATAGCTTTTCGAGTTTTCGTTTTCTTTGGACATATACCCAGTTGTGGGATTGCTGGATGTGTAGCTTTATTCTGAATGTGTAATTTTTTGAGGAACATTCATACTGTTTTTTATAGTGGCTGTACCAATTTACATTCCCACAAACAATGCACAAGGGTTTCCTTCTCTTCACATCTCAACAATACTTGTTATTCTTATCTTTTTTGTTAACAGTCATTCTGACAGGTATAAGGTAGTATTTCATTATGGTTTTTATTTGCATTTCCCTGATTACTGTGATGTTGAGCATCTTTTCATGTTAATGTTAGCCATCTCTATGTCTTTGGAAAAATGACTATTCAGAGCCTTTGCCCATTTTTTAAATCAGTTCATTTTTTTTGTTGTTGTGTTGTATGAGTTCTTTATGTATTTTGGATATTAACTCCTTACTGACTTGCAAATATTTTCTCCCATTCAATTTCCTTTTGTTGATGGTTTCCTTCACTGTGCAGAAGCTTTTCATTTTAATGTAGTTCCATTTGCTTATTTTTTTGCTTTTGTTGCTCTTGCCTTTAGAGTCAAGTCCTAAAAAAAATTGCTAAAACCCATGTCACGTTGTTTACTGCCTATGTTTTATTCTAGGAGTTTTATGGCTTCAGGTATTATATTAGAATCTTTAATCCTTTTTGAGTTAATTTTTACATAGTGTAAGATAGTGGTTCATTTTCATTCTTTTAACACTTAGCTGTCTAGTTTTCACAATACTGTTTATTGAACATTCTGTCCTTTTCCCAGTTATATCCTTGCCTCTGCTTTATCATACATTAATTAATCATATATTCATAGGTTTATTTCAGGACTGTTTATTCTGTGCCTTGGTTTGCATGTCTTTTTTATGCCAATACCATATGTTTTAATTACTATAGCTTTGTAGTTTAGTTTGAAATCAGAGAACATGTTTTAGCCATTTCCAGTCTTTTGTGGTTCCATACAAATTTTATAGTTATTTGTTCTATTTGTGTGAAACGTGTCACTGGAATTTAGATAAGGATTGCATTGAATTTGTAGATTTCTTTGGGTAGTATGGAGATTTTAACAATATTAGTCCTCCTAAACCATAAGCATAGAATATCTTTCCATTTATTTGTGTCTTTTTAAAATTTCTTTCATCATTGTCTCAGTTTTCACTGTATAGGTCTTTCAAGTCCTAGCTTAAATTTATTCCACACAATCTGCTAGCACAGACAGGTGAGCTCAGATGGGTTACCTTCTCACCACCCTGCTGAGACCAGAGAGTGCCGGCAGTTACAGCACTTCCCTGCTTCCTGGTTTGGGTGTAGCACAAATGGTTCATAATGATCTGTTTTAGACACTAAATTTGTGTCTGTCTAGCTAGGTGATTGCCTAGCTAAAGTGTACCTTGACTTGTCCCTTTTCACTTAGTATTTCCAGTGGAATTTTTGTTAACTTGTTTTCCTCTGCTGACTAAGGTGCCTAAATTCAGTAGGTTACCATGTCCAATGTAGGGTATGAGACAATTATGTCTACAATAACTGAAATGCAATTGTTGACATTTAAGAAAAAAATGAATTGCATTACAAAATTTAACTGAATTCCATTTTCTTCGATATGAACCAAAATAAAATATTAATATAAATATAGTTTGTTCATATAGAGGAAAAAATCAAAAATAATCTTGGCGTAATTATGGGGAAAGACAGCCTATTGAACTAAAGTTTTAGGAGATGTAAAAAGAAAAAAACAAATGAATTCTTAGGTCTATGAAATTCTGGATCTAGTTGGGGGCTACAGAACCTTTGAAAGTCTTTAGTTTAAGTGGGACTTACTCTTTTCTGCATCTTTTTTTTCTAAGTGGGCTTGGTTGTGCCAGCTCTAATTCTGCTTTATTCACCCTTATTTGGAATTAAAAAAATATTCTTCAAAAGTCAGATATCACAGATTGGAAGATAAGTTTTGAAGGTGCCTAAATGGTATATACATAGCATCTTGGCCATTGAAATAGAACAAACTCAAGAATCTTCTTCCCTGGTTAAAAGTACTTTTATAGAAAACTTACAGATGAAGTTGCTGGTGAACCTGTAAACATGTCAGACAAGAAAATGAACCACTATTAGAATAAGATCTACAGTAGGCTGCCCTTTATTTTTATGTGTTAATGTTAACTTTACTTCTTCTCATTGTGGTAGCATAAAACTATTGGCATGCCCAAAGAAGAAAATGTTCTCACAACCATGAAAGTCCATGGCCACTTAAATATGGAAATAATTAAAAACTTCCTTGCACACTGACTGCCAAATACAAAGGCACTCAGAAATGATTAGCGTCCTTCTAACTCCCTTTAAAACCTTGAATTCTTCTCTTGATGCATGTCAACGGTTTACTTAAAGCAAATAGTTGAGGGCTGGATGTTGGCCATGTTGCTGTGATGAACATTCAATTCATAACTTTTGATATTTCAACAAATTATTAAGGAACATTAAATACATGTGAAACTCTGTTATTATAAGATTTCAGTTTATTTTGTAACAGTGATTTTTTTGTATTCTATCCCCTCCAAAATAATTATCAATTTTTATTTCTTAATATTTAAAATAATCTGAAAATTATGAAATAGAGAACACTCAGGAAATAAGATTTTTATTGATATCCCCATGATGGCTCAGGGATGGCTTAAGCTATGAGTTACTAAATTTCAGTGCCACACTCTGCTTTTAATTAACTAATAGAACAGGTATTAAGAAAGTCCTCAAAATAAAAGACTGCATTTAACCTATAAGAATTAGCTCTAATTGTTCTTATAGATCTTATAGCCTTCATTGTTCTTCAGATCTTAGGCTTGATATCTGCAGGGAAACTTACAGTCTTGGGATGCTATTGACATTAGAGTAACTCAGGTTAATTTTTTTTCTTCTTAACCAACCCTTCAAAAAGTCCTTGAGCTAATATATAACAGAGTATATGATTATGTGCTTTCTACATAATAATTATTATGGCATTTGTCAAGTTAATTTGATTTTTCTAACTTCATGGAAATTGCCAAACTGCCTTTCTTGAATTAATGAGGTAATATGATGCATTGTTGCAAGTTATTATGAGAATGTGGAATTCTGTTTCAATCATCTGTAATTTAAATTCCTCATTCTATGTCATAATATCTGAATTGATACCAATATATAACAAATCCCTAATACCTTAAAATTTTTCATGTTTGACAAACTATTCTTGTTGTCTTGCAAAGATGATGATTTAAATAGTAGGAAAAAAATGTATCATGGATCAGTGTTTTTTAGGTGAAGACTTTTCTGAGCAGAAGTTTATCACATGTGCTTTGAAACCTCAGCACGTATGTTTAGTAAATACAATGTAACCACAATACTGAAGTTATTACACAATTTTGTTATAAGAAAGAGGAACTGGTCACAGACAAACATGGATTAGATGATAAATAATTCTTTTTGCTTGCTGTGTATGAGTCTTCTGGACATATTCTAACTTTTAAAGAGGAAATATACTTTCATGTGTTTGCACATTGTGTCACCTTATTCAAAGTTATTACATGGCATATTACAAGTTAGCTATAGAAACACACGTGGGACATCTTATTCATCTTGGATTGTATTGCATAGAATTGTTCTTTGTACAATGTAGATATTGATGACTATTAAACATGTGATGGGATGAAGGAGCATGAACTTTATATCAGTAAAGAAATACAAAAATTAAATAGTTTGATAACATTTTCTTAGCAGGTAACTTATAAATATTGAATTATAGGGGGAATCAATCAGAGGACGACATCAAGGGGGGTCTTGAAATAATGTAAATGCTAAATGAAGAGGATCTAGAACAAAGAGGATGTCCAGAAATTAATATGGGTACCAAAATGTGATAAATAAGGAATCATCAATGAGTTGGATATGAAAACCAGTGTAAAGTCATTAAATATGAACTTTAATACAGTGAAGATTGACAAGTACTATTTTCTTTCCACACTTCAGTAACTATGAGTATGGAATTTTACCCCATTACCAAAATAATAAACTGAGTGCAGGGACTGTGTTTTTCCATTATCCATTACCATGTATGGTTTAAAATAGTTACTGATTTTTCAATAATTGCATAAATAAAAGGTTAAAAATACCGTGAAATGTTTCAAAAATAAGAATACAGTTCAGAAAAATTATGGTTTAATATTTGAGAAGATACTTGGGTAAGCAGAAAGTATCACTTATGTAGGCATAAGGCTTCTATGCCAGCATTATTCAAAATAGCATTGTTTACAATCCTTCAAAATGTTTGGCAATCAGTATCCAGTGATGGCGGAGCTATTTTTCCTCACTCATTCTTGGCACATGCCTTATGCCCGTGGAATTATGATAGAAACATCAGCAACATTCCACTTTAATTAGTAGCTGAATGTAAATGTCTTAAGGAAATTCAGAATGTTGCACTCTTCCTGCGTTTAAAAAGTGCCTATACCTAAACGAGAGCAGTAAGTACCCTTGAGAGGCCCTTACACAATCCTTAGCTGATTAGTCGACTTGGAATTTGAGGCAGCTGTGCAGGCAAGTTGTTTTGCATCTGAATATGGATTTTTCTTTTACATAGTTTTTGTAAATAAACCTGAAGAAGTATTACTACACCTGTACTCAGAATGTTGTGAAAATTCTTGGATGGCAGTTCTTTTCTAATTAACATGTATCGTTACAAACTTGCTTTGAGACAAATCCTTGCCTTGGCATTATCGCATGTGTTTGAGAAGCATATAATCTCAAACGAAGTGTTCAGCAAATCTTGAAATTATAATGACAGGAGAGAAGCATCACATAATTTTGGGGGCTGGGCAGGAACTAACTGTTGGGAAAGAAATTAGTACACAGATTAAAAATACAGCTTTTGTAGTGTCATAACTTTGTTAATATTTGTTACGGAGTGCCTGGAGTATTGGTTGGTGAGCTGAGGTTCAGTGAAAGACCCTGAGGGAATTGAAATAGAGTAGTGTTTTACTCACAGGTTCTGGAGAAGGTACACACGACAAGCCTGGAGGGACCATGGGGTAGGTCAAGGTAGAGTGCAGGCAGAGAGAGTGGCAGGACTTGGAACTTTGTTAGACTCTGTGGGTAGAGTGCTCTGGGGTTCCTAGGCTAAGGCCAGATTGCTCAATGCAGCCAGAGAGCAGGGCTTTGATAAGCTCCAAAGGGGCACACAAGGGGAAGGCCCTGGGATGTGGGGGAGACTGTTTAACACAGTGATTATTTGGGGAGTCATGTCAACAACTTATTATTACTTGTGAGTCTGTGGACTTTTATCTAGGGCTTGTGGGAGAGGCTAGTGTCAGTTCAAGGCCTCTACAGGCCGCTTGGCCAAACAAGATGGCTGCTAAGGCAGCAATGTTATGGATTAGTTTAAGTACATTGTCAACAAGTAGCATTAAGCAAGTAGATCCAAATAAGCTGAGGCTGAACAGTGTGGTTCTGGGAAAAATGCCTAGCTTCAGGATTTAACCAGGTTCCAATGCACTGCCTGCCTTTGTGACCTTGACCATGTTAAAATTTACCTTTTTCTAACTTCAACTTTTTATCACTACTATGAATATAATGTTTATGAATATTATATGCTATATTAAATAAAACAATGTGTCTTAAGTCTCAGACTCACTCTGGTCTAGGTACGAATAATATAATCACTAAAGCCCTTTAAAAGCAGAGAGATTTCTTCAGCTGATTGCAGAAGGGAGATTAAGAGATTCAAAATGTGAGAGAGATTTGGTGTGAAAAAAGTTCTCCATTTGTGTCTTTGAGCTGGAGGAAGCAGTGGAGCAAAGACCCAGTTGCTGAGAACATTCCCTGATCAGCAGAAAACAGGGACTTCAGTGCCGAAAGAGCAAAGAAACTGAATTCTGTCAATAATAGTCATGAGCATGGTGGATTTTTCCATAGAGTGTAGCCCTGCTGATAGCTTGATTTCAGCCTCACGAGAACCTAGGCAGAGAGCCCAGTCAAGCCTGCCTGTACTTCTGAACCTGCCATACTATGAAATAACACATGGGAGTTGCTTTAAATCCCTAACTGGTGGTAATTTGTCATGAATCAACAGAAAATAACATATCTTTAGTGAAGTTCTGTTAATAAACTCTCTGGTTTTCTATATTTTTAGATTTTTATTTTTCCCAAACTTGTTAGCTTGCTTTCTGTTTTAAAAGATCAATTTGGACTTAATTTTGGCACATTTATAAATAATTTTTCTTTTAGCTTCTTTAATTTAACATTAATATTTTTAAATTTTAATAATATTAAAAAATATTTTAATGTTTTAAAATTTGCACAATAATATGTCTAAGTATGGATTTCCTTTTCCTTTGCTTGAGCTTCATTTTACCTTGGGAATTTCTCTGTCACAGCATTACTAAAAAAATGTGGAACTGTATCATCTTTAAATCTTGGTTTAATAAAAGAGGGGTTTCCAAATTGAGCTTAGCTTCCTGCTCATTTACAAGGTTTCTTTTTATTGTTCATTAAACAACGAAAAGAAATGAAGAATTAGGTCCGTAGAGACTGATAGAGTAAGGCAACTCCCTTTTTGCCACCATGTGTCTTTACAAATCTGTGTCTTTGTATTTATTTTGGGTCTCTGAGGATATCCCTTACTTTCTTTCCAGCTTTGCAATAGTTTTATAAAAACTTTTGCAAAGGCTTCCTGAAATATTGTTACAATAGTTTTGTGTTTTTTCTGCATGGAGAATTTTTAAGGTATCCATTTTTCTATATTAGCAGATATGTAACTGGAAAAGGTCTGGTATGTCATTTAGTTTGTAGGGCGGGAAATGCAAAAGTAGTGATGAGCATAAGAACAGTGAATAACATAGTCAAATTTTCATTTTTTCATGGTGTACTGTCACTTCTGTGGGAAGTACATTGTAGGATATAATGAACTGAGGCCGGGGACTTAAAGCACATTTAGAAAAATGGTAATGCAGACAGAAAAGAAAGGGAAATGCAAGAGACTCTTGGGTGGTAAACCTAAGAAGAATTTGTAAATTGTTGAACTTAAAGGGTAAGGAAAAGGCAGTGATCAGATTTAGGCAATGTTTTACTTGTATTCAAGTTTTGATGAGTTTTTTCTAACCAACCCAGAAAGCAATCAGAAAAGAAGGTGATAGCTTGTGGGAGGGTAATAGCCCCATAATAAGTATTTTATTATGAGTGCCTTGAGATTGATTATATGGAGACACAGTTGTCCTACTAGGTATTTGGAGTTATGGATTTAAAGTTCAAAAGAGAGATGACAGCTAGAGATATGTATTTGAAAAGGAAACAGTGAATAGATAAACTTAAAGGTTTGTTACTGGGTGATAGTGTACAATGTGTACTAAACAGAGGAGGGCACAGTTATTCGTTCTAGTATAAAGCAGGAGTCAAACCTTGGAAAATGAGAACTTTCAATAATATATTCTTTTCATTCCTGTCTACTGATTTCTCTTCTCTAAATGCCATTGGTGATGGAGAATAGGCCATGTTAATTCCCTACAATGTCATGCTATTTTTTATTGAATAAAAACACATTCCAAAAGTTAGTTTAAAAAATGTTACTGCACTTTCTGACATGACTGTGGAAAATCATGAGGATGTAAGTTTTAAAATTTGCAATCTTATCTCCCTCAAGAACATTTTAAACCTAAACAATCTTGGAAATGTATTCTACCTCATTACTCAAAGGTTCAGTTATTTTCTCACAGTGAAATCTCTGATTAAATTGCACGTTTCTATGAACAGTTATATTCAACATATATCTCCAATCAAAGAAATAACACACTGAATAAAAGATGGTTTTCACAGAAGCACTTTGATTACATGCTTGTAATGAATTCTGATACAGAATTACTGGGGATTGCTCACAAGAAGCAGAATAATTCGTCCAAGTGTTAAAAATACATTGAAAATGTTATTCATAATTAATTAGAAATAGTGAACAGAGAACATTAAAGTGATGAAATGAAGTAAGCCTTATAAAGTAATGATAAAATCATAGATAATGGTGATAATTCAGAGAGAAACATCAAAGGTTTCACTCATTACTGTATGTGAATTCAAATAACATATGTTTCTATGGTACAACCTATTTGCAACACTGCTGGGAGGAGAATTTAGGGTAAAAATGTAAAGTTGCCTTCTGCTCTGGTCTCCAAATCTTCCTTGCATCTACCCTTTGTGGAGTTTTAAATATTCATATATTTTCACAGAACTTCCTTTACTTATTAACTTCCAACTGAAGAACTTTTATACTAATACATAAAAGATACTTTCAAGAGTAAGAACACTTGCCATAAACAATATGGGAAACAGCTGTTTGTGTCATTTTAAACTAAGAACAATTGCATTTACAAATGTCTTTTACAAAATAAATATTTTATCATTCTAGTTTGTTTTGTTTTTGTTTTTTTGTTTTTTGCTGTTGAATCTGATTTTTGGCATATTTTCCATTTGTCCTGTACTAAGAATTAATTTCTATTTAACTGTTTTATTTTGAGTTTGTCTAGAGGGAGATCCTTAAGATAAAGATGAGAGTGCAAGTGTATATTTGATTTTAGGAAACACTTGTAGAGATAATGGGCAAGTAAGACAGTAACAGGAAAGGAGTCAATAAAGAGTCAAGCTGGTTATCACTAGAGAAAAAGAAATGAGTCCCACTTTGAAATCTGGGGAACAGTGAAAAACATGCCCTGGAGTTACACCAAATAAAGAGCATTGGGGAGTTTTTGTGTATCTGACTACTCTCTTGTCATTGGGTGAGAGCTGCCTCCAAACATATAATACTCCTGTGCTACCGATTTCCCTTTTCTGGCTTAGTGTGGTCCTACAATAAGAAAAAAAACTGTCAAGCAGAGAGTAAGAGTCTCAGGTGTTCGTAATAAGCACCAGACAATGTAGAGGTGAATGAGAGATGATATGGACAAGGTGCTGTGCTGTCAGCAGCTCCTATACTTGCAAATAGTATGCATCTTTTTTGTTAAACATTCTCTCATTTACAATTTTATAAATAAAACATACCAATATATGCTTGCTGTAACAAATAAAATAGTACAATGAAATTATACCTTTATAAACAGACATTAAGTAGTCCTCACTTTGCATGGTTCTAATATGCACAAGTTTAGTCACTATAATATATTAACTATTACATTAGTACAAATTTCACTGCTAGCTTTTCAATCTAGTAATCCTTAGATAAATAACAGATATGCATCATGGCTAATGACCAATTCTTTTCTTTCTAAGTCTGTTAGTTATCAGTCACTCTGTACCTTTTCAATTCATATTCAACCAGTAAACCATGCTGCCTCCTTGCACCCACTGATAAACCCACATGGTATTTTTACAAAATTGGATAATTGAAAGAAGGGATTGACCAACAGAGATGAAAATATGGCAAAGAAAAGGTGACAAGGCTGGAAGTGAAATTGGAATCAAGCATAAATGAAGATAATAGATTAAATAAGTCACCATGAGAATATTGGCACTGCCATGGTATGAGAGACTCTAGATAATGCAGCTAGAGGAACTCAGTAAAGGGAATACATGAGAAATTGCTTGTGTGGAAAAGGAAGATGTCATAGAGGAAGGTATGTCAGTAGAGAACTTCACATTGAAATAATTACTGGAGAAATTTCTTGGCATCCAATGCACAAAGAATAAAATGTTGGAAGCTGATCCAACATTAGAATGCATATCACAATTCACCAAGGCATAGGAAGGATGCTCACTTATCATAAACAATGAGAAGAAGAAGGCAAGCACACTTCATACTATTCTCAGTAAGTTTTTACAAAAAAATAAAACACTTTATTGGTGTTTCAAATCTTTTAAATTAGTGTAAAAGGTGAATATTAGTTTTAATATTATTTCATTTTCCTATACATTTGTAACTGACAGTAAGAGTTTTTAATGTCTTAGCAAACAATTTTTAAGTACCATGGAATAATTAAAAATTTCCCAATTTATTATTAAGATCTTGTCACACAATATAAGTTTTCATGGTTATTTTTTGGTCCCACACTGATGTTCAATAATATACAAGATCACCCAAATATACCCATTCACTATATATTTGTTTTATATGCATATATAGATATATAAACATAAATTAATGTAAAGGCAAATCTAATTATTTCCCATCTAAATGATGTTCGAAGTTAAGTATTTTTTGTATCCAATTTTTAATGTCCTGGTATGTATTTTGCACATATATTCTTGTATTCATATACATCCTTGCAAACACATATTCAAATATATTAGGATATATCTTTGTTCAATAGCTTGATCTGGATGATGGTTACATGAGTGTATACACATGTCAAAAATTCATCAAGCTGTACACTAAGATTTGTGTATTTAAAAAACAAATATATTAGGGCTTATGTTTGCTTTATACTGATAAAAATTCTAAGACTGGATAAGATGCATAATGAAATCTAAGTTGCCTTTTAATCACTTAATGGAATAGCATAAACATTGTAAAAGTGTCTTCTATAACTTTTTCATGTTTGCCAATATAGCAAATAAACGTGGATGTTTGTGTAACACCCAAACATGCACACACAACCATGTTTTCCAGGTTTAGCATTGCAAAATGAAATCATATGCACACTTCCATTTTTCATATCTGTGTAACAACAATACTTTGTGCATATCACAACTCAATCTTAGGCAACTGGTATAAATATATTTTCTATTAAACTCTACATTTTCCAACAAGTAGTTATACAATTTAATTGGTCTCTGCCATTGAAGAGTGTTTACTAACTTGTATGAATTTTTCATCATTAAAATTATTAGAGTAAGCATCCTTGTTACTATACCCATATGTGTGAGTGTATGTCTTTATGCATATATGTATACACACACAACTGTGTAAATGTATATGTGTACTTACATGTGTATATATGGTATATATATGTGTGTGAGGATTGTAAATGGTACAGTCAAAAACAGTTTGTTCTCGCATACACAAATATAGTATGATTTATATATATATATATATATTGTCAATAGGTAAATGCTCTTGTTAATTCACATATTCATATGATTGAAAAAAAAATCTGGTATACAGTATGTAGCTCAGGGAGGGGAAGGGATAAGGGGGAGTTCCCCACCTAGGGCTAGTTACCTGTGAATCTGGTGAAACCAAAGGGCAAAGGCAAGTGCAGGTTGGGAGAAACAGTTTTTATTGCTCATAGCTCACTTGGTTTCACTTAGCCAGCCCTTGTTCTGTCCATCCCTTCTAGCCCTGGCACATGTTCTCCTTCCCTGCCCGCACCTTCCAGGAGGAACTCCATGGGCAAGTCCTTGGTGACTGGCTAGTGCCAGACCAATTATTTACCAGGAACAGAGGGGAGGAGAGAATGGCTGTTTTCTTTCCAGCCCTTGCCCCACCTGCAATGCTGCAGTGGCCTATTGATACGCAAATAGGGTGGGAAATTCTGAGTGCAAACTTCCATTTATCCCACACAGTCATATCATTTTTTCCTTTTCAGACCTTAAAATAGTTCTTTTTTTTCTTTTGTTCTATTAATTCACTCTCTAGGACCAAAAAAAATATATTAAATTGGAATGATAATAATGGTTATGTCTTCTTTCTTCACAAAACATGTCATTATTCAAAATTTATGTTTACAGTGTTGCAGTGAAGTGCAGTGAGTATAACTTAGATTATTGTAACATCCTTGAAACTTACAAAAGAATAAATTTTCCAGATAAGCATTGTTAGAAATAAATGTCAAATGAAAGCAAGCACACATATGCATTCTTTTAAGTATAATAGTCTTTGTACAAAACAAACTTTAAAGTTCATGAATTACTCAAAATGATTAATAAAATAAAGAGCAAGTAAAAAATATCAAAGAAAAAATGGCACTTACTATATTAATCCCTGTTTTGCTAAGGATTTACTTTTTAAATTATGAATAATATTGTGACTGAAACATATAACAGAATCTGCTGTTTTTGTATCTATTCAGGTTTTCCTAAAATTTGCACTTGTATTTTGCACTTTATGATGTCAGTATTAGGCTAGTATTGATTGATTTTCTAAGTTTAAAAGAATCTTATGTTCTTATTATAAACGAAGCTTGCATATTTTTTTTAATAGTTTATTTCGGTGTCATTAATCTACAGTTACGTGTTCAATATTATGGTGATTAAACTACTCCCTTCATCAGGTCCCCCCCACCAACCCCATTACAGTCACTGTCCATCAGCATAGTGAGATGCTATAGAGACACTACTTCTCTGAGTTGTACAGCCCTCCCTGTACCCCCACAACATTACATCTGCTATTGGTAATGCCCCTTTTTCCCCCTTGTCCCTCCCTTCCCACCTATCCTCCCCAGTCCCTTTCCCTTTGGTAACTATTAGTCCGTTCTTGGGTTCTGTGAGTCTGCTGCTGTTTTGTTCCTTCAGTTTTTCTCTTTGTTCTTATACTCCACATATGAGTGAAATCATTGGGTACTTGCCTTTTTCGGCTTGGCTTATTTCACTGAGCATAATACTCTCCAGCTCCATCCATGTTGTTGCAAATGGTAGGATTAGTTTTTTTCTTATGACTGAATAATATTCCATTGTGTACATGTACCGCCTCTTCTTTATCCATTCATCTACTGATGGACACTTAGGTTGCTTCCATTTCTTGGCTATTGTAAATAGTGCTGCGATAAACATAGTGGTGCATATGTCTTTTTCAAACTGGACTGCTGCATTCTTAGGGTAAATTCCTAGGAGTGGAATTCCTGGGTCAAATGGAATTTCCGTTTTGAGTTTTTTGAGGAACCTCCATACTGCTTTCCACAATGGCTGAACTAATTTGCATTCCCACCAGCAGTGTAGGAGGGTTCCCTTTTCTCCACATCCTTGCCAACATTTGTTGTTGTTTGTGTTTTGGATGTTGGCCATCCTCACTGGTGTGAGGTGATATCTCATTGTGGTTTTACTCTTCATTTCTCTGATGATTAGTGATGTGGAGCATCTTTTCATGTGCCTGTTGGCCATCTGAATTTCTTCTTTGGAGAAGTGTCTATTCATGTCCTCTGCCCATTTCTTATTGGATTATTTCCTTTTTGTTTGTTGAGGTGCGTGAGTTCTTTATATATTTTGGACGTCAACCACTTATCGGATGCGTCATTTATGAATATATTCTCACATACTGTAGGATGTCTTTTTGTTCTACTTATGGTGTCCTTTGCTGTACAGAAGCTTTTCAGCTTGATATAGTCCCACTTGTTCATTTTTGCTTTTGTTTCCCTTGCTCGGGGAGATATGTTCATAAAGAAGTCGCTCATGTTTATGTCCAAGAGATTTTTGCCTATATATTTTCCAAGATTTTTATGGTTTCATGACTTACATTCAGGTCTTTGATCCACCTTGAGTTTACCTTTGTGTATGGGGTTAGACAGTAGTCCAGTTTCATTCTCTTACATGTAGCTGTCCAGTTTTGCCAACACCAGCTGCTGAAGAGGCTGTCATCTCCCCATTGTATATCCAAGGCTCCTTTATCAAATATTAATTGACTGCATATGTATGGGTTAATGTTTGGATGTTCTATTCTATTCCATTGGTCTGTGGGTCTGTTTTTATGCCAATACCAAATTGTCTTGATTACTGTGGCTTTGTAGTAGAGCTTGAAGTCAGGGGGCATAATTCCCCCTGTTTTATTCCTCCTACTCAGGATTGCTTTAGCTATTCGGGGTCTTTTCTGGTTTCATATGAATTTTAGAATTATTTGTTCCACTTCATTGAAGAAAGCTGTTGGTATTTTGATAGGGATTGCGTTGACTCTGTAGATTGCTTTAGGTAGTATAGCCATTTTGACAATATTTATTCTTCCTAGCCAAGAGCATGGGATGAATTTCCATTTGTTGGTGTTCTCTTTAATTTCTCTTAGGAGTGTCTTGTACTTTTCAGAGTACAGGTCTTTCACTTCCTTCATTAGGTTTATTCCAGGGTATTTTATTCTTTTTGATGCAATTGTGAATGTAATTGTTTTTCTGATTTCCCTTTCTGTTAGTTCATCGTTAGTGTATAGGAAAGCAACAGATTTCTGTGTGTTAATTTTGTATCCTGCAACTTTGCTGAATTCAGATATTAGTTCTAGTACATTTGGAGTGGAGTCTTTAGGTTTTTCATGTACAATATCATGTCATCTGCTAATAGTGACAATTTGACTTCTTCCTTAGCAATCTGGATGCCTTGTATTTCTTTGTTTTGTCTGATTGCCATAGCTAGGAACTCCAGTACTATGTTGAATAACAGTGGAGAGAATGGGCATCCCTGTCTCGTTCCGATCTTAGATGAAAAGCTTTCAGCTTCTCGCTGTTAAGTATGATGTTAGCTGTGAGTTTGTCATATATAGCCTTTATGATGTTGAGGTACTTGCCCTCTATACCAATTTTATTGAGAGTTTTAATCATGAATGGATGCTGTATTTTTTCAAATGCTTTTTCAGCATCTATGGAGATGATCATATGGTTCTTGTTCTTCTTTTTGTTGATGTGGTGGATGATGTTGATGGATTTTCGAATGTTGTACCATCCTTGCATCCCTGGGATGAATTCCACTTGATCATCGTGTATGATCCTGTTGATGTATTTTTGAATTCTGTTTGCTAATATTTTGTTGAGTATTTTTGCATCTACAATCATCAGGGATATTGGTCTTTAATTTTCTTTTTTGGTGAGGTCTTTGCCAGGTTTTGGTATTAGAGTGATGCTGGCTTCATAGAATGAGTTTGGAAGTATTCCCTTCTTTTCTATTTTTTGGAAAACTTTAAGGACAATGCATGTTATTTCTTCTCTATATGTCTGGTAGAATTCAGAGGTGAATCCATCTGGTCCAGGGGTTTTGTTCTTGGGTACTTTTTTGATTACCGCTTTAATTTCGTTGCTGTTGATTGGTCTGTTTAGTTTTTCTGTTTCTTGCTTGGTCAGTTTTGGAATGTTGTAATTTTCTAAGAAGTTGTCCATTTCTTCTAGGTTTTCCAGCTTGTTAGCATATAGAGTCTTATAATATTCTCTTATAATTCTTTGTATCTCTGTGGGTTCTGTTGTTATTTTTCCTTTCTTATTTCTGATTCTGTTTATGTGTGTAGATTCTCTTTTTCTCTTAATAAGTCTGGGTAGGGGTTTATCTATTTTATTTTTTCAAAGAACCAGCTCTTGGTTTCATTGATTTTTTCTATCGTTTTGTTCTTCTCAATTTTATTTATTTCTTCTCTGATCTTTATTGTGTCCCTCCTTCTGGTGACTTTGGGCCTCATTTGTTCTTCTTTTTCCAATTTCAGTAATTGTGTCTTTAGACTATTCATTTGGGAATGTTCTTCCTTCTTTAGATAAGCCTGGATTGCAATATACTTTCCACTTAGAACTGCCTTTGCTGCATCCCACAGAAGTTGTGGCTTTGTGTTGTTGTTATTTGTCTCCACATGTTCTTTGATTTCTGTTTTGTTTTGGTTGTTAACCCATTGATTAATTAGGAGAATGTTGTTAAGTCTCCATGTATTTGTGACCCTTTTTGTTTTCTTTCTAATATTTAATTCTAGTTTTATACCTTTATGATCTGAGAAGTTGGTTGATAGAATTTCAATATTTTTGACTTTACTGGGGTTCTTTTTGTGGCCTAGTATGTGGTCTATTCTGGAAAATGTTCCATGTGCACTTGAGAAGAATGTGTATCCTGTTGCTTTTGGGTGTGGAGTTCTATACATGTCTGTTAGGTCCATCTGTTCTAGTGTGTTGTTCCGTGCCTCCGTGTCTTTACTTATTTTCTGTCTGGTTGATCTGTCCTTTGGAGTGAGTGGTGTGTTGAACTCACCTAAAATGAATGTATTGCTGTCTATTTCCTCCTTTATTTCTGTTAGTATTTGTTTCACATATGCCGGTGCTCCTGTGTTGGGTGAATATATATTTATAATGGTTATATCCTCTTGTTGGATTGACCCCTTTATCATTACATAATGTCCTTCTTTATCTCTTGCTACTGTCTTCGTTTTGAAGTCTATTTTGTCTGATACAAGTAGTGCAACACCTGCTTTTTTCTCCTTGTTGTTTGCATGAAATATCTTTTTCCATCCCTTCACCTTTAGTCTGTGTATATCTTTGGGTTTGAGGTGAGTTTCTTGTAAGCAGCATATAGATGGATCTTGCTTTTTTATCCATTCTGTTACTCTGTATCTTTTGATTGGTTCATGCAGTCTATTTACATTTAGGGTGATTATCGATAGATATGTACTTATTACCATTGCTGGCTTTAGATTCGTGGTTACCAAAGGTTCAAGGGTTGCCTCTTTACTATCTACCAGTCTAACTTAACTTTCTTGTTAAGTTATTGTAAACACAGTCTGATGTTTCTTTATTTCTATCCCTTCCTATTCTTCCTCCTCCATTCTTTATATACTAGGTGTTTTATTCTTTGCCTTTAGTTAGTATTTGGATGGTCTGCTTTTTTTTGCTATGATTTTATTTTCTCTGGTGACATCTTTTTAGCCTTAGGAGTGCTAAAAAGCACTAGAGCCGTTCCTTTAAGATATCCGTACAGGTGGTTTATGGGAGGCAAATTCTCTCAGCTTTTACTTGTCTGGAAATTGTTTTATCCCTCCATCATATTTAAATGATAATCGTGCTGCATACAATATTCTTGGTTCGAGGCCCTTCTGTTTCATTACATTAAATATATCATGCCATTATCTTCTGGCCTATTAGGTTTCTGTTGAGAAGTCTGATGATAGTCTGATGGGTTTTTCTTTGTAGGTGATCTTTTTTCTCTGTCTAGCTGCCTTTAATACTCTGTCCTTATCTTTGATCTTTGCCATTTTAATTATTATGTGTCATGGTGTTGTATTCCTTGGGTCCCTTGTGTTAGGAGATCTGTGGGCTTCCATGGACTGTGAAACTATTTCCTTCCCCAGCATGGGGAAGTTTTCAGCAATTATTTCTTCAAAGACACTTTCTATCCCTTTTTCTTTCTCTTCTTCCTCTGGTATTCCTATAATGAAATATTTTTCCGTTTGGATTGGTCACAGAGTTCTGTTAATATTCTTTCATTCCTAGAGATCCTTTAATCTCTCTCTGCCTCAGCTATTCTCTATTCCTGTTCTCTGTTTTCGATTGCATTAACAGTCTCTTGTATCTTATCCAGTCTGCTGCTAAGCCCATCGATGGCTTGTCTCATTTCTGCATTGTCTTTCCTGACTTCCCTCACTTCCTACCTCACCTCTTGCATATTTCTCTGTAGATTCACCAGCATGGTTATGACTTTTATTCTGAATTCTTTTTCAGGAAGACTGTGCATTTCCATCCCTTCAGGTTCCCTCTGAGTTCTTGTCTGGGTCTGGGTGATCTTTGTCCCATATTCCTCTGTCTTTTCATGGCGGTAGAAGTGGTTGCTGGTAGGTGCCACGTATGTCAGCTGGGCTCTTTAAGACTTAAAAAAAAAAAAAACAAGAAAAAACAAACCAAAACAAAAACAGTCAAAGAAAAAAAAAAGAAGGAAGAGAAAGAGAAGAGAAAAAAGAAAGAAAGAAAAGAAAGAAAAGAAAGGGGGAAAAAACCCCCACAAAAATGCCCACCCGGAGTGTATCCTCTAAGGATGCTGTAGGTAGCGCTGTTGCTCCACTATTCGACAGCCGCGGCCGCGCACCTCATTGTAGCTCTGGCCTGGGCAGGAACGAATGGGAGGCTGTTGCTCCCTGTGTAAAGTTTCAGTGTGGTACCTTTTCCCAGTTGCCAGCCAAGGGGTTCAAAATTCCTCAGGACTCCCAGCCCACTGGGCTGAGCATGCTGGGGTGATCATGTTCCCTCGCTGGCCCCCCGCTTCTCCAAGACTGCTAAAAACAGCGCGCGCTTCTCTCTTGTCCCGGGGCACCAGCAGCATGGCCCTGGCCATGTTCCCAGCTCTAAACCTGCACCTTCTGCCTCTCCAGTATCCAACGCACCTCGCGATGTGTTTCAGTGCTCCCGGCGCAGATCACCGGGGCTGGTTATTTCGCGGGCCTGTTCTTCCACTCCCTCCCAGCTCTGAATCCTCTCCTACCACTGGTGCGCTGGAGTGGGGGAGTGCTCGTGTACTGCTGGGACGTGGCTCCGTATCTTACCCGCCTCACGGGGTGCCAAGTCCTCTCAGGTGCTGATGCAGGCTGTGTCCTGTGCTGTAAATTCTTGTTTCTCTTTTAGGAGTAGTTGTATTTGCTGTATTTTCATAGATTTATATAGTTTTGGGAGGAGATTACCACCACCCTGCTCACGCTGCCATCTTCCCGGAACCTGAAGCTTACATATTTTTATCTTTTTAAAATAAACTTGATTTGATAATATTTCAGTTTTTATTTTTTGCAACTGCATTTAAGGTTGTTTTCTTAGGAGTTTCCTTATACTATCCTTGCTGGTTTCATATAAGGCTTTTAAAATTAATTCTCTGGACTATTTTATGCAAGTTTAGAAATTTTGGTAGAATTTACCAGTGAAGTCACCTGAACCTTAGAATTTTGTTTTTGGAAATTTGATAATAAGTCAACTCCTTTATTGTAATAGTCATTTTTAGGTACTCTATTCTCCCTTAAGTCTCTTAATATTTTTTCCTTGGAGTCTATTTTATGAATATTTTGAATGTATTCACATACAATTACTTATACTTCCAAACGTTTTTGTATATATATAGTGTGTGTGGGTGTGTGTGTGTCTTCTCTCTTCCCCCTCTTCTTTTTCTGTCTTGCTATAGATTGTTTTATTAGAAGTCTCAAAGAATCACCTTTTGACTATATTGAACTTCTATATTTTTGCTCTTCTATGAGTTTCTTCTCTTATATTTCATACTTTCTAATTTTTTTGGCTGTTTGTTTTCGTTATTTCTCTAACTTCCGGAGGTGGATACTTATCCTGTAAAATAAATTTTCTGTATTTTTGCTAAGGGATTCATGTTGAACTATACATTTTATTTTGTGTGCTATTTTAGCTATGTTAAAAGTGTGAATATGCAGTATTTTTATTCAGTTAAGATATTTTCTAAAATCCATTATTTATTATTTTTTTTACAATTTATTTTATTTTAGTATCATTAACCTACAATTACATGAGCAATATTGTGATGATTAAACTACCCCCTTCATCAGGTCCCCCCCCACCAACCCTATTACAGTCACTGTCCATCAGTGTAGTGAGATGAGAATCACTACTTGTCTTCTCTGAGCTGTACAGTCCCCCCCGTGGCCCCCCACACTATGCCTGCCAATCGTAATGCCCCTTTTACCTTCTTATCCCTCCCTTCCCACCCATCTCCCCAGTCCCTTTCCCTTTGGTAACTGTTAGTCCATTCTTGGGTTCTGTGAGTCTGCTGCTGTTTTGTTCCTTCGTTTGTTTTTTTTTTTTAAATCCATTATGTTTTATCAGCGCATAGATTACTTGGGATTTTATGTTTAATTTTCTAAACATATGAGGATCTTTTAATTATCTTCTGGATGTTTGATCCCTAATATATTTGCATTGAAGATATATAACACACTAATATTTCAACCCTTTTTGAGAGGTATTTATATTGTTCTGCTACTCACTAACATAGCTGATCTCAGGCAACATCTGATCTGTTACTATAGATTCCATAAGATTGGAATCACAAAATATGTACTAATATTTGTGTCTGGCTTTTCTAGTTATTTAGTGGGAACATTGGTCTGCCACAAGTTACTTAATCATAGGAGAAAAGATCCTCCCTGATAATTTTGGAAATAAACCTTATTAATATCTAATAAATTATATACAGTAAAGTACATCAATTTTAAGGGTACAAGCTGATGAGAATTGACCATTTTAACACTTTCATTATGTAACCAATTCACTATTAAAGTTATAAAAAATTGCCATCAGTCCAAAAAATTCTCTCATCCTCATTTATAGTAATTTTCCCCTTATCCGTAGGTACAAGACACACCGTGGATCTGCTTTCTGTTCACTTTGGACCAATATTGATTATTTTAAATTTCACACAAGTTTCATAAGTGAGATAAGTATTGACTTTTTAGTTAAACATGGACATTCATCTGTTTCAACCCCACTGCTGAGAGATCATTTGTTCTCTTTGAATTAACTTGGTATTTTGTCAGAATTCTATTCTGAAGTAACTATTTGGTTCCATGTGATCTATAAATCTATATTTACATGAATACCAAGTTGTGTTGACAATTTCATTTATTCTCAATCTAGACAAAAAAGACCAGCTTTTAAATAATTTCTTATGATTATGGCTGCAGATTTTTTCACGGTTGCTCTTTACCAGGTTGAGTGAGTTTCCTTTTCCTGAGTGATGAACTGGTAAATGTTTAACAACCAGTATTCTGGGGATAGAGAGAAGGCCCTGATAGGTAGCATTTGCCAGTTTCCATGGTGTAAAAACTCCCACTGTAGGTTTACAAAGGTATTAATAGAAACACAAAATTATTGAAAATTTAATAATCAGCCCTCGTGGGTTAGCTGCAGCATATCACTTCTTCTAGATTGCTGAAAATTTTTATCACTCTCATTGAATGCACCTAAGTGGCATATGTTTTTTAAAATATAAATTTACATCTTTTTGTTATGCAACATTCCTCTTATACTTTAAGATCATCACTGGATTTTATGATTACCTCTGTGAATTTTTTGTAGTTCATTTTGGTTTACTACTGATTTCTTTTCAATATACTTAACATTGGTAAAGCTTCAACATATTGGATTATTTATCAAATCATCAAAAAATAGATTCACCAGAAAAAGTATAGCCATTGTTCATTTATAATTTTTTTTAATACATGCCTTTTAATAATGAAGTGTTATGGCTATACATTTCCCTCTGAGTATACTATTGCCTTCAGGTTTTGTTTTTTTCTTTCCTCATTACTTTTCAAGTAGTTTGCAGTTTTTAGCTTTGATTTCCTCTTTGTTAGAAGGATTATATAGGAACAAGATTATAATCAGAGAATATTATCTGAATATATGTCTTATGGAATATGTTTATGTTTTCCTTATATATATTTTGAACATTTTCCATGACATAATAAAGACTCTTTACTCTCTAGAACAGAAGGATGTAAATAGTTGGTACTTAGAGATATATGATTGATTCATTGATTATATTATTAAATTTCCTTCATCCAAAGTTACCTTCATTTACTAGATTTGGTTGATTCTGATCAAGACAAATTGACATATTCCACCCAAATTATTTTTAAGTCAGGAATGATTTGTATTTATGGTTTTTTGCTTAATATTTAGTGAATATATTATTTGGTATATTCAGTTTTAAGGTTTTTAGAGTAGCTTCATATCCTTTCGAACAAAAGCAGATGTACCAATTCACATTCAGCATGTATATAATTTACAAGAAACATGCTTTACTCTACAAATATTTGTTAAGCTGCATATATTATATAATATAATAGTTTATATTATATTATATTAATATAATAGTTTATATTAATCCTTAGCAGGGGTGAGAGGATAGTAATTGTCAGCCATGTTGTGGACTTGGCATGTAGTTGATGCTCTAAAATATTACTGTGTTAAGGTAGAAGAAAATATATAAATAAATTATAATCTTTTTGTAGAAGTGTTACTAGGAACTGCTGGGTGCATAATATTCCAATTTTATTTTTGCCTTCCCATTATTTCCTAATGTCATATATTGCTCTAATTCTTCCTTCTGAATAATTTTATTAATGTTTTCTCTACTTGTCATACTTAGATCATCCTCTCTTTAGTGAGAAAAGATAGTATGGAAACAGGGAGCTGTAAAACAAATATTAAATTATGCCTCTTTCTTTCAATAATTTGTGAAAAAATGTGGAAACCTCAGTTCCTGGTAAGTTATAAATCAATAGAATTCCTTCTCAAGGACATAGCGCCCATATTAGCCAGGATTTTAAGATACAGCACTTATCTCTCTGTCTATATCTACCTAGAGCTATCATTCTATCGTATTTATTTTTTCCAGATAGGAAATATTTGTTTATCTTTCCTTGGTAAATTTCTAATTTATTCATATTTCATTTTGAAATAAAGAGTTGGCATGATGATTTACTTTAATATAACTGATTGTCTGTAGCTATATATCCATTGCAGAAAATATTAAAACAATTTCATTCCAAATTGCTTATTTATAAATGTTTAAGTTCTATTGTTAAGCACATACTATAATGATTCTCCCTGATGGTCACAGAAAAAGCTTTTTTTTTTTAATTTTTATTAAGGTATTATTGATATACACTCTTATGAAGGTTTCACATGAAAAAACAATGTGGTTACTACATCTTCCCATATTATCAAGTCCCGACCCATAACCTAATGCAGTCACTATCCTTCAATGTAGTAAGATGCCGCAGATTCACTATTTGCCTTCTATGTGCTACACTATTTTCCCCATGATCCCCCACACCATGTGTACTAAACATAAATCCCCTCAATTCCCTTCTCCCTCCCGTCCCACCTGCCCTCCAACACTCCTCCCATTTGGTAACCACTAGTTCCTTCTTGGAGTCTCTGTGTCTGCTGCTATTTTGTTCCTTCAGTTTTGCTTTGTTGTTATATTCCACAAATGAGGGAAATCATTTGGTGCTGCTGTTTCTCTGCCTGGCTTATTTCACTGAGCATAATATCGTCCAGCTCCATCCAAGTTGCTGCAATTGGTAGGATTTTTTTCTTTCTTATGGCTGAATAGTATTCCATTGTGTATATGTACCACCTCTTCTTTATCCATTCATCTACTGATGGACACTTAGGTTGCTTCCATATCTTGGCTATTGTAAAAAGTGCTGTGATAAACATACAGGTGCATATGTCTTTTTGAATCTGAGAAGTTGTACTCTTTGGGTAAATTCCAAGGAGTAGGATTCCCAAGTCAAATGGTATTTCTATTTTTACTTTTTTGAGGAACCTCCATATTGCTTTCCACAATGGTTGAACTAGCTTACATTCCCACCAGCAGTGTAGGAGGGTTCCCCTTTCTCCGTGTCCTCTCCAGCATTTGTTGCTCTTAGTCTTTTCAATGCTGGCCATCCTTACTGGTGTGAGGTGATATCTCATTGTGGTTTTAATTTGCATTTCCCTGATGATTAGTGATGTGGAGCATCTTTTCATGTGTCTGTTGGCCATCCGAATTTCTTCTTTAGAGAACTGTCTCTTCATATCCTCTGCCCATTTTTTAATCAGGTTATTTCCTTTTTGGATGTTGAGGTGTGTAAGTTATTTATATATTTTGGGTGTTAACCCCTTGTTGGATATGTCATTTACAAATTTATTCTCCCATACTGTAGGATGCCTTTTTATTCTGTTGATGGTGTCCTTTGCTGTACAGAAACTTTTTAGTTTGATGTAGTCCCAAGAGTTCATTTTTGCTTTTGTTTCCCTTGCTCGAGGAGATGCATTCAGGAAGAATTTGCTCATGCTTATATTCAGGAGATTTAACCTATGTTGTCTTCTAAGAGTTTTGTGGTTTCTTGATCTACATTCAGGTCTTTGATCCATTTCAAGTTTACTTTTGTGTATGGGGTTAAAGAATAATCCAGTTTTATTCTCTTGCAGCTGTTGAAGAGGCTGTCATTTCCCCATTGTATATCCATGACTCCTTTACCATATATTAATTGACCATATATGTTTGGATTTATATCGGGGCTCTCTAGTCTGTTCTATTAGTCTATGGGTCTGTTCTTGTGCCAGTACCAAATTGTCTTGATTACTGTGGCTTTGTAGTAGAGCTTGAAGTTGGGGAGCATAATCCCCCCAGCTTTATTCTTCCTTCTCAGGATTGCTTTGGCTATTTGGGGTCTTTTATGGTTCCATATGAATTTTAGAACGATTTTCCCTAAGTTATTGAAGAATGCTGTTGGTATTTTGATAGAGATTGCATTGAATCTGTAGATTGCTTTAGGCAGGATGGCCATTCTGACCATATTAATTCTTCCTATCCATGAGCATGAGATGTGTTTCCATTTATTGGTATCTTCTTTAAATTCTCTCATGAGTGTCTTGTAGTTTTCAGAGTATAGGCCTTTCACTTCCTTGGTTAGGTTTATTCCTAGGTATTTTATTCTTTTTGATGCAACTGTGAATGGAAATGTTTTCCTGATTTCTCTCTCTGCTAGTTCATTGTTAGTGTACAGGAATGCCACAGATTCCTGCATATTAATTTTGTATCCCACAACTTTGCTAAATTCTGATATTAGATCTAGTAGTTTTGGAGTGGATTCTTTGGGTTTTTTATGTACAATATCATGCCATCTGCAAACAGGGACAGTTTAACTTCTTTCTTGCCAATCTTGATGCCTTTTATTTCTTTGTGTTTCTCACTGCCATGGCTAGGACCTCCAGTAGTATGTTGAATAGAAGTGGGGAGAGTGGGCATCCTTGCCTTGTTCCCGATCTTAAAGGAAAAGCTTTCACTTTCTTGCTGTTAAGTATAATGTTGGCTGTGGGTTTGTCATTTATGGCCTTTATTATGTTGAGGTACTTGCCCTCAATACCCATTTTGTTTTGAGTTTTTATCATGAATGGATGTTGAATTTTGTCAAAAGCTTTTTCAGAATCTACGGAGAAGATCATGTGGTTTTTTTCCCTTCTTTTTGTTGATGTAGTGGATGATGTTGATGGATTTTCAAATGTTGTACCATCCTTGCATCCCAGGAATAAATCCTACTTGATAATGATAGATGATCTTTTTGATGTATTTTTGAATTCAGTTTGCTAATATCTCGTTGAGTATTTTTGCATCTATGTTCATCAGGAGATTGGTCTTTAATTTTCTTTTTTTGTGGTGTCTTTGCCTTGTTTTGGTATTAGAGTGATTCTGGCCTCACAGAATGAGTTTGGAAGTATTCCCTCTTCTTCTACTCTTTGGAAAACTTTAAGGAGGGTGTGTATTAGGTCTTCACTAAATGTTTGATAAAATTCAGCGGTGAAGCCATCTGTGTCTGAGTTTTGTTCTTAGGTAGGTTTTTGATTATCAGTTCAATTTCGTTGCTGGTAATTGGTCTGTTCTGATTTTCTGTTTCTTTCTGGGTCAGCCTTGGAAGGTTGAATTTTTCTAGAAAATTGTCCATTTCTTCTATGTTATCCAGTTTGTTAGCAAATAATTTTTCATAGTATTCTCTAATAGTTCTTTGTATTTCTGTGCTGTCATTATTTTTCCTTTCTTATTATTATTTTTATGTGAGTAGACTATCTTTTTTCTTGATAAGTCTGTTGGGGGGTTTATCTATTCTGTTTACTTTCTCAAAGAACTAGCTCTTTCATTGATTCTTTCTATTGTTTTATTCTTCTCAATTTTATTTATTTCTGCTGTAATCTTTATTATGTCCTTGCTTTTACTGACTTTGGGCCTCATTTGTTCTTTTTTCTAGTTTCATTAATTGTGAGTTTAGACTGCTCTTATGGGATTGTTCTTTCCTGAGGTAGCCCTGTATTGCAATATACTTTTCTCTTAGCATGGGATTCACTGCATCCCACAATTTTGTGGTGTTCAATTATTGATGTCATTTGTCTCCATATATTACCCGATCTCTGTTTTTATTTCATCATTGATCCATTGGTTATTTAGGAGCATGTTGTGAAGCCTCCGTGTGTTTGTGGGCTTTTTCTTTTTCCTTGTGTAATTTATTTCTAGTTTCATACCTTTGTGGTCTGAGAAACTGGTTGGTACAATTTCACTGTTTTTGTATTTAGTGATGCTCTTTTTGTGACCTACGATATGATCTATTCTTGAAAATATTCCATGTGCACTTGACAAGAATGTGTATTCTGCTTAGTATTGCCTGTAGAGTTCTCTATATGTCTGTTAGGTCCATCTGTTCTAATGTGTTATTCAGTGCCTCTGTCTCCTTACTTATTTTCTGTCTTGTTGATCTGTCCTTCAGAGTGAGTGGAGGGTTGAAGTCTCCTAGAGTGAATGCATTGCATTCTATTTCCCCTTTTAATTCTGTTAGTATTTGCTTCACATATGTAGGTGCTTCTGTGTAGGGTGTATAGATATTTATAATGGTTATATTTTCTTGTTGATTGACCCTTTTATCGTTATGTAATGTCCTTCTTTGTCTCTTGTGATTTTCTTTGTTTTGAAGTCCATTTTGTCTGATACAAGTAGTGCAGCTTCTGCTTTTTTCTCCCTACTAGTTGCATGAAATATCTTTTTCCATCCCTTCACTTTTAGTCTGTGTATGCCTTTGGGTTTAAAGTGAGTCTCTTGTAGGCAGAATATAGATGGGTCTTGCTTTTTTTTTTTTTTTTTTTTTTTAGGAGAGCAAGTTACAGGTTTTTATTTAGAAATAAAGTGAGAGGAAAGAGCTCCTGGCTCATGCCATGAGGGGACAAGAGAGTCCCGGGTCTTGCCTTTTTATCCATTCAGTGACTCTGTGTCTTTTGATTGTTGCATTCAGTCAATTTACATTTAGGTGATTATTGATAAGTATGTACTTATTGCCATTGCACGCTCTAGGTTTGTGGTTACCAAAGGTTCTAAGATAATTTCCTTACTAAGAGTCTAATTTAACTCACTTAATATGTTATTACAAACACAATCTAAAGGTTCTTTTTTTCCCCTCCTTTTGCTTCCTCCTCCATTCTTTATGTATTAGGTATCATATTCTGTACTCTTTGTCTATCCTTGGTTGACTTGGGGCATAGTTAATTTAATTTTGCATCTGCTTAGTAATTAACTATTCTACTTTCTTTTCTGTGGTTTTATTACCTCTGGTGACAGGTATTAAACCTTAGGGATGCTTTTGCTTATCTGGAAATTGTTTAATCCATCTTTCAAATCTAAATGATAATCTTGCCAAATAATGTATTCTTGATTCTTGGCCTTTTTGCTTCATTGCATTAAATACATCATGCCACTCCCTTCTGGCCTGTAAGGTTTCTGCTGAGAAGTCTGATGATAGCCTGATGGGCTTTCCTTTGTATGTGATATTATTTCTCTCTCTGGCTCCTTTTAATAGTCTGTCTTTGCCATTTTAATTAATATATGTCGTGGTGTTGTCTTCCTTGGGTCCCTTGTGTAGGGAGATCTGTGCATCTCCATGGCCTGAGAGACTATTTCCTTCCCCAGATTAGGGAAGTTTTCAGAAGTTACCTCCTTAAAGACACTTTCTATCCCTTTTTCTCTCTCTTCTTCTCTGGTACCCCTATAATGCAAATATTGCTCCATTTGGATTGGTCACATAGTTCTCTCAATATTCTTTCATTCGTACAGACCCTTTTTTCTCTCTGTACCTCAGCTTCTTTGTATTCCTGTATTCTAGTTTCTATTTCATTTATTGTCTCCTCCACCTCATCTAATCTGCTTTAAGTACCCTCCATTGTGCTCTTCAGTGATTGGATCTCTGACTGGAATTCATTCCTGAGTTCTTGAATATTTTTCCATACCTCCATGAGCATGTTAATGATTCTTATTTTGAACTCCCTTTCAAGAATATTCATGAGGCCAATGTCATTTAAATCTTTCTCTGGTGTCGTAGTAATAATTTTACTGTGAACCAGGTTCCTTTGGCATTTCATATTTATATATGGCACCCTCTAGTGCCCAGAAGTTCTACTTTCTGGAGCTGCTCTGCCCCTGAAGCAATGTCAGGGGTCGCAGGGGAGTGGTATTGTTGCCTGGGGGGAGGAAAGAGCTGTTTCCTGCTCCTGGCTGCTATGCCTGACTCCAGTGCCTGAACCAGTGGGCCGAGCACACAATGTATAAGCCTGTATGCTTTGCGTTTGTAGTTGCTGTAGACAGATCTTCCCTCTGGCTGGACTAATGCCAGGGTAGGGTTTGCCAGTTTGTGAGCCAGGTGGGGCTGCCCTGAGAAAGATGCAGTAGGCTGCATATCACGGAGGGGGTCCTTGGAACTGTGTAACCAGTCAGGGAGCTGGAGCACCTGAAGACTGTGAAAGCTCCCAACCTGCTGGGCTGAATGCACCCAACCAATTTTGTCTACCTGTCCTTTCTCCTGAGCAGTAAGCTCTGTGCAATCCTTGTCCCTTTAGCAGCCCTCTTGCTGAGGGCTTCCTTGTTAGGAAGTCTCTCAGACTGCCTGCCTTTCTTTTGTTCCAGAGCAGCTGGATATGGATCCCCGGTTTTACAAGCTGCTGGAATCTCATTCTCTCCAGGAATTTTGCCTGTCTTAACTTTTTAACCCCCTACTCACAAGAGTACCATGCAAGTACCATGAAATGTAGGTTTGTGCTTGCAGAGCAGATCTCTGGAGTTACGTATTCATTGGTCCCCAGCCTCCATACCCTCCCCGCTCCACTTCTCTTCCTCCTGCTGGTGAGCTGGGGTGGGGGAATCACTTGGGTCCCGCCGGTCCACCGCTTTGGTATGTTACCATGTTCTGTGAGGTCTGCTCTTTTCTCCAGGTGTATGCAGTCTGGCACAGTCCTCTTTCTGTTGTTTTTCCAGGAGTAGTTGTATTAATTATATTTTCATATTATATGCGGTTTTAAGAGGAAGCCTCTGTCTCACCTCTCACGCTGCCATCTTTCATCATCCCCCTGAGAAAAAGCTCTTTTTGATTGGGAAGAGAGGTGTTAAAAAATATTATCTGCCACATTTATAAGACTTTTATTTACTAAGCTTTATTAAGTTTGCTTTTACTACTTTAACTAAGAGGATTTTTTACAATGCATTTGGTATTGGCAAATGCTTGACAATTCCCTAGCATGTATGGTAGTACAAAATAACACTTCCAACCTTTAAGACCAAACACTTTGGTAAATACCGCAGATGCCAAATTGCTATAGCAGGTGCTAAATTGCTTCTAGTGTATCACCTTGGGATATGATGAAGATAAATGGAGCACTGTATGTTTTCCCAGTTTCCCCTCAATTACTGGAACACCTGTGCTAAACGATGTGGTGCTAATGCACCATAAACATCCTCACAATGCTCAAAGGGTCTTCAGGTTTACATTTAAACTTGGTTAGCAGGGCCCTAACTTAATTTAGGTACTGGAAATGTTTTACCTATCCTTGACACTGCTATCACATGGTAACTTAGCAGTGTCATATTGCTGGAAGCTGATTTTCTCCTTTCTGTCCAGTTTTATTTCTTTGTCTCCTTACCTCATTCATTTAGTATTTTCTTCTATCCATTCTTATTTCATTTTTGCTAGAGGGGTATATATGTGCCCCTTTGCTTCAAATTAACTGTCTTCACTCCTTTGCTTTAGTTTAAGAGACCTGTATCCTTGTCAGCACTGCTGGTGCTCTTATCACTGTAGTTCAGCTGTTTTCCAGCAAATCACCTTTGGCATATGTAAGTCCTCCTGGCAATATGGAAGTGTTAAAGATGACAATAATATGTCATATGGAAATGCCTGCAAATGTATTTGTGGTAGGTGTGGACCTGATGAGTGTTTTAATATTTGACCTATCTTTACCACTATTAAATATTAAAAAACCCAATAGGTGTATGTATGTGTGTGTATCAATGTGTTTCTGAGAATAACATCCATAATTACTGGAAATTAAACTATTACTTATGTTACTGACTTTTTTTCTTTTAAGCTACTTTTCATTAAGTCACAACCTACAATATCATATTAGTTTCAGGTGCACAATGTAATGATTCGACACATGTATACACTGTGAAATGATCACCAGAATAAATGTAGTCACTATCCACCATTTTGAAAGTTATAAAAGTGTTTTTTCCTTGTGATGAGACTTTGAATATCCACTCTCCCAGCAACCTTCAAATATGCATACAGTACCACTGATTAGAGTCACCGTGCCACACACCACATCCTCATGGCGTGTTCTTTTCACAGTGGGAAGTCTGTTATTTTTTTCCACAGCTTTGTTGAGATACAGTTCAAATACCATACAATTCAGTATTTGAAAGTATATAATACAGTGTTTTTAGTATATTTGGGGGGTTATAAAACTATTACCACAGTTTAATGTTGGAGAATTTTTGTCCTCTGAAAAGGAAATGCCTATACCCACAGACAGTCACTCCTCATTCCCCAGCGTCCTATCTCCTCCAGTTCTAGGCAACCACTAATCTGTTATGTGTCTCTATAAATCCCTTTTTTCTTTCAGTATTTTAAAGATAATTTCCTCACTTTTCACAAATTTTAATTTTATGAGCTTAAATGTTGATTTCCTTGTTTTTCCCCCATGGTGTTCACGGAATTTTGTAATTTTTGGCTTCATCTTTTTTGTCATTTTTCAAAAGCTATGTTAAATTATTGTCTACCTCCCTTATCCCCTGTGTCTTTTAGGCAACATTTGCTTTGCCACCAGCATGTGTATCCCTTTATATAGCTCATCTTACAGACTGAGGTCTGCCCAGTACATCTCCTATGGATCTTGTAACTGTATTTTTATGTTTCATGTTCTAGGCTTATGATACATCTTATTTCTATTCCTCCATCTCTATCAGAATTAGGAGCAGTAGTGAATAAAGGAAGAAAAATACTGATTAACTGTACACTTATGTATGTCAGAGTCCAAACTATTTTTATGGATTTGTTTGAATAACTGTCACAGAGTTTTCAGCTTTCTCTGAAATAAACACAGAATCTATGAAGCTACAGCATGTGATTTTTGCATCTCTACAACTGTATATTTTGCTTATTTATTTATTTATTTTTAAAATCCAGTAAGAAGCCCTTGTGAGTTTCCATAAAAAGTAAACATGCAGAAAGGCATGAACTACTTTATAACAATCACTTTCAGTGTCTTTGAAATCTGAAATATTTCTTATAATTGGGGTCAGAAGTTACCATACAGGCTCATCTAGGAAGTGATAATTCTTCAAAAATGATGATCCAGAGTAGAGTCAAGATAAAGAAAAATTGATAATCTGTGAATGTACAATGCTGCTTCAGCCCCAAAATTTTGAACTACAGAAATATCATCCTGAATCCATAGAAATGGACACAACAAGCCCTAATATGTAGAATAATCAAAACACATCTTTATTTTGTATTATTTAAAAATGATTTACTAATGAACAGTATTTGAAACCTGCACAGTAAATGTACTGTTTGGAATGAGTAATGCTGAGATCGGAAATTTATTAGCAAAAGAAAAATTCCTTATTAATATACCCATGCAAACAAAAATGATATGACATGTTCATAAAAGTTCCATGAAATTTTTTTTGAATAAAGTATTTTCTGGTGTTTGCTTGAAGGCATACACTATCCTCTTTAGAAAATGAGTAATAAGGTTAGAGTAATCTGCTCCAGTTCAAAACATTTGATAAATAATGCAACTTAGAGTCCATTTCCTTTACCCATCCATTCACTCAACAAATGTTTGTAGTAGGGCCTTATGACTCCTATTTTAACAGCCAATATGTTATACCAATTGGGTCATATAAAGGTCTATGAGCAAACAAGTAAGATACTATGAGCTGAGTCGTCAGAGCAGAAATGACAGAACAATCCTGTGTTTTATCACTATAGTGCTGTTTTTTTTTTACCTGAAGAAAATTCCATTTCCTGAATGAATTTTAATGGTTTAATCATGTTAAAGAATGTCATGAGTCAAAGTAGCCACCCCAGAAAGTTAAACATATTCATCTAAAAAGGTAATGAGGTGAAAAGAAGTGAGAGATTCAATTCTAGTCTGGGAAGTATGCCCACATTTTCAATAAATGAATAATGGAAATGTTTGTATAATAATAATCCCTCCAGTAATGAGTTTGCTGTCAGTATATAATCATGTTGAGTAATTAAATTCCAATGAATTCAGTTGTTAAGTTGGGCATATGTTTTGAATTATCAGTATGGCCAGGGACCTCTTCCTGGTGCCCACCTGAACCACTTGCCTGGGTCAGGTTAGAAGAGTTTCTATACTAATTGCTACTATTTCCTTCTGTGGAGGCTTTGCTCATTAGATCAGTTTTTAACCAATGTCTGCTCTGTGAAAGCAAAGCAATGTAAGCCAGAGAAAAAGAACCTGTTAGTCTAGCATGTATCCCATGCTGCAGCTCACCGATCCCTGCCACATCTGGATTCCTAGATCTGTGCCATGGCTCAGGAGGAGACAAATACTGCCCTCTGACCATCTTCCTCTTCCCTCTATCAAGATTGCCTTAAACTCTTATAAGATCAACTTACTGTTTTCTTTTTCCCTCCCTCTCTTCCTCTCTCCTTTTCTCTCAGTCCCTCTCTCCTTCTTTCTGTCTCTCTCATACAGACACATATCACTTTTTCTCTATTGTTAGTTTAATAAGCACGTGCTCTGAGTCTCACTCTAGAAGCTCTATGGGATGATATAAAAATGTTTTCCTAGAAAAGTTAGGTCCCACGCAAGGAGGAATGCTGATAGCAACTATCAAGCATTCATATCTGTTTGTATGCAACTTTGCCATAAACATGTATGGACATAGGTGTGAAACAGACTTGAGCTCCAAGCACTGTCTTGCAACTAACTTGTAAGACAGCAGAGTTGATTTGCAACAGTTATTTTACAGACCCCTCAGTTTTATTAAATTCATTGTTGGGGAAAACCATAGCATCAATCTTGTCTGATCATTTTGAGAATTAGGAGCAACTAAATATGAAAGTGCCTAGTATATTACTTGGAACAAAGTGAATGCTCAGGTATCATACATTTATTTATTTTACTGTCTCTGACTATAATATGAATATGAAAGTTACTCATTTGAAACATATTCAAATTTTATCTGGTGTTCTTTCTTCGCTGGTAGTTGAGGATATTTGAATTGGAAATCATTAAAATATTATAATAGTCAATTTTTCCTCTGACCTTGGTGACCTTGGCTTACTGGCTTTTTCCCATACTTGATTATATTTTGACATTCCTGGAATTTTAAAAAATGGCTTATATTGTACATATTCTTTATCATCTGGCTTCTTTTATTCATCATATAGAAAGGTACATAGAGGAATATTTTGGGCTGATGGAAATGCTGTATATGTTAATTTTGGTGATGGTTAAATAGCTATATACATTTGGAAAAACTCATTAAAATGCATAATCAAAATGGGTTGATTTTATTATATGTAAAATATATGTCAATAAAGTAGATTTAAAAGGAGTCCAAAGAAAAATCCATGCCAAAATGCTTTTAGTGATAAAATTATTTTAAATTTAAGGAAGAAATATGATGTAGAACTTCAAACTATAGAAAAAAAATGCTCCCCAAGAGCTAGGAAATCTGGAAACCAAAACCTCAACCAAATTATAAGAAATTAAATTTACCTGCGACTCTCACTCATGAACACAGGTACAAAAATACTAAATATATGTTAGTAAATCAAATTCAGCCAACAATAAACTACATTACATAAAGATAATATGTGTGTGCATATGTGTGTTGGTATATATACACACACACAGTTTATACACATGTATATGATGTATTAATAAAATTATTATGACAGAAGGGTCTTATTCCAGACATGCAAATGTGATATAAAAATAAGATATATAACACTGTATCTCAATACTTTAAGCAAAAAAAAAGAGAAATATATAACTATATTGGTGTATTTAGAAAAAGGATTTGATAATGTACACTGTACTCATTTAAAACTCCTAACCAATTAGGAATACAAAAGGACTATCTTAATAAGGAATGTCTACAAAAAACCCTATGCTTAATGGTGAAGTATTGAAACTTCCCCATTAATATCTGAAGAGGAAAAATTATGCCTGCAATGCAACTTATGTTCAACATTATTATACTGATGATTCAATATAATAATGAGATAATATAATAATAGGGAAAAGAAATAAGAAAGTATAGGATTGGAAATGAAGATCTAAAACGGTCATTTTTGTACTTGGTTATGATAATATGCAAAAATGTCTAACACAATCAGGATGATATTTTGGATAAAGTAAGTATAGCAAAGTGTGTACTGTATAGAAAGTCAAGATAGAAAAAAATACATTGCTTTGTACCAGTAACAAAGAATATGAAAATTACTTTTCCTATTTCTTTGTAGTGATCTTTTATTTTTCTTTCTTTTACAATATTATTGATTATATTCTCTATGTTTTTCATCTCCATTACTTATTTATTTTTATAATCAGAAGTTTGTGCCTCATCCCCTCTGGAAATCCTTTTGCATTTCTGTCTCTTTGTCTTCTAATAATTTTGGGTTGTATCCTGGGCATTGTAAATGATATGTTGTAGATACTTCCATTTCTGTTGTGCTCTTCAATAGTATTGATTTTTGTTTTTTTCAGCAGGACATTAATTTGGCAGAATTTAAACCCAACATTCTTTTTCTCTTGTGGCAGGTGGCATAACCATAGTCACCATGCGATCCATTACATCCCCAGCACGTAACTTATTTTAAAGCTGGCTATTTGTACCTTTTGACCACCTTCACCCTTTTTCCCCCACCACCTACCCAGCCCCCCCACCCCTGCTTTTGCCAATCACTAATCTGTATTTATGAGTGCTTTTTTTTAATATTCCACATATACGTGAGATCTTAAAGTATTTGTCTTTTTTCTCTGACATTTCACATAGCATAATGCCCACAGTACCCTCTATGTTGTCACAAATGCAAGATTTCTTTATTTTTATGGCTGAATAACATATATAATGTAATATATTACAGCACACACAATGTTCCCTATGTTACACACACACACATATATATATAATGTATACATAACATTTTCTTTATCCATTTATTTATCAATGAACTCTTAGGTTCTTTCTGTCTTGGCTATTATAAATAATGTTGCAGTAAACATGGTGAATCAGATATCTTTATGGTATTAGTGTTTTCATTTCTTTCAGATAAATACCAGAACTGAAATTGTTTGATTATATGGTAGTTTTATTTTTAATGTTTGAGTAACCTCCATATAATTTTCCACCAATTTACATTTATATACATGCAGAATTTGATGCTCACTCTTTCTGCCTTTTTATCTTCTAGTATTTTTCTCCTCTCTTTTCAGCTAGGAACTCACCCTAATCTGTATTCGCTAGTAACTCAATCCAGCATAGTTTTATTTAAGTGTGGAGGGCCATGTGTGACACTAACTGAGGCCTGCCCTAATATTAAAAACCATAAACACATGAAATACATTCAGTGTCTATGTCTTCTTTTAAGAGAACATTCCCATTAATATCTGTCTGGTTTCAGTCAGATGCATTTTACAAATGTGTGGTGTTTTTGTTGTCTTTAATGCATCATTAGCTATTATTTGTGACAATGTGTCTAATTTGATCCTCTCTGTCATCAGAGGAAGGAGAAGCATTTTCTGATAAGCATATCTATAATCCATGACTGAATAATTTTATTTTCATATATTCAGTAAGTCTGTGTACATGCACTGAGAGAGAAGAAAAGAAATGCTCATAGCAGCTTTATTTTATAGTTAACAACTGTAGGACATTCAAATTCAGTTAATATTAGAATGGTTTAATTACATTTTGAATATTCACACAATGGAATGTTGTACAGTAATGAAATAGTCACAGGTATTTATAACAACAAGATGTCATTTTTTAAAAGACAAATTAATGAAAATCATGTAAGAATGTATACAACTTAAGAAAGTTCAGAATAGAATAAAACATGGAAATACAATGTATTTTGGACACTTTAGAGAAGTAGAAAGCCATGTGATTTTGAGTGGCATGAAGGGTGCTTCATTCTATGTGCTTTATGATGACTAACTGATATCATAATGACTGAACTCTGAATTATCTGTGCACATTTCTTGTATCTGCCACATAAAAGTTAAAAATTGATGAAAACTTTGAGAAACATAAGCCACAATATTATATAATAGAAAATAGAATAAAAATATTAAATAGAATGAAATAGAAGTATCTTCCAAACATGTTGGTTTAAAAAATCAAACACAGAATAATGAGTATATGTTATCACATTGTTTTAAAAAATGTATAAATATGTGTGTAAATAGTAATAAGAAAAAAGTGTGCACTGATGTGTAGGATGAATTTTAATTTTACTCCATATGTTTATCTACTTCTTAAATATTGTAAAATAGCACCAAAAAAGAGAAGAACATAGATTTAATGATTCACTTGTATCAGAGAATGAGGATGGGGTGGGGTTGTGAGACTTCGGTGGGGGGTCCATGAGGTAGTTACTCTGCAGTGATGGAATTGCTCTGTATTTGGAGTCTAGTGGGGATTATGTGTGGGGAATCTGTGCAGAGGATGAAATAGTGTAAAACTTCACATGCACATACACACATGCAAATTACTAAATACAAATATGAATGAAAATTGAATGAAGTCTGTAGTTAATAGTATTGTGCCAATGTCACTCCTGGTTTTGATACTGCACTGCAGTCATTTATGTCACCTTTGGGAGGAAACTTGGTGAAGCATTCACAGAAATCTATGTACTCCTGCAACTTCCTTTAATCTGTAATTACTTAAAAACAAAACATTAAAAACAAAGACTTGAAGATATATCATACATGGTGTTAGAGAATATATGACATTATTAAATTATCATAAGCCTTGGCATAAGTAAATGAAAATATTAATTTGATGGAATAAGAAATAAGTGATGTGGAAAATTAAAGTCGATTAACAAATAATTATGGGCCATTTTTTTTTAAAAGGGAAAATATATATTGTATTAGAAGCCCAACAGGGGTATTTTCTTTCATCTCTATTAACTAAAGTTTTCCTGCTTACTCTACCACATGCACATAGATATCCATTTTATTTCTATGACTTCATATTATTTTCATATCTCACAATTCATGGAACTTAACCACATGATTTTTTACTGTTTTTGATCTCCTCTATTTACTTTATGAGTGTTATTCCTTCTTCTTTCTTTGATGACTTTAAACCTAATTATTTAAACCTTTGAAACATTGATCTGTTTCATACTCGTGCACAAACCTGTGCTTTTTTTGGCTTTGGCATGTGTGTTTCACATCATGACATCTTCTCTGATACTTGTAATGTTTTTTGGTGCTCAGGTTTCCTAGAGATTTAGTTTTTCTTCTCTCCTCACTCCTTTTTAGGCTCCTCAGTATATACAATCAGCTGGTTTTACAAGAATGGCTCGAACTCTAGGCTCCTGGTATCTGAAAGGCTTTTAGATCTCTAGCCCGTAGGCTCTGCCCTGGTTTTCTCTTCCATTTCTGGCACTTAACATTATTATTTTAATCATGTTTTAAATTTTATAATAAAATGTCAAGTACATTTTTATGCAGAGAGCTTCATCTTTCTTCACTCCACTAAAATACATTCCAAATCTTAGTGCCCTGAGAGTAGGAAGCTATCCACCCTTGCAGAATATGGTGGAACAAACATTACATTGGAACTTACTCGAGGGCAATTGTGGTATTTTATAAATGTTAAGGAGTGTTTTAAAATAAGAATTGTTTGGAAATAAATTGAAAGAAGGTAACACAAGTATTTAAATTATGCAGTTGACCCTTGACAACACAGGCATAGGGTCGCCTGCCCCTCCTGCACAGTAAAATGTCTGTGCATAACTTCTCACTCCTCAAAAACTTAACTACTAATAATCTGCTGCTGACAGAAAGCATTATCAATAACATAAACAGTGAATTAACACATATTTTGAATGCTATATGTATTATATACTGTATTTTACAGTGAAGTAAGCTAGAGAAAAAATATTTCTCATATTGCTGCAAATCTTCAAAACAAGGTAATGTTTATTGAAAAAATCTACATATAAGGGGACCTGTGCAGTTTAAATATGTGTTGTTCCAAGAGTCAACTGTATTTTTAAAAAACATTATTTAATGATAAAATCTAATCACTATCATATAGGTAATTTAAATCATTATATTGAATTGAAAAAACTTTATTGGTTACAACTAACTGGGTCCTCAGGAAAAAAAATATTATTTTATGTCTTATACGTAGGCTAAATGTAATGAGCATTTGCTTATTTTTTTTCTGAAGTAGTATTAACATCCATAATGTGCTTATGAAAATGTTTTAATTTCATGCACTGAAAATAAATGCAATATTTATTAATGTGTTCAACTAATATATTTTATTAAAAATTATATTGAGGTTTAGTCACATGCAATCATAAGAAAAATCATAGAGATAGTCTGTACCCTTCACCAATTCCCCACACTGTTTTAACATTTTGTAAAACTGTAGTTCAACCAGGATATTAACATTGACAATACTCACTTATCTTATGCAGATTTTTGCAGTTTTACTTGTACTCGTGTGTGTGTTTACTTCTCTACAGTGGTATCACATGTCTATGTTCTTATATCTACCACCACAATCAAGATACTGAACCCTTCTATTGTTACAGGGATTCTTCACATTGCCCTTTTATAAATTTAATCATGTCATTTGGTACTTGTCTTTTTCCGCCTGGCTTATTTCACTGAGCATAATAACCTCCAACTCCATCCATGTTGTTGCAAATGGTAGGATTTGTTTTTTTCTTATTGCTGCGTAATATTCCATTGTGTATATGTACCACATCTTCTTAATCCATTCATCTACTGATGGACTCACTCATATGTGAAGTATAAGAACAAAGAAAAAAAAAATGAAGGAACAAAACAGCAGCAGACTCACAGAACCCACGAATGGACTAACAGTTACAAAAGGGAAAGGGACTGGGGAGATGGGTGGGAA
>JAQQAC010002172.1:29247655-29313455 GCA_029783875.1 Phataginus tricuspis
AACAAAGAAAAAAAAAATGAAGGAACAAAACAGCAGCAGACTCACAGAACCCACGAATGGACTAACAGTTACAAAAGGGAAAGGGACTGGGGAGATGGGTGGGAAGGGAGGGATAAGAGGGTAAAAGGGGCATTACGATTGGCAGACATAGGGTGGGGGGGCACGGGGGGGACTGTACAGCTCAGAGAAGACAAGTAGTGATTCTCATCTCACTACACTGATGGACAGTGACTGTAATAGGGTCGGTGGGGGGGACCTGATGAAGCGGGTAGTTTAATCATCACAATATTGCCCATGTAATTGTAGGTAAATGATACTAAAATAAAATAAATTGTTAAAAAAAAAATTAATCATGTCTCTCCTTCACCTACCCAGACCCTAACACCTGGCAATCACTAATCTCTTATCCATTTCTAAAGTTTTGTCATTTCCTATGTTATATAAATGGAATCATACAGTAGTAATCTTTCAGATTAGCTTTTTTCACTCAACATAATTACCTGTAGATTCATTCAAGTGGTTATATGTATCAATAGCTCATCACTTTTTATTGCTTTGTAGTATTCCATGCCATATGTGTACATATTGAAGGTCATCAGGGTTCTTTCAGTTCTGGGGTATTAAAAATAAATCTGCCATCATCATTGGCAAACATAAGTTTTTCTTTTCTGTGGAAAATGCCCAAGAACATAATTGCAGGATCATATGATAGGTGTATTATTATTTTTATGAGAAACTGCCCAGCCAAATTCCAGAATGGCCATACATTTTATATTCCCATAAGCAATGTATGAGTGATGTGATTTCTCTGCGTCTCTGCCAGTGTATAGTGTTGTCACTAATTTTTCTTTTAATTTTAGGCATTCCATTGGGTATATAGTGATAACTTACAGTTTTATTTTGCATTTCCCTGATGGTATTTATATTTTTCACTTAAGTCTAAGATCCATTTTGAGTTAAATTTAATGTTGAATTGTGGGGTTTAAGTCACAGTTCTTTTCTTTCTTTTTTTAAAAAAAATTTACTACTCAATGTACAAGTGCTCCAGCATCTCCTGTTGAGCAAACTTTACTTCCTCCATTAAATTGTTTTTGTATCTTTGTCAAAAATCACTTGAGCATATTTATGTAGGTCTATTTTTGGGTTCTTTATTCTTCAAATATTTTTATCAGCCCCTGGACCTTCTCTTTCGATTTTTACAAGTGAATTTCTTTAGTCCCTGCACTTTCTGATTCAGTTCATACAAATGGAATTCTGCCCATAGCCATGAAAATAAAGGACTTACAAATTACAGTTAAGGGAAGAAAGAGCCATTGATTCACGTGCAAAAGGACAAGGAATTGAAAATTTATAGCTATTTAATATTTTATATAAAATCAGAATTTTGTAAACACATTTACAAAAATGAAATCTGTGATTAGTAACCATGAAACAGTCCTTGTAAAGTCAGTATATGGTTGCATTTTGTGGTATGTGGATTAAGTGTTATTTGTAAATTTGTCTTTCTTCTTTGCCTATTATATTAATCAAGCTTTGTAAGTAATACTTATCAAATTTATGCATATAGAAGATTTCCTGTTGGAGACTCATAGGATTCTATTTTTACCCCCATTGTTCATGAAATACATTTACTTATTTATGTTAGAACACTTATGATAAAATGCTCACAAAATAGTTTATTCTGAAATAAGTTTAAATAAAATATTTAGTTTTCACAATTTTATGTGTGTATTTTGGCTTTGTGAGCCAATATATATTTACCAAAACAGGTAAATATAATGGAGGTACTGATTTTGGCCAAAACCTATTTAAAAACCTCCTCCAACACATGCAAAAAAGTACAAATACTATAATAATATCATGCTAAACCTCAGACTAGAATAAAATTAGAAGATTCCTGAAAATTTTCCATGATTAACAGAAGATAAGTTAGCATGGAATGATACTGTGGTATGAGTGTGAGTATCTACACAGTGCCTTTTAGTTACTCTTGGGGTGATGTTTTGATGCAGTTATTTGTGTAACAGTGATTAATTCCTTTCTTGTATTATTGAAGTAAAACTCATACCAGATGACATGACTAAAATTTATGGCATTTAGTAGCTACTAAATACATCTTAACTTGATAAGAGTGAATTTCTTATACTGGATTCTGGATTTCCATTCTCACATATATTTTTAAGTTTGCTACTCCTACCTTCTTCCTTTTAGCTTTTAGACCTGCTCAAGGGCAACTTTAAATGTTAATTCTGCATTTGCCTCATTTTTAGACTTTTGATCCTTCCCTGTTTGGATCCATCATCACTGGACTCTGAAGACACATGGCTATGGTTTATCTACTCAGGTGGCTCTTCCTCCTCAGTGTTTTCTGTTGGATCATCTTCCCCTATCTGCCTTTAAATCTTGGTATTTCTCACAATTGTATCCCTGGACAGATTTTCCTTTTACTCTGTGCTCTCTTTCTCCCTGCAGTTTCATCCATTGTCATTATATTAACAATCATAAATAGTCTGATAGTTAGACAGACACTGAGCTCTAAAGTTATATACCCAATGGCTAAAGAACATATAAGAGATGGCAGTTTGAAACAATCCCATTGACAGCTTGAATAGAATTTTCCATTCACTAGCTGCAGCAGTTTTGCATGGTTAAAATAAATAACAGTTTTGTAAAAATACCTTCTTAGAACAAGGACCTAACTATTAGTGCTCTCATGAGCTCACTCTGTGCCCCCAAATGAATTAGCCTATGTTATTTTCATTGCTGGACAACCAAGAGACAATTGAGATACAGGCATGATGAGAAATCCTCGGGCAGGTGGTTTCAACTTCATGAGCCTATCATACAGATGGTCATTTTTTAAAAACACTTTTTATTGCTGATAGCATTCTTACAGAAAAAAGCACAAATCTTAAGCCCCAGTGTGAACCTCTATGTGTAACCTTTTCTCAGATAAAGAAATACATCCATAAGCTCTGTTCTTGCCACCTCACAGTTATTACCTTTTCTTCCTATTTCTCTTTTTAAAAGTAGGAAATGGACATATAGACTTATGGCATTACTTAGAAAATCCTCAGGCCGTTGGTGTCAAGCATTTATTGCCCTGTACGTGGGCCATCAGTACTGATTGCACAATGCCACTGTAGGTTCAAGTTCACTGGAGGCAAAAGTAACTTGGGAAGCAGTTATAATTTGTCCTCATCAAAATATATGGGCCTTCCTCTTGAGAAGGGATATGTAGCAGCAATGACAATTAAAATATATTACTAGGTCTCCATTAGATTTCGATGTCTATCAGTTAAGGTGTCTGCAGGTAGAGTAATGATTTTGGACATGCTGTTTCTAATGAGAATGCTGAGGTTGTCTCATGAATTCTTTTGCTCTAATTACACAGTATAGTCTGCAAAGGCCTCAAGCATGTAACTCACTAGAAAACTTAAAATTTGGTTCTGGGGAATGATGCTTTGAAAAACAAATATTGTAAGTTGCAATTGATGTAGAAATAGTTCTATTGCTAGAAGTATACACTCAAGAGTAAACCACAGTAAATTTGGTCTGGTTACCTGATTGTTCTACATGATGTTTGTTTCATCGAAATGATAAAAAATATTTTAGTATCTTCTAGTGGGAAAAACATAAACATGCTAAGCCTTGTAGGCCATTCCTTTCTACTGCATAGTTGACAACACATTATGCTTGACAATCAAGCACAGACATCTAATCATAAAGCTCTTAAGGTGGCAAATGTAACACTGAATCTCAGTCAGTACTAGAGCTCTAAGAGGTTGTACACGTGCCCAAGCACAATCAGAAACGTCTGGCTTGACAATGTCTCCATGGAAAACAACAGATGTCAATATTCTATGTAGGCGATAGATATACAAATGGATGGAAATTTTCAGTTTCCTAGCAGTCTGGACTCTCCAGTGTTTAAATAATACAAATCATCATGGTGACAAATTCCTTTTCAAATTTTGAAGTAAAATTTTCTTCCCATCTTAACTGCCATGGCACCCCATACCCATGAATTAATCACAGGGAATTGTACTTGCTGTAATCTGTACATGATGGAGTACCTGGGGTGTACTTTGCGTGATTTTGAATAGATCGCTGTAGTGCTTAAAACTTTTTTCTACAAGCATTAGGAAGTATTAACATATTCAGATTTATAAAGTTGTGCAATTCTTTGTGTGTTCAAGGAAGTTTCATATGGCAAATACTTGCACGTTAACCATATTTTATCTATATGACCTATTTTACTGATGAGAAATTGGGGAATGTATAGTATATACTTTGGTGATACATATGTAATTTCTATAAGAGAAACACATAATTTGCAAACCTGATACAAGAGCATTCTGGCCCTTATAGTACATAATAAAGTACTGTGTTTCTGGAGAATATAGTTCTGGATTGGAAGGGGCCTTGAGTAATGCTTATCATTTGGTGTAGTCAAACAAATGCAACAAATCTACAAGTCTGTGTTCTCCTGCAGACTTGCTAAATTAGGATACCTGCAAAACACATTTAAAAAAATATACATTCATAGGACATGGCAATAAATAGAGAAGTCAAACATGTTTTTGAAAAACTTTGTTTTGGTGAATAGTACACAGTCCCAAATTATTTAATCAAGTCATTAAAATACTAAATATTACATCATGAGTTTAATACCATATGTTTTAGTTCCACTTTTTTTCCTGCCTATGTGACAGAGAGAAGTTGATGGCAACTTAAACTTTGAAAATACGCAGTCAGCGCTTCTGTCTTGATGTAAATAGTTTGGAAAAGACCAACTTCATAGCTAAGAAAGGAAAAAGATTAGGAGAGATAAATTATGTAAACATTCTTTATTAAAATGAACACTATGCAAATATCCCATTTGTCTTTTATTTTAGCTGAGTTAGCCAATGATTGATTGCTTTCTTTTCCAGCATCTTAATGAACAATTTATTTTTTCTTTATAAATCTTCATAGTTCTTTTCAGTATTTTTAGGAAGAATTATTGTTTTTCAAGATCCAGTTATAAGGGCATAAATTGTAGCTCTACAACAAACTGGAAATAATTTATGTTATTCATAAATCATTATAGATAAATAATTTATGTATTTAATCTTTATTTTCTTTTTTTCTCTACTTTCCTGTCTTTTATGCCTTCCAAAGCAGTTGCCTAGTACATGACTTGATCATTTATTCAATCAGTCACTCATTAATTATGAAATATTAACTAATCATTTATTCTTTGGTAGATTTTGCACCACTGCCTGTTTAAAGTCTATGGCATTCTGTTGGAAATAATTCTTAGGCGCCACCTCATTGTCCCTTGATTGGCATTTGTTTGATTGCTGTTTTTCTCTCATACTGCATTCAAAAGCTACAAAAGTGACATGATCTGAGCACACCAGGCCCTTCCCCTGCCAAACATCCACATAGTCAGATATTGAAACTTAACCCACTTTTTCTGGATTTAATGAAATAGCACACTACAGAATATGAGATCTGACATTCTGAGGGCCTCCAAATGGACTAGATGATGCAATTAAGAATAGAAAGGGAATCATCTTCTTATAGGCTGAACTTTGACCAGTAGAAATGAGGAAATAAATTTCCCCTCTTCTCTCTTTCTCTTAGACTATACCAAAGGGTGGTTCATCCTCCTGGTCCAATTGGACAAATCTCTTGTACACAGCATATAAATCTTCTGATCAACCATTGATTGATCTTAGCCATCAAGTGGTAGCAAGACTGATAATACATCACTTTGTGATACTTCCTATCTTTCTTTCCTCACCTCCAGTGCCTGTCTCACCATTAAACTTGGGGCACATACACATTGTCTAGCATACACTAAATAATTACCTGTCACTAACAATTTTCTTTATACTATACTACTATGTTGTATTATTTTTTATTTATATAAGTTCTTTTTTAGTAGCAAAATACCATTGTTTCTATCCTATAAAGATCAGTTTTGCTGGAAAATTAAAGTAGAAACAACTCACATTGGGTCATAGTGAATATCTCTTGATATAATGTGGTGATAGTCAAAATAATTTTTTAAAAAACCCAACAACTAGAAACCCTTGGGGGAAATTTATTGATTTGATTTATAAAGGATGTGCCAAACTAATCCTAAGGGCTAAACCAAGCACCATTTTTTTGTTTACTCTCCCACATCAGGCTGCCCCGTTCTATGGGGGAAAACACACAGTGGTAGCTGACTTGTAGAGAGGCCAGTGAATTTCATCTGCTGAATTACCAGCATCCCACATTCTTTTAATGAACTGTAACAACTGTGCAATGAATGAATTGGCTATGGGGAGAGATGCCCTGGGGGTTAGCAGCAGAGCCTGTGAGAGTGAAATCTCTTAAATGTACGGAAATCTGTCTTCAAAGCCTATTAATAATTTGAAGAAATGGCAGTGCAAAAGAATCAGAAAATACCTTTATGACTTTTTATAAGTAGTGCACAGGCTGTATTTGAATTTGAAGAAAAAGGTTGGCTTTTTATATACGTATGCTTATATATATTTAGCAATACGGTATTTAGAAAGTATGACTTAGAAAAGTAAGATTTTTACAAAATATTATGAAAGGAAAGAAGACTGTCTTTGAGTACTGCACAAGGTACTTTGCCCTAATCACTTCACAGATCTGCACAATAACCATATGAGGCGGATACATTTTTTCCATTTAGGATCAATTCAAATTTCCATACTTTAAAATTACTGAAGCCTGGATTCAGTACTATATTTGTGCAAATCCAATATCTATGCTTTCTCCTCCTGTTATGTCCAATAGCTTCAGCATCTGGTTTTCTCCTACTTGCAGTAATATACATATTTGGGAAGATTAGACCGAATTGTAAGTGAGGTTAATATTTTTAAAGTAGTTCATGATCTCTTTGATTATTGCTGTAGAATTCTTCCATTTCCATTGAAATACTTATTTCCTCTAAGTAGGAGGTTAACAAAACTTCAAAATATTACATGTCTAGAAATTTGTTGGATATCTGATATTTCTGTAGTTAGAAAATACAGTCCTAAATGACATCGTTCTTTACTATTTTATCCTTCTTTGAGATACAGCACATTGCTCTTCAGAACCACAGAGGTAAGAACAACATGTGTTTACCTGTCTGAGTCTCAGCACCTATGAATTACCTCATTCACTTTTATGCCTTTATGAGAAATAAATGCATTTGGCTTCCAGTTTGTTCCCCATTTTTCTTTTCTTCACCCTTATCCTTCTCTTTCAACTGGGTGAAAGCTTGGGAGGCCACATGGCTTTCCTAGTCATTCTTGAGTGCCAGAAAGTTCTATGATTAGTATAAATTGCCAACATGATCTAACTGTATAATCATATATTAGTAAGTATGTAATATAATTCTATACTTCCTTTCTTATTGTTAATGGTAAAATGGAAGAATATAAAGGTTATGAGAGGGAATTTCTTTATTAATATTATTGAACAATGCTATTACCATATCTGGGTTAAGAAGTGTTTAAATCTTGCTCTTACTAAATGGGGTATTTTATTGTTACATCAGAGAACCTTCAACACACACACACACACACACGCATGCACACGCACACACAGAGTTTTGATATTGGCAAACCCAGTCCAGCCCTGCAGTTGCTTACTCCTTTCTCATAGCCATGCACTCATAGGCACCTTTTCCTTCTATTCACCTATCATCCTTTAGATAGGCTGCATGAGTAGGTAATTCTCTTTTCTACGTGTCACACAACTGATCCAAAAGATCCACACAAGTATTCACTTCCTGAGACATCTCTGGGAGTGGAGGTATATCCCAAAGCTGCAGCCACTACCTTTTGCTCAGCCTCCGGTGTGGATAATCAGCCCAGCTCTCATCCTGTAGATTTCCCAAGAAGGCTTATAATACCTGTTCAGTGTGTTTTTCCTAACTGCCAGATAGTATATCAAGCTCTCCAAATAATTCCACTAAATCTTCTTTGAGGAGGGGTGGGACTTATAATAGCAGGTTTTCCAAATAGATCGCATTCCAACTTCCTCAGTTTCGAGCCACATGATGTAAACCTTCACAAAAGTAAATAATCTAATCCTCAAATTCTTTTTGTAACCCCAGGAAAGTCTGCCTCAAAAATTGCTTTGGATTTTATATCTGCTGAATATTTGTGTCTTGGTTAAGTTTCAAATTTTAACATTCTGTTATAACATAGGTTTACTTAATGTCTCAATTTGAGTAATGTTAGGCATATCCAAATTAATATAAAAACCAGGTAATTTGCACTTCCTCTTTTTCTATATCAGTAAATGTCATGCCCATCCATCTGACAGTGAAACAAATTACTTAGGATTCAGTTTGTATTCTTTCTTCCTATAAGCTATCCCCTTAGGTAACTCTCAGCAATCTTACTCAGCCTTCCTTAACAAGATGTACTGAAATCTGCTCCCTTCTTCATCTCCAGAGCTTCTACACTAGCCCTCCACTCTGTGACTAGGTGACTACAATAACCTTTCTACTGGACCCCCTGCTTCCATTTTTGACGCAACGCATGTCCCCTTGTGATGGCCTTACATCATCCTGAATGGCTTTTAAATATACCTCAGATTCTATCAGTTCCCTGTTTAAAAACTTTTGATACTTTTTTACTTTTAGTATCCTTAATCTACAATTACATGTGCAATATTATGGTTATTAAACTACTCCCTTCATCAGGTCCCCCCCACCAACCCCATTACAGTCACTGTCCATCAGTGTAGTGAGATGCTATAGAATCACTACTTGTCTTCTTGAGTTGTACAGCCCTCCCCGTGCCCCCACAAAATTACATCTGCTATTCGTAATGCCCCTTTTTCCCCCTTATCCCTCCCGTCCCACCCATCCTTCTCAGTTCCTTTCCCTTTGGTAACTATTAGTCCGTTCTTGGGTTCTGTGAGTCTGCTGCTGTTTTGTTCCTTCAGCTTTTTTTTTTTTGTAATTGTTGTTGTTGTTGTTCTTTGTTCTTATATTCCCCATATGAGTGAGATCATTTGGTACTTGTCTTTTTCGGCCTGGCTTATTTCACTGAGCATAATACCCTCCAGCTCCATCCATGTTGTTGCAAATGGTAGGATTTGTTTTTTTCTTATGGCAGCGTAATATTCCATTGTGTATATGTACCACTTCTTCTTTATCCATTCATCTACTGATGGACACTTAGGTTGCTTCCATTTCTTGGCTATTGTAAATAGTGCTGCTATAAACATAGAGGTGCATATGTCTTTTTCAAACTGGGCTGTTGCATTCTTAGGATAAATTCCTAAGAGTGGAATTCCTGGGTCAACTGGTATTTCTATTTTGAGGTTTTGAGGAATCTCCATACTGCTTTCTACAATGGTTGAACTAATCTGCATTCCCACCAGCAGTGTAGGAGGGTTCCCTTTTCTCCACATCCTTGCCAACATTTGCTGTTGATTGTGTTTTGGATGTTGGCCATCCTCACTGGTGTGAGGTGATATCTCATTGTGGTTTTTATCTGCATTTCTCTGATGACTAGCGATGTGGAGCATCTTTTCATGTGCCTGTTGGCCATCTGAATTTCTTCTTTGAAGAAGTGTCTTTTTATGTCCTCTGCCCATTTCTTAATTGGATTATTTCCTTTTTGTTTGTTGAGGTGCATGAGTTATTTACATATTTTGGATGTCAACCCCTTATCAGATATGTCATTTATAAATATATTCTCCCATTGTAGGATGTCTTTTTGTTCTACTACTTTGCTGTACAGAAGCTTTTCAGCTTGATATACTCCCACTAGTTCATTTTTGCTTTTGTTTCCCTTGCCCAGGGTGATATGTTCATGAAGAAGTTGCCCATGTTTATGTCCAAGAAATTTTTGCCTGTGTTTTTTTCTAAGAGTTTTATGGTTTCATGACTTACATTCAGGTTTGATCCATTTTGAGTTGACTTTTGTGTATGGGGTTAGACAGTAGTCCAGTTTCATTCTCTTACATGTAGGTGTCCAGTTTTGCCAACACCAGCTGCTAAAGAGGCCATCATCTCCCCATTGTATATCCAAGGCTCTTTTATCATATATTAATTGACTATATATGTTTGGGTTAATGTTTGGATTTCCTATTCTGTTCCACTGGTCTGTGGGTCTGTTTTTGTGCCAATACCAAATTGTCCTGATTACTGTGGCTTTGTAGTAGAGCTTGAAGTCAGGGAGCATAATTCCCCCTGTTTTATTCCTCCTTCTCAGGATTGCTTTGGGTATTCGGGGTGTTTTGTGGTTCCATATGAATTTTAGAATTATTTATTCCAGTTCATTGACGAATGCTGTTGGTATTTTGATAGGGATTGCATTGAATCTGTAGATTGCTTTGGGTAGTATAGCCATTTTGACAATATTGATTCTTCCTAGCCAAGAGCATGGGAAGAATTTCCATTTGTTAGTGCCCTCTTTAATTTCTCTTACGAGTGTTTTGTAGTTTTCAGGGTATAGGTCTTTCACTTCCTTCGTTAGGTTTATTCCGACATATTTTATTCTTTTTGATGCAATTGAGAATGGAATTGTTTTTCTGATTTCTCTTTCTGTCAGTTCATCGTTAGTATATAGGGAAGAAACAGATTTCTGTGTGTTAATTTTGTATCCTGCAACTTTGGTGAATTCAGATATTAGTTCTAGTAGTTTTGGAGTGGAGTCTTTAGGGTTTTTATGTACAATATCATGTCATCTGCAAATAGGGACAATTTGACTTCTTCTTTACCAATCTGGATGCCTTGTGTTTCTTTGTTTTGTCTGATTGCCATGGCTAAGACCTCCAGTAATATGTTGAATAACAGTGGAGAGAGTGGGCATCCCTGTGTTGTTCCTGATCTTAGATGAAAAGCTTTCAGCTTTTTTCTGTTAAATATGATAGCTGTGGGTTTGTCATATATGGCCTTTATGATGTTGAGATACTTGCCCTCTATACCCATTTTGTTGAGAGTTTTTATGATGAATGGATGTTGAATTTTGTCAAATGCTTTTTCAGCATCTATGGAGATGATCATGTGGTTTTTGTTCTTCTTTTTGTTGATGTGGTGGATGATGTTGATGGATTTTCAAATGTTGTACCATCCTTGCATCCCTGGGATGAATCCCACTTGATCATGGTGTATGATCCTGTTGATGTATTTTTGAATTCGGTTTGCTAATATTTTGTGGAGTATTTTTGCATCTGCATTCATCAGGGATATTGGTCTTTAATTTTCTTTTTTGCTGAGGTCTTTGCCAGGTTTTGATATAAGAGTGATGCTGGCTTCATAAAATCTGTTTGGAACTACTCCCTCCTCTTCTGTTTTTTGAAAATGGTAAGGAGAATCGGTGTTATTTCTTCTCTATATATCTGATAGAATTCAGAGGAGAATCCATCTGGCCCAGGGGTTTTGTTCCTCAGTAATTTTTTGGTTATTGATTCAATTTTGTTGCTTGTGATTGGTCTGTTTAGTTTTTCTGTTTCTTGCTTGGCCAATCTTGGAAGGTTGTATTTTTCTAAGAAGTTGTCCATTTATTCTAGGTTTTCCAGCTTGTTAGCATATCGATTCTCATAGTATTCTCTTATAATTCTTTGTATTTATGTGGGGTCCGTCGTGATTTTTCCTTTCTCATTTCTGATTCTGTTTATGTGTGTAGATTCTCTTTTTCTCTTATTAAGTCTTGCTAGGGGTTTATCTATTTTGTTTATTTTTTCAAAGAACCAACTCTTGGTTTCATTGATTTTTTCTATTGTATTATTCTTCTCAATTTTATTTATTTATTCTCTGATCTTTGTTATGTCCCTCCTTCTGGTGACTTTGGGCCTCATTTGTTCTTCTTTTTCCGATTTCAGTAATTGTGTCTTTAGACTATTCATTTGGGAATGTTCTTCCTTCTTTAAATAGACCTGGATTTCAATATACTTTCCTCTTAGAACTGCCTTTGCTGTGGCCCACAGAATTTGTGGCTTTTTGTTACTGTTGTCATTGGTCTCCAAATATTCTTTGATCTCTGTTTTAATTTGGTCATTAACCCATTGATTATCTAGAAGAATGTTGTTATGTCTCCATGTATTCATAAGCCATTTTGTTTTCTTTCTAAAATTTATCTCTAGTTTTATACCTTTGTGATCTGAGAAGTTGGTTGGTAGAATTTCAATATTTTTGAATTTATTGAGGTTCTTTTTGTGGCCTAGTATGTAGTCTATTCTGGAAAATGTTCCATGTGTGCTTGAGAAGAATGTGTATCCTGTTGGTTTTGGGTGTAGAGTTCTGTAGATGTCTGTTAGGTCCATCTGTTCTAGTGTGTTTTCAGTGCCTCTATGTCTTTACTTATTTTCTGTCTGGTTGATCTGTCCTTTGGAGTGAGTGGTGTGTTGAAGTCTCCTAAAATGACTGCATTGCTTTCTATTTCCTCCTTTAATTCTGTTAGTATTTGTTTCACATTTGCTGGCACTCCTGTGTTCGGTGCATATATATTAATAATGGTTAGATCCCCTTGTTGGACTGACCCCTTTATCATTATGTAATGTTCTTCTTTATCTCTTGCTACCTTCTTTGTTTTGCAGTTTGTCTGATACAAGTATTGCAACACCTGCTTTTTTCTCCTTGTTGTTTGCATGAAATATCTTTTTCCATCCGTTCACTTTTAGTCTGTGTATATCTTTGGGTTTGAGGGGAGTGTCTTATAAGCAGCATATAGATGGGTCTTGCTTTTTTATCCATTCTATTACTCTGTGTCTTTTGATTGGTGCATTCCGTCCATGTACATTTAGGGTGATTATCAATAGATATGTACTTATTGCCATTGTTGGCTTTAGATTCGTGGTTACCAATGGTTCAAGGGTTGCTTCTTTCCTGTCTAACAATCTAACTTAACTTTCTTGTTAAGTTATTGTAAACACAGTCTGATATTTCTTTATTTCTCTCCCTTCTTATTCTTCCTCCTCCATTCTTTATATACTAGGTGTTTTATTCTTTGCCTTTAGTTAGTATTTGGATGGTCTGCTTTCTTTGCTATGATTTTATTTTCTCTGGTGACATCTTTTTAGCCTTAGGTGTGCTTCCCTCTAGAGCAGTTCCTTTGAGATATCCTGTAGAGGTGGTTTATGGGAGGCAAACTCTCTCAGCTTTTGCTTGTCTGGAAATTGTTTAATCCCTCCATCATATTTAAATGATAATCGTGCTGCATGCAATATTCTTGGTTTGAGGCCCTTCTGTTTCATTACGTTAAATATATCATGCCATTCTCTTCTGGCCTGTAAGGTTTCTGTTGAGAAGTCTGATGATAGTCTGATGGGTTTTCCTTTGTAGGTGATCTTTTTTCTCTGTCTAGCTGCCTTTAATACTCTGTCCTTATCTTTGATCTTTACCATTTTAATTATTATGTGTCATGGTGTTGTCTTCCTTGGGTCCCTTGTGTTGTGAGATCTGTGGGCTTCCATGGGCTGTGAGACTATTTCCTTCCCCAGCATGGGGAAGTTTTCAGAAATTATTTCTTCAAATACACTTTCTATCCCTGTTTCTCTCTCTTCTTCATCTGGTACTCCTATGATGCAAATATTGTTCCATTTGGATTGGTTACACAGTTCTCTTAATATTCTTTCATTCCTAGAGATCGTTTTATCTCTCTCTGCTTCAGCTTCTCTGTATTCCTGTTCTCTAATTTCTATTCCATTAACAGTCTCTTGCATCTCATCTGATCTGCTGCTAAGCTCGGTGATCACTTGTCTCATTTCTGCATTTTCTTTCCTCACTTCCCTCACGTCTTCCCTCAGCTCTATCATATTTCTCTGTAGATCCATCAGTATGGTTATGGCTTTTATTCTGAATTCTTTTTCAGGAAGATTGTGCTTTTCCATCCCATCAGGCTCCCTCTCTGGTTTTGTCTGGGTTTGGGTAAGCTTTGTTTGTACCATATTCCTCTGTCTTTTCATGGCGATTGAAGTGGTCACTGGTAGGTGCCACCTATGTCAGCTGGGCTCTTTAAGACTTTAAAAAGAAAAAAAAGAAAAAAGAAAGAGAGAGAAGCGAAAGAAGGAAAGAAAGAAAGAAAAGAAAGAAAAGAGAAAAAAGAAAGAAAGGAAAGAAAAGAAAGGAAAAAGAAAAAACGCCCACTGCCAGTAGATTCTGTGAGGGTGCTGTAGGTGGCGCTGTTGCTCCACTATTCCACAGCTGGGGCCGTGCCACTCCACAGGGCCCTTTGTACCTCTGGCTGTGGCAGGAATGAATGGGAGTTTGCTGATCTTTGGGAAGTCTCAGTCCAGCTACTTTTTCCCAGTCGTCAGCCAAGGGGTCCAAAATTCCCCAGGACTCCCAGTCTGCTGGGCTGAGTGTGCCAGGATGATCTTGCTCATCCATTGGGCCCCTGTCTCTTTAAGAGTGCTAAAAAAGTGCACACTTTTTTTTGTCCCGTGGAGCTGGCTGAGAGGACCTGGGTGCATTCCCCATCTCAGATCCTGCACCTCCGTCTCTCCAATCTCTGATACACTGCACGATGTGTGTCAGTGCTCTTGGTGCAGATTACCAGGGCTGGTTATTTCGCGGGTCTGTACTTCCACTCCCTCCCCACTCTGAATCCTTTCCTCCTGCCGGTGCACTGGGGTGGGGGAGTGCTCCGGTCCTGCTAGGTCGCGGTTCCGTATCTTACCCTCTTCGCTCGGTGCCGAGTCCTCTCAGGTGTAGATGCAGGCTGGGGGCCGTCCTGTATCTTCTGGTCTCTCTTTTAAGAATAGTTGTATTTGTTGTATTTTCATAAATATATATGGTTTTGGGAGGAGATCTCCCCCACCCTGCTCATGCTGCCATCTTCCCAGAACCCCACTTTTGATACCTTTTCATTCTCCTGTGTCAAGGTAGAATGAAATCAAAATTATAAATGCATTGTATGACCAAATACGTGAGCATCTTCTCAGCCTCATTTTCTACTTTCAAATCATACTTTGTGTCCTTTCCACTTCCATACAAATGCAAAATTATCCCTATCTCAGGGCCTTTACCTGATATTTTATCATCCTGTACATTTCCCTCCTGGATCACTGTGAAGATGACTTTCATTTATCATTCAAATCTCAGTTAAAATGACACCACTTCCAAGAGGTCTCCTCTGATTATCTAAAACAAAACACCTTTTCAGAAGGTAATTACTCTCTGTTATGTTACTTCAATTTTTCTGATGTTTCATAAGCCTACTCCACTTATAAGGGATTTAATGTATTTTTGGTTTACATTTTATTGCTTTTACTCCCCCAAGTCAATGTTAGATGCTTAAAGAAAAGAACCATTGCTTTATTTACAACTGCATTTCCAGTTGTAAACATTTTCAACTGCAATCACATACATTACAAATCCATCCATGTTATTAAGCTTTTTTCACTTTACAAAAGTATTTCCTCTGGATATTTTTAAGTACTTTAAAATTTTTTTGATTCCATAAATTCATTTATTTTTGCATTCACAGTCCTGTAGTGATCATGAATTATCTGATAAATATGCTAAGCATTTTATGTAGAAAGTAATTTGATAAATGCAATGACAAAGATGAAGAGATGATACAACAAGAAGTGCCTCTAAAAATGGTAGCAGAATGACAGAGAGAATAAAGCTTCTAGGAGGTAGTTACCCAGAACTGGTTTCTTTAGAATGAGTATCAAAACAAGAATTAGTTATGAACATTGAAGGCAGAAGGAACACCATGTACAAAGGCTTAGGGCTGAATAAAAGCATGTGGATATACAAATATGCAAGGAGATAGTATGATGATGGAAAGTTATGGCAGAAAATGTATCTGAATAATATTAAACTTAAAATGACAAGTATTATAAGTTATGGAATGTTTAAATGCAAATACAGATGATTACATTTGCCTTTTATAAAGATCTAACATGAGGCTTATAGAGAACACATAGATTAAGTCTACAGTTGAAGAGTGAGTAATCTGAAAAATGAAGACACCAACTAAGGTGCAACCACGGATATAGATAGATGCACGATAGAATTCTAATACTACACATTTTTACTGGAATATAATTTATATACAATAATATATTGGTTTCAGAGGTACAACATAGTGATTCAATAATTATATACATTACCAAATGTTCACCGTGGCAAGAGTAGCTACCCCTGCCACCATACCAAGATACTACAATGTTGCTGGTTGCATTCTCCATGCTGTACTTCCATTCTATGACTAATCTATTTTATAATTTGAAGTTTGTACCTCTTTATCTCCTTCACCTGTTTTGCCTATCTCCCCTCCCTATGGTAACCAACAGTCTGTTGTCAGTATTTATGAGTCTATTAATGATAGAAATTTTAGGATGAAGTAACTGATTATCAGAGTGAGGGAAAAATTAAAGATGACTGTGATTTATGATTGAGTGGTATGGTAAAAAGATTCATTGTGAGAAGGGAGATGTTTAAAATTTAAGTTTGATCAGGTTAATTTTGAAGTACCTGGGAGACTTCAAGATTGAGATATACACTGGATGGGGGATTGGGAAATTGGTGTTGGAAGTAGAGATCTGGGAGTCACTACAAACTGTTATCTTGACGCTTTAGGTGTATTGGATAAGATGATCAAAGGAGGTATGTTTACTTCTATGTGGTAAATAACCTCTTTGGAAATTTGATGTTGAACTTCCAAGTCACCAAAGATGATGATAAAATTTGAATTGGGCAGGAAAACTGTAAGCAACTTGGGAAACACTTTGATTAAAGAGGAGTAGCTATAGTCCTGAAACTATAGAAGACACAGGTAAGAAAGTTATTGTATAGATTGGATAATTTTTAAATAAAAATCAGTATTGTTAGAAACATTTTGAAGATTAAAGGTCCTTAATAAACTCCGGTGTCTTAAATATTTAAGATGGTACACATCTGGTGTCTTAAACTTTTTATCTCCTATTTCAAAACTTGAAATATACAGAGTCAAATTAGTGAGAAATTTCCTTGTGAGAGGACTGTAGAAGTGGAGTTTTCAGGAGAGGACTACTAGCTTTTATTATGGCAACAGTATTTTCTAGGAGCAATTGGGATTATAAGTATGCTATTCATAATAAAAAGAGAGCAATGTAGAATAATGAATAGGAAGTGATTAAATAACTGACTCCAAATTTCAAGTGTAATATTTTCATAAATTTGCATTCAGTAAAAGCAAAGTGAAGTCTGTGGTGGAATGATGATAAAGCTAGCAACTTTATCCCTATCTGAAAGCACAAAGATGTTTAAGCCTAATTGATAGATTTTAGAAGCTTAAGAAACCCTCCCATATAGATTTATTCTGTATTATTCTGTGCACAGAACTATATTTGGTGCCATGGGGTATAAAACAGAGAAGCATATGTTAATAAGAATCATAGCAGTATTTAGAATGCCAATAAAAATCATCACTATCATTGCATTTATATTTTAATGAAAGAAGAGTAGTAATTTTTACATAATTTCATATATCACTTAGTGATTAAAGGTCCAAATACTGATTGTTCAAGCTTTACAATGTGTTTACTCCCTTGGGTAAAGGAGAAGAGGACATCTTTTTTTTGTAATCCTTTTTTTAATTGGGGTGGAATTCACATTTCATCAAATTAAGCAAAAAATTCAGTGATGTTAAGTACATTCACAGCGTACACCACCACTTCTATCTAGTTTCAAAACATTTGCATTGCCTCAAAATACAGCTTCCTACTTTTTAAGCTGTTACTCCTCATTCATCCTTTCTCCCAACCCCTCACAACTGCCAATTTTCTTTTTGTCTCCAAACTCATAAGGATCTCCTTTTTATAATGTATCAGTACTTTGTTCCTTTTTATGAAATAATATTCCAATAAAGAATAATTTCATGGAATATATTCTATTGCATATATATACTACAATTTGTTTATTCATCTATTGATTGGCACTTGGGTTATTTCTACTTTTGGCTATCATGAATAGCACTGCTATGAATATCCCATACATAAGTATTTATTCGAATTTGTGTTTACAGATCTTAAGGTTGTATATCTAGGAGTGGGATTGCTGTGTCACGTGGTAAGTCTGTTTAATTCTTTGAGGAACTACCAAACTGGTTTTCAGAGTATCTGTACCATTTTCAATTCTGTCAGCAGTATATAATGATTTCAATTTATCACATTCTTGCCAAGATTGTTTTATATTTTTATTTTAAGCTGTAAGTAGTATCAGATGATTTTGATTTGCATGTATTTAATTAGTAATGATATATATCTTCTCATGTGCTTGTTGACCATTTCTGTAACTTCTTTGGGGAAATATGTATTCCAGACCTTTGCTCATATTTTAATTAGACTGTTTTTTTGTTGTTGAGAACAGGGCATCTTGCATGCAGTCAACAAAGGGAAACATAAAAAGGAAAGTGAAATGTTCTTATTTAAATAAAGGTTAATGGATTTTGAGCAACCAAACAAATGTGTGCCACAATATCATTAAGCTTCTTGCCTCACTCAAGAGAGGATATATTTTGGCATTTATTGGTGAGGGCCACATAACTTTCATGGTTGTACTGCATGTAGCACAATATTTATTGATTTATTTGTTAACTCATTAGTGGCATGTTCAGCCAATTTGGCAATCACTGAAGATACCTTCCATAAAGTTATTTTATCAATTTGCTGAAAATCAGAATATGTGTATCCTTTTCTGAATGTCTATCTCTTGGTTGAAATAGTTACTCATTAGGTCTGAAATGAACACTTTCAGCAGATTAATGGTTACATTCTAAAAGTTGTTTTTGGCTATTAGGATGAACTTATTTAGAAGAGTCTTGTTGGGAAAGGTACCAAAAGAATAGGACATACTTTTTGCACAATCAACATAATGCAATTCAGGTGGACAGAGCATTGGTTTATGGATATGTTCATGAATTGCTTTAAAGTGAATTATGACATGGCCTATTTGGACAGGAGAATGTTTAAAGAATATGCAGTTATATTGAATCAGTAAGAAGACTTTGAAATATCCATCCTTGACAAGCACAGAAAATGTATCACTAAAATAGGCTCAAACAGGTTTCACAATGTAATTTGCAGTTTTTGAAACAGTTACATTTTAGTCATCCATGGAAGAAAATCCTTAATCCATTTAATAGGCCTGTCTTTTTATTTATACATCTTTTTCTTTTCAGGGTAGATAAGAAAATAAATTTGCACTTTCTTCTGTGGCTGTCATAATAAGCCTGAATATAACCAGGCTAATGAAAGCAACTTAATTCTTTATTGTCAGAGTAAAATGCAACTGATGATGTAGTTTTGATTTGCTTGTGGCTATTTAAAAATGAAATATCTCTTATTGCATCTTAAGATACCAGCATAAAATTGAGATAAAAACCATTTGTTTTATTCCTACCTCTGTGCCTGACCTTAAATATGTTATAACTAATCCCAGCAACTGGATAATGCCTATGAACAAATGGCTAATGCCCCTTACCAGTTGGTAAACTAGTATAGTGTACTTATGTGAAATTCTCATTCTCCACCTATACATTTGTTTGTTCAAACAATTGCTTCTTAGTGATTTTAAGTGAAAAATATCTTACTCCCTAAATGGATAGGCAGCAGTAAAAGAGTATTTCTTAAATGTGAGAGACCCACATTTGAATTCCTATTTTTTAGATGTTTGTAGCTTTGTAACTTTGAGAATTATATAACTTCCTCAACCCTCTATTTTTTATTATTTGTTCAATTAGTAACAACTTTCTGCTATGATATCAATAACTTCCATATTTTTTCCTTTTTATTAAGGTATTATTGATATACACTCTTATGAAGATTTCACATGAAAAAACAATGGTTACTACATTTACCCATATTATCAAGTCCCCACCCATACCCCAATGCAGTCATCACTGTCTACCAGTGTAGTAAGATGCCACAGACTCGGTTTGCCTTCTCTGTGCTACACTGTTTTCCCTGTGGCCCCCAACACCATGTATACTAAACATAATACCCCTCAATCCTCTTCTCCCTCCCTCCCCACCAGCCCACCCACATTCCTCCCCTTTGGTAACCACTAGTCTCTTTTGGAGTCTGTGAGTCTGCTGCTATTTTGTTCTTTCAGTTTTCCTTCGTTATTATACCTCCACAAATGAGGGAAATCATTTGGTACTGGTCTTTCTCTACCTGGCTTATTTCACTGAGCACAATATACTCCAGCTGCATCGATGTTGTAGCAAAAGGTAGGATTTGTTTTTTATGGCTGAACAGTTTTCCATTGTGTATATGTACCACCTCTTCTTTCTCCACTCATCTACTGATGGACAAAGGTTGCTTCCATATCTTGGCTATTATAAATAGTGCTGCGATAAATATAGGGGTGCCCATGAATTTTTGAATCTGAGAAGTTGTATTCTTTGGGTAAATTCCAAGGAGTGGGATTCCCAGGTCAAATGATATTTCTATTTTTAGTTTTTTGAGGAGCCTCCATATTGCATTCCACAATGGTTGAACTAGTTTACATTCCCTCCGTGTAGGAGGGTTCCCCTTTCTCTACATCCTTACCAGCATTTGTTGTTCTTAGTCTTTTCAATGCTGGCCATCCTTACTGATGTGAGGTGATATCTCATTGTGGTTTTAATTTGCATTTCCCTGATGATTAGTGATATGGAACATCTTTTCATGTGTCTGTTGGCCATCTGAATTTCTTCTTTGGAGAACTCTCTCTTCATATCCTCTGCCCATTTTTTAATTGGTTATTTGCTTTTTGGGTGTAGAGGCATGTGAGCTTTTTATATATTTTGGATGTTAACCCCTTGTCGAATATGTCAATTACAAATATATTCTCCCATACTATAGGATGCCTTTTTGTTCTGTTGATGGTGTCCTTTGCCGTATAGAAATTTTTTAGTTTGATTTGGCCCCATGGTTCATACTTACTTTTGTTTCCCCTGCTTGAGGAGATGCATTCAAGAAGAAGTTGCTCATGCTTATATTCAGGAGATTTTGCCTATGTTGTCTTCTAAGAGTTTTATGGTTTCATGACTTACATTCTGGTCTTTGACCTATTTTGAGTTTACTTTTGTGTATGGAGTTAAAGAATAATCCAGTTTCATTTGCATGTAGCTGTCCAGTTTTGCCTACACCAGTTGTTGAAGAGACTGTCATTTCCCCATTGTATGTCCATGGCTTCTTTATCAAATATTAATTGACCATATATGGTTGGGTTTATATCAGGGATATCTAGTCTGTTCCATTGGTCTATGGGTCTGTTCTTGTGCCAGTACCAAATAGTCTTTTGGATTACTATGGCTTTGTAGTACAGCTTGAAGTTGAGGAGCATAATCCCCCCAGCTTTATTCTTCCTTCTCAGGATTGCTTTGGCTATTTGGGGTCTTTTATGGTTCCATATGAATTTTAGAATGATTTTCTCTAGTTCGTTGAAGAATGCTGTTGGTAGATTGCTTTAGGTAGGATGGCCATTCTGACTATATTAATTCTTTTTTTTATACTTTATTTCTGTATCATTAATGTACAATTACATGTGCAATATTATGATGATTAAACTATCCCCTTCATCAGGTCCCCCCCACCAACCCCATTACAGTCACTGTCCATCAGTGTAGTGAGAGACTATAGAATCACTACTTGTCTTCTCTGAGTTGTACAGTCCTCCCCATGCCCTCCCAACATTACATCTGCTAATCGTAATGCCCCTCCTTCCCCCTTGACCCTACCTTCCCACTCATCCTCCACAGTCCCTTTCCTTTTGGTAACTATTAGTCCATTCTTGGGTTCTGTGAGTCTGCTGCTGTTTTGTTCCTTCAGTTTTTTTCTTTGTTCTTATACTCTACATATGAGTGAAATCATTTGGTACTTGTCATTTTCGGCTTGGCTTATTTCACTGAGCATAATACCCTCTAGCTCCATCCATGTTGTTGCAAAAGGTAGGAATTGTTTTCTTCTTATAGCTTAATAATATTCCATTATGTATATGTACCACATCTTCTTTATCCATTCATCTACTGATGGACACTTAGGTTGCTTCCATTTCTTGGCTATTGTAAATAGTGCTGCAATAAACATAGGGGTGCATATGTCTTTTTCAAACTGCACTGCTGCATTCTTAGGGTAAATTCCTAGGAGTGGGATTCCTGGGTCAAATGGTATTTCTATTTTGAGTTTTTTGAGGAACCTCCATCATGCTTTCCACAATGGTTGAACTAATTTACATTCCCACCAGCAGTGTAGGAGGGTTCCCTTTTCTCCACATCCTCGGGAACATTTGTTGTTGTTTGTGTTTTGGATGTTGGCCATCCTCACTGGTGTGAGGTGATATCTCATTGTGGTTTTTATCTGCATTTCTCTGATGACTAGCGATGTGGAGCATCTTTTCATGTGCCTGTTGGCCATCTGAGTTTCTTCTTTGGAGAAGTGTCTATTCATGTCCTCTGCCCATTTCTTAATTGGATCTTTTACTTTATGTTTGTTGAGGTGCGTGAGTTCTTTATATATTTTGGACATCAACCCCTTATCGGATACGTCATTTATGAATATATTCTCCCATACTGTAGGATGTCTTTTTGTTCTACTGATCGTGTCCTTTGATGTACAGAAGCTTTTCAGCTTATACAGTCCCGCTTGTTCATTTTTGATTTTGTTTCCCTTGCTTGGGGAGATATGTTCATAAAGAAGTCGCTCATGTTTATGTCCAAGAAATTTCTGCCTATGTTTTTTTCTAAGAGTTTTATGGTTTCATGACTTACATTCAGGTCTTTGATCCATTTTGATTTGACTTTTGTGTATGGGGTTAGTCAGTAGTCCAGTTTCATTCTCTTACATGTAGCTGTCCAGTTTTGCCAACACCAGTTGCTGAAGAGGCTGTCATCTCCCCATTGTATATCCAAGCCTCCTTTATCAAATATGAATTGACTGTATATGTTTGGGTTAATGTTTGGATCATCTATTCTGACCATATTAATTCTTTCTATCCATGACCACAGGATGTGTTTCCATTTATTGGTATCTTCTTTAATTTCTCACATAATTGTCTTACAATTTTCAGAGTATACGTTTTTCACTTCCTTGGTTACGTTTATTCCTAGGTATTTTATTCTTTTTGTGCAACTGTGAATGGAATTGTTTTCCTGATTTCTCTCTCTGCAAGTTCATTGTTAGTGTATAGTAACACCACAGATATCTGTGTATTCATTTTGTTTCCCACAACTTTGCTGGATTCAGATATTAGACCTAGTAGTTTTGAAATAGATTCTTTAGGGCTTTTTATGTACAATATCATGTCATCTGTAAACAGGGACAGTTTAACTTCTTTCTTGCCAATCTGGATGTATTTTATTTCTTTGTGTTTTCTGATTGCCATGGGAAGGACCTCCAGTAGTATGTTGAATAAAAGTGGGGAGAGTGGGCATCCTTGTCTTTTTCCCGATCTTAAAGGAAAAGCTTTCAGCTTCTCACTATTAAGTATAATGTTGGCTGTGGATTTGTGATATATGGTCTTTATTATGTTGAGGTACTTGCCCACAATACCCATTTTGAGAGTTTTTATCATGAATGGATGTTGAATTTTGTCAAATGCTTTTTCAGCATCTATGGAGAAGATCATGTAGTTTTTGTCTTTTTTTTTGTTTATGTGGTGGATGATGTTGATGGATTTTCAAATGTTGTACCATCCTTTCATCCCTGGAATAAATCCTACTTGATCATGATGGATCACCTTTTTGATATATTTTTGAGTTTGGTTTGCTAATATCTTGTTGAGTATTTTTGCATCTGTATTCATCAGGGGATATTCATCTGTAATTTTCTTTTTTTGTGGTGTCTTTGCTTGGTTTTGTTATTAGAATGATGCTGCCTCATAGAATGAGTTTAGAAATATTCCCTCTTCTTCTACTCCTTGGAAAACTTTATGGAGGATGGTTATTAGGGCTTCACTAAAGGTTTGATAAAATTCAGCCAAGAAGCCATCTGGTCCAGAGTTTTGTTCTTAGGTAGTTTTTTGATTACCAGTTCAATTTCCTTGCTGGTTATTAGTCTGTTCAGATTTTCTGTTTCTTTCTGTGTCACCCTTGGAAGGTTGTATTTTTCTAGAAAATTGTCCATTTCTTCTAGGTCATCCAGTTTGTTAGCATATAATTTTTCGTAGTATTCTCTAATAATTCTTGGTATTTCTGTGCTGTCTGTAGTGATTTTTCCTTTATCCTTTCTGATTCTGTTTATGTGTGTAGATTCTCTTTTTTTCTTGATAAGTCTGGCTAGGGGTTTATCTATTTTGTTTATTTTCTCAAAAAGCCAGCTGTTGCTTTCATTGGTTCTTTCTATTGTTTTATTCTCGATTTTATTTATTTATGCCCTAATCTTTCTTATGTCCCTCCTTTACTGACATTGGGCCTCATTTGTTCTTCTTTTTGTAGTTTCATTTATTGTGAGTTTAGACTGTTCATATAGGATTATTCTTCTTTCCTGAGGTAGGCCTGTATTGCAATATACTTTCCTCTTAGCACAGTCTCACAAATTTTGTGGTGTTGAATTATTGTTGTCATTTGTCTCCATATATTGCTTGATATCTCTTTTTATTTGGTCATTGATCCATTGGTTATTTAGGAGCATGTTTTGAACCCTCCATGTGTTTGTGGGATTTTTCATTTTCTTTGCATAATTTATTTCTAGTTTCATACCTTTGTGGTCTAAGAAACTGGTTGGTACAATTTCAATCTTTCTGAATTTACCAAGGCTCTTTTTGTGGTGTAGGATATGATCTATTCTTGAAAATATTCCATGTGCACTTGAGAAGAATGTGTATTCTGCTACTATTGGCTGTAGAGTTCTGTAGATGTCTTCTAGGTACATCTGTTCTAATGTGTTATTCAGTGCCTTTGTCTCCTTACTTATTTTTTGACTGGTTGATCTGTCCTTCAGAGTTAATGGAGTGTTGAAGTCTCCTAGAATGAATGCATTACATTCTATTTCCCCTTTTAATTCTATTAGTATTTGTTTCACATATGTAGGTGCTCCTGTGTAGGGATAATTATAATGGTTATATCTTCTTGTTGATTGACTCTTTCATCATTATGTAATGGCCTTCTTTTTCTCTTGTGACTTTGTTTTGAAGTCTATTTTTTCTGATACAAGTAGTGCAACTTCTGCCTTTTTCTCCCTATTAGTTTCATGCAATATCTTTTTCCATCCCTTCACTTTTAGTCTGTGTATGCCTTTGGGTTTAAAGTGAGTCTCTTGTAGGCAGCATATAGGTGGGTCTTATTTATTATCCTTTCAGTGACTGTGTGTCTTTTGATTGGTGCATTCAGACCATTTACATTTTGGGTGATTATCAATAGGTTTGTACTTATTGCTATGGCAGGCTTTAAATTCGTGGTTGCCAAAGGTTAAAGTTAAGTTTCTTACTATCTAAGAGTGTAAGTTAACTCACTTAATATGGTATTACAAACACAATCCATAGGTTCTTTTTTATCTCCTCCTTTTTCTTCCTCCTCCATTCTTTATATATTAGGTATCATAATTCTGTACTCTTTGTCTATCCCTTGATTGACTTTGAGGATAGTTGATTTAATTTTGTGTTTGCTTAGTAATTAACTGTTCTACTTTTTTACTGTGGTTTTATTGTCTCTGTCGACAGCTATTAAACCTTAGAAACACTTACATCTATAGCAGTTCCTCCAAGAAACACTGTCGAGACTGTTTGTGGGAAGTAAATGCTCTCACCTTTTGCTTATCTGGTAATTGTTTAATCTCTCCTTCAAATTTAAATGATAATCTTGCAGGATAAAGTATTCTTGGTTCAAGGCTCTTCTGCATCATTGCCTTAAATACATCATGCCGCTCCCTTTTCATGTATAAGGTTTCTGCTCAAAAGTCTGATGATAGCCTGATGGGCTTTTCTTTGTATGTGAACTTATTTCTCTCTCTGGCTGCTCTTAGTAGTCTGTCCTTATCCTTGATCTTTCCATTTTAATTACTGTATGTCTTGGTGTTGTCTTCCTGTGTTGGGAGATCTGTGCACCTCCATGGCCTGAGAGACTCTCTCCTCCCCCAGATTGGGGAAGTTTTCAGTAATTACCTCCTCAAAGACACTTTCTGTCCCTTTTTCTCTCTTCTTCTTCTGGTACCTCTATAATGAGAATATTGTTCTGTTTGGATTGGTCACACAGTTATCTCAATATTCTTTCATTCTTAGATATCCTTTTCTCTCTCTGTGCCTCAGCTTCTTTTATTCCTTTTCTATAATTTCTGTTTCATTTATTGTCTCCTCCACTATATCTAATCTGCTTTTAAAACTTTGCTTTGTATGTTTCATTTCTGATACTGTGTTCCATAATGATTGGATCTCCGACCGGAATTCATCCATGATTTCTTGAATATTTTTCTGTACCTCCATGAGCATGTTAATGATTTTTATTTTTAAATCCTCTCAGGAAGATTCATGAGGTTAATTTCATTTGAATATTTCTCAGGTGTTGTATTAATAATTTTACTTTGAACCAGGTTCCTTTGGTGTTTCATATTTGTATATGGCACCCTCTAGTGCCCAGAAGCTGTACTCTGTCGAGCTCCTCAGCCACTGAGGCAATGTTGGGGGTTGCAGGGGAGCAGTATTGGTGCCTGGTGGGGGGAAGGAGCTGTTTCTTGCTTCCCAGCTGCTTTGCCTGCCTCCAGTGCCAGAACCAGTGGACTGAGCACACAGGTATAAGCCTCTATGCTTTGTCTTTGTAGTTGCTATAGATGTGGCTTCCCTCTGGCTGGCCTAATGCTAGCATAGGTTTTGCTGGTTTGTGGGCCACGTGGGGCTGGCTGGGAAAAAGACCCAGTAGGTTGCATATCACCGAGGGGGGTCCTTGGAGCTGTTTAACCAGCCAGAGACCTGGAGTGCATAAAGACTGTGAAAGTTCCCAACCTGCTGAACAGAGTGCACCCTGACAGTTTTGACTATGTGTCCTTTCTCCTGAGCAGTAAGCTCTGTACAATCCTTGCCCTTTAATAGCTCTCTTTCTGTTAGTTAGTCTCTTAGACTGCCTACTTTTCTTTTGTCTCAGAGCAGCTGGATATGGATCCTTGCTTTCCACAAGTGGCGGAATCTCAGTCTCTCCAGATATTCTGCCTGTCTTAGCTTCCCAACCCCCTAATCATGAGAGTCCCATGAAAGCACCATGAAATGTAGGTTTGTGCTCCCAGAGCAGATCTCTGGAGTTAGGTATTCAGCAGTCTCAGGTCTCCACTCGCTCCCTCTCCATTTTCCTTCCTCCTGCTCATGAGCTGGGGTGGGGGAAGGGCTTGCATCCCACCAGGCCACAGCTTTGGTACATTACCCTGTTCCGTGAGGTTTATTCTTTTCTCTGGGAATATTCATTTTGGCACAGTCCTCTTTCCTGTTGCTCTTTCAGGATTCGTTGTATTAATTATATTTTCATATTATATGCAGTTTTAGCTGGAAGCCTCTCTCTCACCTCTCACACTGCCATCTTTAATCCTGTCTCCTCCAATAACTTCCCTATTATTCATTATTTGGGTGGACAACTACATGGGCTGTAAAAGCAACTCCAAGAAGTAATTCATGCCACTAGGTTTCTAATGAGTTAAATTATTTAGTCTGATAGCACTTCATCAAGGTTTTATTCTCTTCTGTCTCAGCTGCAAGAGCCAATTCATGACCCCTCAATTTATATTTATGACTCAGATATTTACTTCTCCTGGCTATTTGTGTGTTTTTTTTTCCTCACAAGTGTTTAATTTCCTTTAGTTTCATCTTTACAGCCATCAGATTGGTTCAGATATAGACCTTGCTCAATTGTATTTCATTATTCTCTCTTTGTAAATATTTGTGATTTTAGTTGCTAAGTGTAAGCTATTATAGAGCAAGCTAAGTGCATGTGCATTTTGTTTTTTAATGAGAGACTGATGGAACAATTTTGTCCTGTGTACTGGGAACTCTTCCTCATTTATATCTTATCTATCATAACATACTCATTAGTTAATAGTATTTTAAATGTATATTGAAAACTAACATTTATTTAATGCTTTCTATGGCAGAGAATGATATAAGGCTTTTACTTATTATGCCATTTCATCCCTACAACCCTATGATGTAAGTACTAATGTTAACTCCCTTTCACATGTTGTACAGAAAGGTAATGCATCCAAAGCTGCCTTGCTTGGGAAAGGTCTTACCTTTCTGAACATTTATTCCCTAATAGTTAGTTAAATTTCTTTAACAACTGAAAACAATATTTAAGAAAAACACTCAAAACCTGAATAACAAACATCTAAAAGAATTTCATGCAAATAGTATATGGGAAATACTTTGATGTAAAAATTATTCCTAATAGTATCATATCATGTTAGGAAAACTCTAAAGGGTGATCAAAATCCATATACAAAAATACAAAAGATTAGGCCTGTTCATTATTTTTATTTAGTTTGTTCATTGTAGATATATCAAGGAATGCAGATAACATCTGGAGTTGCCTAAAACAATATCTATTCATAATTTGGATACTTACAGTCTTACAGATATGACTTCAGTTTTGCATCCCCTAGCTTTTTACTACAATAGAATTAAACTTTTATTTAAGCTTGCTTTTTCAGGTGGTGTGACTCTTACTTAAATAAATATCATAATATCTGGAAATTCTTTGCCTATTATCCAATCTAGTATGAAGACCAATATTGTTTAGCCTCAAAGGTTCTCTTTTATGTAGTTTTCTTTTTTTAATATTAGGCCAGTGTTTAAAAATCAAGACCTATCAATGAAGATCTGATTTTCTTCATTTCTTGGAAAAAGTGACCAGACGATTTGGAAACATTGGACCAGCTGGAGCTGAATTGCAGTTATACAATTTAGGCAGGATATACACTTTTCATTTCAACAGAGTACCCATAAATTTATTGTCTCCTTGACAGAGGCTGAATGTCAACTATAATTTATCATCAAATTTGTTGCTTTTCTAAATATTTCCCTGCTCCTATGTCTCCAATGAACATGCTTAAATGAAAAAGAAATCTAGATGAGTTAATGATTCATAAAAGCAAGAGACTGTTTCCTTGTGGAAAAAATCATTTTTATCATTTACTATGAAAAAAAATTATTTGGTATGAAATGTATATCTTTTGTCTTATACCCACCTTTACTTCTATAGGTATTTGAATTTGTGATCCCTAGTCTAGAGATGCCCAACAATAGAAATACTTCTGAATCTCTGTTTCTATATTTTGTCAATTGTGCTGTTTAACAGCAGAAGTGTGGTTCATCAGTTTAACCCAATTTTCAGGGTAGTAATGTCAGAGGAATGCATCTGTCACAGAAAATTAAGAAACAGCCATACAGTACCTAATAGCCTAAGAAACTTAATCTACTGCCCAAATCACTTGACTTTGTATGTGTCTTTTTTTCTCCACCAAGAAATATCAAGTTCAATATCTTATCACTACACACTTCAAATGAAATCAGATTGTCTTTTCTTTCAAATATAAATCCAATAATTAATATCTAGTCAGCAGGCTCTTATATTGATTGTTTCTTGAAAACCAAAGACAATTACTGACTTTAAAATGCTGTGCTTAACATTTCAGGATAATATATGGTAAATGCAGTAGAGAATCTTTTTCTGTCAGTGTGGATTTCTTAATGGAAAGTCACATAAATGAGGGCCTACTAATTTGTAGTATGTTATCTCACTCTAGTTAAGACCAAACTTCATTGAACACATGCCCCCCACCCCACAGGATAAATTGCATCTTGGCAGTTGCAATTCTTTTAAATAAAAATATTTTCTTTCTTTTAATTTTAAATAAGCCTTTACCATCTGCTCTGTCCTTTAGCTACAAATGCCAAAGAACATAACTTAACTATTGTGCCATTTACAAACTGCAGACAGAGATATGACTTAATAATGCTTGGCATGTCTTTGTTCTTAATTCTATATAGTATTTGTTTTCCTCTTCTCATGCTTCAAATATAGCAGGAGATAGTATTCTGTTCTGACATACTGAAATCTTTCCCAGCAGAAAGGGAATAAAGGGAAGGAAGAAGGATTAATTAAAAGACTTAATTAAAGCCCTATCTATAGAAAGATGATGTGCTGAAAGATTATAATCATATGTAGATGATGTTAAGCCTACCTGTATCAGGCACATGCAATATAGATTGTGTTGTAGCCAAGACCCTTGGTAAAGGTAATTCAATATGTGTCTTAAGAGGAACAAGCGATATTTACAAAGAAACAAATAATTAAGCTTCTGTTCATCCTGTCTACATTTTTTGATAGGTTATGCATTCCAGGAGCATAGCAAAAATTACCTGGGTATTAGAAAGGCATCACTACACTGAATAGGAGAGTGGTATAGTGAGTATGGTTAAATCTAAAAGTTACATCCAATTCAGTTCAGCCTTCACCAAGCCCTTTCCTTGAACAAATAACATCGTTCAAGGCACATAGCTGAATATGTTCATAATGAAAATACAAGCTGCTAATTAATTTAAAAAGCAAAAAACAAGAAACTCTTGTAAGATGTTTATATTAAGAATTCATAAAGAACTGAAGTCAGTAATAGGAAAGTGATGATATTTTACAAAATCAGAGCACAGGGGCCTTCAAAGACTTGGCGACTTTTCTAGGACAGGCTTCCCAAGTTGTGACTCTTCCCAGGTTGGGAACTTTCTTGGGAGGTTTCTTCTTTATTGTTCTCTAGGCTCTGTTCCACAGATAAGGTATGTTAGGGTGGTCAGTTTTGTAGAATTAAGAGCATAAACATACGAAGTCTCTCAGGCACTGCTGCATGTAGATGAGTCTATTTTGTTGCAGTCCTTCCTAGGACTAAAATCAGTTCTTACATTTTTATCTTTACACATCACTTAGTAATAATCACCACAGGTCATTCCTCCCATTCTGCTTCTTAGCTCTGCAAAAACTATCCCTCTAATTCACAACAGATATGATGGGAAGAGAAATATTGGTCTTTAACGAAAACTACAAGTCACTGCCATTTAAGAAAAGTAAAATAATTTATATAAGTTGATACTTGCTTATCTGTTGGATATCAGCATGGGTATATCAGTCAGTAACCTTCCTTTCTCATATAAAATTTCCAAAAGAAACAATGATTTTGAAATAGAATTCCAAAAAATAGAAATATTGTACCATCTATTAAAAAAATTAACTGGAAATTAAAAATGAAATCAGAAAAACAAATGCTATACCATCATGTGGGTATATAAACAGACCGAAACAAACAAACAAAAAAACCTTTTTAAATTAATTATTCGGTTAAAAATAAAACCTAAAATGAAACTGCAGTTTATGTGTAACAATAATGAAAACATTACATTAGAATGCCTAAGGTATAGAGCTAAAACAACTGTCAAAGAAAAATCAGTTATATACACACACAAATGAGAAAAAAGGAAAGTAAATAAATTAAACACATGATTCACTAAGTTAGAAAATGAATAACAAAATAAAATGAAGCAGGAAACAAGAAATAATAAAGATTGAAGCAGGAAACAATGAATTAGAAAAACAGACAACACACACACGCACACAAAACTCAGGTTCTGTGGCAAATCAGTAAATCAGTAGTTAATATAAATCTGTACAAAATTGAAAATGAACAAATGTACAGAATAAATAATAAGAAAAAACTATAAAAACAAAGATAAAACGAAAAGACTTATAAGAAATGATCTTGCTCAGTTCTATACAAATGCACTGGGAAACCTGGTTATAATTTATTTTTAGAAAATGTAATTTATGAAAACGAATACTAGAAGAGGAAGATAATCTAAATAGAATAATTTTCATGGAATAAAGAGATAACAACCCTTTCCCAAATATATTTGGCTTATATGATACACTACACTGAAATATAAATCCAATGCTACTTATACACTTCCAGAATATCAAGGATAAAATAAAATCTTAAAATTTTTATTTTAAGAAAACATAATACAAACACCAATATAAATTATAGGCAAAGACCAATCTCATTTATGAATATTAAAGCCAAATTAATTTTAATAAATAAAATCCAGTAGGATAATAAAATAATGAATCATGACCATGGATAATATAATTCATCATATTAGTGTATCTAACAACTGTTTATATGATCCTTCCTATAGAGGTAAATAATTGATAAAATATATCTGTTTGGGGTGGCATTAACACTTAATGATAAATGAAATAAGTAATAAAGAGTAGCCCTATTTTAATTATATGTTCATTTATGTTATTGTCATTCTAAGGAAATTAAGAAACATTCATCAACATAGCTGTTATTTAACATTGTACTGAAGATAGTAAACAATAGAATTTGAGATGATAAGAAGTGGATAAAATATTGTACTCATATGATCTGCTATTACACTCATAAAAACCAAGCAAAATAAACTAAAAATATCGCAAATATAAAACAATTCAGAGGAAACATAATACAAATTAATATATAGGAATCCTAGGTGCCACATATTTCACTAACAACTGCTTAGAAGATATCATAAAGGAAATACTTACATTACATTTACATTAGCAAGAAAAGATAGAATGCCTAGGGATAAAGGTTTGGGCAAAGACCTAAATTTAAAAAGCACTATTGCAAAATTTGACTTAAAAAAAAATCTCTTCTAAATTCTGCAAGGTATTAAACAAGCAAAAATAGTAAATGGAAATACATACCATGCTACTGTTAAAAAAATTACCATATATAAATTTTAAGTTTTGTAATAGAGCTTGAATTTACATTATTTATTTTCATAAGCATAGAATTGAATACTATTCATAATTCAGAAACTCCTGAATTTACTCTGCTGTTATAAAACATTCTTTTTTCTCTTTTGGTCCCCTGACCAACCCAGGTCTAGTAGAATCCTTCTTTCCCAGAATGTTTAAACCAGGAACTAGTAAAAGTGTCCATTCTCTCAAGGAAGGTAGCTACATATGTGAAACTAAGGTCTCCATGGTGGAAAAGCCTGCAATGACCAAAAATAAAGCAAATTCACAGAAAGAGCAAGCTACAAGACTGACAAAGATAACAGTCTAAGATGCTAAGTACTTTACCATTTTTCTTTATACTTTATCAAAATTACAATTCCAAGTTATTCATTACCAATCCTGAACACAAAGTATTTCTCTTCAGTCCTCTAAGAGCAACCATTACATTTGGTTAAGAGCCTAAACAAAGGCTTTAGACAAACTTGTCTTTGGGAATACAAATGGTGACCCTATTTGCATAAGTGACATTGTATCTCATAGAGTGAGAATATATAGCAAGGGCAACTTACTTGTGCAACAATATTTCTTCGATGTGGTTTTTGGGATACTGGGTCCTGGTTTCATTCTAGGTGGCTAAATGGATGTTCCTAGAAGGGACGTTTCTGTCTACCAATTCTGCCAACTTCCGTCTACCAATTCTGCCAACTTCATCCTACAGTTGCAAAGGGAAATAATCTGTAGTCAACCAAATTATATGCTCTTTGATCCAGAAGCCTAGTTGGAAATATGCAGCAACAAATATGAAAGATAGAATTGTATGAAAAGGCCCACTACTTAAATATATTGAAGATATATGTAGACCAAAAAACTTCATTCCTGTTATTGTTTTTCCCCAAAATGATTTTTTTAATTTAAAAAAGGCTGTGGAAATTAAAAAGAAGAGTGAACAACAGGTCCTAAATTGAAGAAAAACACATGGGACTTTATTATTTATTTCTCATAGTAACCTAGTTATTTAATATGTCTGAGTGTTAAGTAAAGGGAAACAATAGTATCTGCTCTACCAACAACATGGGTTTGCTGTAAATCTAATGAGAACAAATTTAGTGAGAGAATTTGGTATGCTCTAAAAGATTGTAGTGGAATCTAATTTTACATGTTTTGTTACAGTACGGATTAGAATATATTATGAAATAAAACCATATCTCCCTCAACATATATAATTCATATTGAAATGTTACACAACCATGCCCTAAAATCATGAATAGACAGAGTTAACTAATACAGTTGCTGTTATTATAGACATCAGCAGGAAGATTATGCATATTCAGAATTTATCTCTTTACAATTAAAAAATAATTTATAATGCCCATGTTCTTTTATTTGCTTTGCTATAAAAATTTCAAATCCAACTGTTTAACTTAGAGGAATTAATTGCTCTTTCAGTCTTTCATCTGTCATTTCTGCTACCAAATAACAATTCTTAGGTTTTTATTATACGTTAGGGTCTGTCCTTAGCAATTGGAAAGGTTCCCAAAGACTACCTGAACAATGGCATATAAGAATATTTTAAGCACCCATATATTTTAGGACTAATAACTTTTTTTGAGGCTTTTTATTTACAATAGATATGGTAAAAGGTATTTAACACAAAAATGTATGAATCCATTTGATTTCACATTTCTCAGAAGTTAGACTATGAGCCATGCAGGAAATCAAAACAACTCAAAAATCTTGCCTCAAGTGCTAATTATTTCTCACATTGTCCTTTGAAGGTGCAAAGCACTGAAGAACATCTGAAGCAGACCAGGGAGTAAAGCCCCTGGTCCTGAAGAACTGTGGTCTTATTTTGTTAGGTTCTGTGTTTTTTTTTTCCTGACAGCAGAAATTCAGTGCCTTAGGTCCTATGGTTTGCCATGCTGTTTCTTATGTGTGCTGTCTAGAAACTCTTCACTCCCATCAGTAACTCTTAGTGCCCTTAGGATTTATTCATCTTCATTTCATTTGTTAAGTGACTTATGCAATATGAATCCAGGATTGCATGTCCTATGTTGCTGACCAATAGAACTCCCAGCACGTATCCCAGTCCATAGTTCAAATAAGGCCCTCAAATAATATTTGTCAGAGAGATCAACTTAACCCAATTCTGATTAAGTAGGAAAAAAAGAAATGGAATGATAATCTTAGAAGAAAATTGTCAAAGTATAATATCTATAAAATCATAAATAATATTTTTAAAACTTGTTGAAAGAACAAAAAAAAAGTGTTAGTCTTTTAATGCTTATAATAAATAGTAGGTTTAGTATTGAGTACCCACTTTGAGTTTTAAAGAGGAAACTGACAAACTGGATTGCAAAATTGGCAACATTGGTATCTCAAGTATTGGACGGTTTGTCACAGGTTATTTTCTGTTTCCAGCAGAAGCAGCAATACTTTTCCAATAGTATAAGGCTGACTAAGAACTTTCAAACAAATGTTTTGATGTATCAATGTGCTGGTAATCAGAGGAAGAGAAAGTGATGGGAAAACAGTGCCTTTCCAGAAAGAGCACATAAACTGACTTATATGTATAGCAGTATGGGAGGAGCTACTGTTACGTATTATAGTGTATTACACAAATAAATGTGGCATCTGGGAATTGCAATGTGGCACAAAATTTTTTTTTGAAAATAAGGCTAAAACCTCACTCCAAACTAAAATTTAGCTTGATTCTTTTGATTTAGCCTAATTGAGTGTCATAATTTAGGGATATTATTTTTATCCTGCAGTAAGCTGAGAGTTTTATGCAAATACAAGAGAGATGGTCTCTGAGAATCTTCTCTAGAGACTCACTGAGAATGATGCAAAGGGTATACATAAACAGAGTGCTCTTTACAATATACTCTACAAACAGGAACATAAAAATTTCAGAAAAATGACCTAATTATCATATTTCTATAAAAAATGCTGAACAAAACCCAATTACTATGGATTCAGAAGTCATTTAATTTGTATTACTAAAAGAAAGTCATTGTCTTGTGCACCAATCAATAAGGGAAACCATAATCAGGAACTCATAGGGTTTTGGAGAGGGGCTTGGGGAGCACAAGATACTGCAAGCAAAGCTTTCACAGCATGATAAGCCTAAGTACATATTAGAAGTAGACATAGTAATAATAGTAGTGCAGTGTAAGCATAGCTAAAAATTCATCCAGTTTACATCATGAATCCAAGGCTTTCCAATGAAAAAAAAAGAAGAAACAGGGAGATATATATATATATATACAGCTCTTTACTAGAGAGCAAAGAAAACCTGACTAATAGAAGTCCTTTACTCGTAGACAAGAAGTATTTCCAAGGACACCATCATTAAATGTATGCTTGGTGTACCATTTCTAATAATTTATTTTCCTTGCAGAGTTTACCAGTTTGCTGTGATTTGTTATATTTGTGTCATTTCCTATTTGTATCCAGAGTAGTACCCCAGGATAATCTGTGTACTATGGAAACATTTTTTTCTCTTAATCCAAAACCAATAATGCAAATCTGATTCAGTTTTACACTGTATTAACTGAGTATAGACATCTTTCATAATCTTCAGTATTCTGTTTCTAATGAATGATACAGTCTAAAACCTCGGGAAGTGAGTTATTAATTTAAGTTTCTGAGGTTGGAAGGACAATGTATAAACTCTACAAGTAGGAATGGAATTCAGGTGGTGGGAAATATGTTCCAGAAATCCATCAGAATATGAATCTTTCCATGAGGCAAGGATCCTCCATGTCCTTTAACATCCTACTGCGAAAGCTAAAATGGCCAAATGTGGCAGGTATGTGGACAGGTAACCTGAAGTTGGCCAATCTGATCCCACCGTAAGACTTCAATGAATCAGTTTAAAAATAAAGAAACACAGTTTAAAATTTCATTCTTCTGCTGGTAATGGTAACATTTCAGTAAGTGCTGTATGTAGTGTCCAGTGGTGGAGCCACTGAGTCAAGTTGTTCCTGAGTTAGGGTTTTGGTCATGAGTTCAGTTGCCTAGACACTCTTGATTCTTGCTAGTTTTTCGATGAATTTTCTAGCATTTCCTTACTTCTATGAGCCGTACTGTAGCTTTCCAATAAATTCCACTTTTTTTTAGGTTAGCCAGAGTCATTTTATATTATCTGCATCCAAAAAGTTCAACTGTTACAGGTAATAACATCTTTGAGTGGGTTTGTTATCTTGCATACTTGAGGCTAGAGGCAGCACAAATTCAATAATCAGAGTTTGGATAAAAGGACATATAATATATAGTAGGGAAATAACCAAATAATAATGTATATTTATCTGGAAATATTTTCCCCCAAAAAATCAGCAACAGAGAGAATTGCCAATTCTGTAGAACAGTATGGCAGGTAGACAGACTGTCAGGATGACATACCCACAAATATTGGACATGGATAGTTTAAAAAAACAAATGACTAGTTCAGACAACTAATAACCTGAGGTCCCAAATGAATGCTTCAAGGCTTTCTCTTTCTATCCAACATTGATCTCTTATACTATGATGTTGCAAGCTAAAATAACTGCAAGCCTAATGTGAAGTTTTATCCTTCAGACTGTTGAATGAAAATGTTGCTTGTTTTGCAGTCTTACTTGGGATATTTTGTAAAATTTAAGGCACTTTAAGTGTGGGATACCAATTATTGGATATAAGTTAGAGTTTAGATATTTTAATATCTTTCCAAATTTCAAAAAAGTTACTGAAAGTCCTTACTAACCAGTGCCTTTTTCCCCTTGATGATGAGACTGAATTTTCTCTTTATTAAAAAATTGCAATGTCCTCAATGTAGGGAATTACAAGGGATATAAGGCAAATTTTTCTCTGGTTTTGGCTTTACATTTGTTTATCTTTGCAGTTATATCTAGAATCAAATTCAGATGTGTTGTTGGGAGTTGAGGAATTATTCCAAAATACAAAAGAATAAGTAAATGTAACTGGAAGACTTTTCTAATTTATGTATGTAAAATATACTTAGAATATGTGTAGGGATAGATTCTGGTTATGCTTGACTAAGAAGAAAAGAATGACATTTTGAGTCAGGCTGAATTTATTAAGGAGCTACATTTACAAGGATTTCTTTGTTAGTTTTACTAGCTCTGGAAGCGGGACATTGTTCAAATTTTTGAGCACTTACTGGTTGAAAATAGGACTGAGCAATAAATAAATGTGAGGTACCAGAATTTCCTTGGGAAGTGAATCCAGTGATTTTGGGAAATACAAATGATGTAGAAGCCTTTAAATATGTAACCTACCTACTACCTTCCCATCCCAGAGGGCCCCATAAACAATTCTTGTACCAGAATCTTAAGAAATATATTGATGTGAAAGCAGTGCCCAAGGTCATTCCCAGATACAGTGATTCACTTGAAGGATTCACAGGATTCAGCATGTGGTTATACTCATGGCCATGATTTACTACAGCAAAAGGATACCAAGCAAAATCAGCAAAGGGAAAACGTGTATTCAGGAAAAGTCTAGAGGAAACCAAGTTCAAGCTTCTAAGAATTCTCTCACCATGGAGTCACATAGTACATACTTGATTCTTCTAGCGAGGAGTTGTGACAGCATGTGTGAAATGTTACCTACCAGGAAAGCTCATTCAGTGCTTGTTTTTTTTTATTGAGACCTCGTCACATAAGCAACCTCTGGTTACCAAGTACCAAATCTCAGACTTCAGAAATAAAGCAGCTGTCCAGCAAAAACCATATTACTTATATGTATCCTCCAGGCACAATGAGCAATTTTTATTAGTTCTAGGAATTGTGAGAACCCTTCTAAAATCCAAGTCCCCAGAAGCCAGCCAAGTTTCAACCTTCCAAGTTCCTTAAGCTTTCCTAAGAAAAATAGTCTCAGGCCTGATGTGTTAACTCTTTCTGCCCAATTGGTGAGATGAGAGCAGCATCTTTGAAAAATGCCTAAATGTCTCTGTTCTGTAGCCTTGCTTTCCGATGTGAGATTGAATAGCTGAGAAAAGACACTGATTTCAAATGCAGGTGAGAGGATAGCAGGAGGGCCAGATGGGAAGTAGAAGCATTTAGTTTTCACTTGTTCACAGGCCAAAAGGACATGGTTTACTCAATAAACAAAATGATTAGCACAGTAAACAAAATAGTCTGACCCCCAAATATCTTTCTTTAATTACAATTGTTCATGGTCTTTAGGAATAAATGAGATGAACAGATAACATATTAGTTGGAATTCATAAGCAAAACAAACATTTTTTTTCAGTTCTAGTGAATCTAGTTACTTAATCTAACTGTCAAAATAGGAAGTTAGAAACCTTTGCCAGCTATTAATTCAAGGAACCAGGTATCTGTGAATGTAGGGAGAATGCGTTCATTTAAGGAAGGATACTGTAATCAAATCATAGATGCCAACTATAGCTCTCCCTTTTATCCTAAAGTTATCTTCACCTAGTTATCCAAGCATTAGTGTGCAGCATAAAGAACAATGTGGAGATTATTGGGGGGTATTGGGCACTTGTGATTGCAAAATTCACATCCCCAGTCACTCACTCATTCAAGTATATTTAAACTTCCATATTAAAAATCCTTATTCCTATAAGCCTTGTAATGGTTGAGTGTGTGTGTGTGTGTGTGTTTAAACTGAACTCTGGTAAACTTCTTTTGGTACAGATTTATCACTGAAGCCCACTCGGAAATGTGGAAGAGGTTTCTGATGGGTAAAATAGCACAATTTTTATATGAGATAATTTTGTATCTGGCACTGTAGAAACCATCCATTGATCTGTCTTCCATTTATGAGTGAATAATAGGGATACATCTTCTCAGTTAACAACAGCTCTTCCTGCTTTCTTACCTTTGGGAAACTCATGATTATAAGACCAAATGGAAGCTCCTGGAATAATTCTCTGTGTCAATATTTAAACAAAAGCAACACTATTTTTCTGTGTAAATCACATATAACACTGGAAAATTTCAGAAGTGATCATCTCTATTACCTTCCCATTTAATCTTTCAGATTGGAGGAGACAAAGATAAATTTGTCCTGAAGAATTATAGAGCATTATAATGAACTTATTTAGGTAGTTTTCCAATTGAAGCTACTATCCCAAATGTGCTTTCCTTATTAAAGAAAATCAATATAGCCCCTGGCTTCTGGTATGCTGTTATTGATCCAGAGGTAACATTTTTTTCCCCCTTTAAAATAATAAACAGCAAACATAAAAAAAGCATTCTGCTTTCACCTGGCAGGGACAGCATCTCAGCAGGGCACTTCCACCATCTCATTTTGGAGAATCTTGGAAAACAGGAAATAGAAATTTCCTCCATTTAATGTCATGGTAAGAAAAGTTCTTATCCAGGAATATGTGACAAAGTCCATGAAAATACAGAGTTTTTTTTTCACCCTCACTGAACTGTCTATAAAGTACAGTAATTTGCAGCGTTCTGGGACATCCCCTTCAAAGGGACAGATTAATGCATCATAGAACCAATTTCACTAGGAATGAGTTAAAACACCTAGTGTGTTTAATAAAATTTAGGTATAAGAAGGATGCAATGTAAAGTATGGCAACCACAGTTAATAATACTGTATTGCATATTTGAAAATTGCAAAGAGGGCAAATCTTAAAATTCTCATCACAAGAAAAAAAGTGGTGGTAGATGTTAATTGGACTTATTGTAGTAATCATTTTGCAATATATACAAATGTAGATTCATTACTATGTTGTATAACTGAAATTAGTATAATGTATGTCTATTACAACTAATTAAAAAAACAAAAAAAATTAGATACAATTCAAATCACATTTGAGTGTACTACTCTGACTCATTTATTTGCTATTGAAAGGCTTTTACTTTAAAGTCCTTTACCTTACCTTTAGGTTTCAGTTAGAATAGTTTGGTATTCAGCTTTATGACTCAGCAGATCCAGTGATGTTCAGAATTCCTGAAGTAGAAGAAAGTGCTTTATTTAAACCATGGCAAGACCTAATAGGAGAATCACAGTAAAGGCCCTGATTTCTTTATTCCATTGAAGTCATTTCTTCTTTAGTAAGTAGTGATTCTCCTTTTAAGAAAGGCTCCTTATCTGCTACTATATCCTTATTTCTAATAAAAGGAAACACATTGGAAATTAAGTACAAAGTAGAGTCATACATTTTATTAAATACCAGTGCACACATGACACTAGGGGAGCAAATCAATGGATTCCTATAAGGAATTATAAGATAATCTAATTTGCATGAAAGTTAAAATCATGAAAATGTAAGACTTAAGCTCCAATCCTTATTCTAAGTTATTTTTTGTTAAAGTGTAATACATTCATTTACACTGTTTACAAAATAGAAAAGGAATTACTAGTAACCTCTAATAAATAGGTTACTTTCTATTTATGTACAATTTAGACAGTAAAACTAGATTTGAATATGTAATGGGGTAGGGGGGAACAAATGAACCACTCTGTTAGTAACTGACTGCATCTGAAGATATAATCATTAAGGATTAACTAGGAAATGGGATAAAGAATAAAACTAAAAGCTTGTGGGAATGACATTAACTCTGAACACATGAAAAATTGAACTTCCAAATTCTGCAACATGCTGACTTAAATTTTAGTGAGATACAGAGTGAGATATCAAAGTGTCTCTCATCTCAGAAAAAAAAAGATTGTTCTGAGAACTTTTGGCAATTTGATAAATTTCTATAATTTTTTCTACATGGGTTTTTTTCACATTTTATGTAATTTTCCCCCAAAATGTCTATGGTATGTTTATTGTATTTTCTAGGTATTTGTTACCACTCTATAGGAAATCTTTTTTACATTCTAATTATTTTCATCCAGTCATCTGGTTGCCTTATTTCTGCTTTTTAATCGTTGTGGAGAGTATGTCTTGAATTTTTATAATTATAATGTATATTAACTTTTCTTTTATTATTTTGCTATTTGAGACTCCTGTGCCCCCCAAAACATGCCTCAGTCAAAATGATTGAAATAGCATCTCTCTCTTTTTCCTAACTGGGAAGACAATACTTCTAACGTTTCAAAAGTAATATATTTGCTATACGTTCAGGATAAATCAAATGAATTAATGGTTAAGAAGATTCTACTCTTGACTTTGCTATAAAGTCGCCTTTTTCATACCACAGATTGCTGGTGAACTCCATCAAGGATTTTTTTATCCATTGATATATTTTTCTCTTTAATTTGTTAGTCTAGTGGGTTAAACTAACAAATTTTCTACTATTGTTATCATTTTTGAACTTTAAATATATGATCTAGTTTATAATGTTTTCTATGCTTTGATGAAATTAATTTGCTAATATTTTATTTACGATTACTGCATATACATTCCATAGTATTATTGGAAATAATTCTTTTGTAATTTTGCATCCATTTTTAAATTCAGAGGATTTATAAGTTTCATAGGCAATTTGGATTGTTTCCTCTTTTCTAGACAACAGAAAATTTGTAGTCTGCATTTTAAAGTTGGGTAAAAATTTGCCTTGGTAAATTAAGTTTTAATGTATATGTGCATGTGGATGTGTTTGTGGGAGATGGAAGGGATGGAAAGAAAGAGGAATGGTTCTGGACTATTAATTTTCCTAAGCTATCTCTGTTTGATAACTTGTATCTTTTTAGAAATTTTTACATTTTACCTACATTTTAGAAATTACAGGAATTTTTTGTTTGGAGAATTTTCTTGTGCATTTCTATGTCTGACGTACATGCGTTTTCTCTCATTCTTCATATTACCATCTTTTTCTCTCGTATCCTTAATCTGATTTTTTTCTTTTTATATCTTTTTAAGGAAATTAGATATTTGGATTTGTAAATAATTTATTTACTGTTTTTTTATGTGTGTGTGTGTCTGTTACTGTGTGGTAATTGCTAGTATGAAAGCCTCTCCTCTACGCTTTTAGATGTTTCCTTACTTTTGTTGGATTATGATCATGTTCATAAAAATATGTGTGTATTAATAATAAATCTCTCCCATACTTTCAAATTCCTTTTCTTTATTGTATTTTATATCCTTGAAGTGAACAATTATTTAATTTGTACATTTTTCTTTCTCATATTATACAAAACTATAATATTAAACTAGTTATTTAACTCAAAGTATTTCTTCACATATCATACAAGTTTGATATGATTTATTATCATTGTCAACCAGTTCTGAATATTTTATATTTTGCATTATGATTTTTGTACCCATGAATTGTTTAGAAATATTTTATTTAAGTTCAAATACATGGAGATTTTAAACATGTTTTTGATATTGATTTGTAATTTAGATCACTGTGGTCAGATACCAGTATTAATATCATACTGGTAATTTTACATTTGTTGAAATTTCATTTTAGGATTTATTATATGAATTTCTTTAAAATAGCATGTAACTGGAAGTGTTTATACAAGGTATGAGAGTGTTTTAACAAAACTTCATTCTATTAACATATATTGTAATTTCAGATATATTTTAATTTCTTTTTGTCATATTATGTTACATTCCATAGTAATTTCCGTATTGTTTAGGGTATAGTTCGAGCTGTTATAATGGACAACAAATAACAGTGCCTCAGCCAAATAATTTATTTGCTTTTCTTATAATGATCCATGTATAAGCAGTCCAGTGTTAGAATGGTGACTTAAAGGTGGCGGATGTTCAGTTACCTTTCTTCTTTCTCCCTTATCACTTAGTCAGACTATCTGCCTGGCTCAAGTTGACCACCACATTTGCATTTCAGCCAGAGAGAATGGGGGGAAAAGGAAAGGGGAATTCATACCATCTGAATTAAAGGTTGTTAGTTTTATTCCTCAGTCCCATGTCGTTGACCAGGACTTCCACACCTGGCCACAGCTAGCTACAAGGCAGTTCAGAAAATGTCTAGCTATAATTTCAGGAATTTAGGAGACCAAAAGGAGGGATAAAAATGAATCTCTGGTATATATACTTCCCCTCTGAATTTTTAAATATATTTCCTTCAATTAGATAATCATGATCTCATAATTTTATTTACTTTTTATAACACTCTCATAGAAGGTAGTACATTAATATATAACATAAATATATACACACATGTATGTTTGCTGAATGCTACTAATATTGCACTTCAACTCTTTTAATTATCAAGTTTAATTTAAGGTGTATTTCTATTCACCACTGTATAATATAGGGGCTTTATAATGGTTTAACTCTGATCATACTCTACCACTGTATCCTTTAATAAGGTTTGGCATTTTAATCCACCTTGATTTTACGTCCTACTCATAGGCTATTATCATTGCTGTTGTTTACAAAATTAACACTACTTTGGATTTATCATCATAGCTAACAATTTTCTTTTCTCATTATTTTTCACACTTATTCTTTTTCTGAGTCCTTTGCCTTCTTCCTGAAATGTGTTCTATTACTTTTAGTAAAGGTCTATGAAAAAGAAATAACTCTCATATTTTTCTTATTTGAAAATTTAATTTGCACCAATTCATAAGTGCTATTTTCCTGGGAAATACCCAATTATATTTTGTACATTTTGAGAAAACTCATCCCATTACCTTATGCCTTATTAGGCCTTTTGGAGTCTTCTGTTTATTTTTACTCTGTTGATTTATTTCCCCCCCCTTTTTTCTTGGCGATGGTGTTTTGTTTTGAAACCTCTGTTTTGGTTGGCCATACTTTTATTAAGACAAGCCAAGCAGTGGATTCTCTTTTTTCCTGAGAGTCTTGTTGAGGAACTTCAATCTTTCATCTTTAATCAAGTATCTAAATATTTTACCTGCTATCACATTAAATGTTTCTTCCCCATATCTAGCTCATACAAATTCTATTTGGGGTATAAGCTGCTTCCTAAGGCAGCTGTTCTCCTTGGAGTGACAGGAATCACCTAGATTTGATTTAATCTGTTGGGAAGAAAGAGACTAGAAAACTGTGCAGGGCTTTCTTTGTTTCAGGCTAGAAGGGGTGCAGTCTCATTTAGATTGGCAGACCTAAACAATGACTTTGCCAAATCAGAAGGGAGACTGGAAAGCATAGTTCCTCTGATACCCAGGAAGGGGAGGAACATGAAACAGGCAAGCACAATAGTGGATTCTTCCTTCTTATGTTTACTGTTTTGGTTTGCCTGCTCATTGTTAGTTGGTGTTTACCTGTAGGGATTTATATAGCTGGGATGGTAGGAAAATTTTGTATCTGCTACTGTAAGATCTCCAAGGGAATGTGAGAGGAATAAATTGAATCCCAAATTTATAAACATTGTGGACCCAGGTTTTCTTTCCTCAGTATAATTCCCTCTCACCCTATGAGACTATATATGAGACATGTTTCCTCATCTTTTGCCATTGGCGGTTTTTTTTTTCAAATTTTTTTTTTTTTAGCCTATACTTCCTCACTACGCATCCCTTAACGTGTCTATGCAGGTGTCTTAGAACAAACTTACCACCTTGTAGAGACACCTCATTTACTTTCCCTATGCCGCTGTGATTTAGATTCCAAGTAAATACTGTTGTCCGCTTCTCCAATACCTAATGGCAGCCACTGCCACAGAATCAGACCTTGAGTTTCCTACTCTAATTTTCAGTTTCATCTTGCTCTTCTAAACATGGATAATGCCTGTTATTTATTTAGGTCTCAACTTTGCAGTTAAAGTAATTTTCATTTTATATAGCATTTTTAGCTACTTACATACAAGAAGTGTAATCAAGCTTATTCTAGTATATTGCCATAATTTTAGGTCTATCAAATTATTTTGATTTTTTTGTCAAGTGTTTTGTTTTGCTTTGTTTTTGCTTATTTATTTTTTCATTTTTTTACTTGATTGATGAAGTATCATTTAATTCTTCCTTTCTGCTGCCCCTTTTAATTTTATTATCCTGATCTGGACTTTATAAAGAGTGTCTCTATTACTTAGGAGTTACCTAAATTTATAAAACAAATGATAATCATTTACTCCAGTCTCTTTCAGTACAGGATAAAAATCTTAGGTGCTTTACTCTTGTCTCTTCCCATGTGCCCTGCCCTTCAGCCTATATTTTAGTGTCATCTTATTTTCAACCACAGAATTAATTCACTATTTAACTTAATCTCTGTCTTCATATGTCTGTAATTGTCTTTATTTTGTTCTTAATCTTAAATGATAAGTTAGCTGAATAGAGAGTTTTAATTCCCCTGGAGTTGTATTTGTTTTGTTTTAGTTTGATTTGAGTTTCTTCAGTCTTTTGGACAATTAAGTTTAATGTTTTCTTGCCTTTGTTGTTGCTGGTGAGGATTCTATTATCCATCTACTTATAATTCCTGTATTTATGATGTCTGTAATTTTATTTCTTTGTAGTAAAGACTTTCTGCTTTTCTAAATGGTATTTATTATGATGTATCTGAGTTTGTTATTCTTTATTCTACTTAAAAATTGGTATGTTGGTGCTTCAGTTTGAGGATTCATATGTTCTCCTCTCCTAGAAATTTCTGAGCTATTATCTCACCTAATTATAAATCTCTGTTAGTTTCCTTTCTATTTCTCCTTGTAGAACTTAATAACATTGATGTTGGCTTTACAACAATCTCTCATAAATCTTGTCCAGAGAGAAGTGTTGAGGTTAACTCCAGCTTTAACTAGGTAACTTTCATTGATTCAGTTAACAACTATGAGAGTCACTTTTCTCTTCTATAAATTAAGGATAATGATAGTACCTGATTGCATTTTGTGAACTAAATGATATAAAGCATTGCACATATTTTTTACTGCTGCTGTAACAAATTATCACAAACTTAGTGGCTCAGGACAACCAAACATTATTATTTTACAATTCTGTTGGTCAGGAATCCAGCATGGACCTCACTGGGCTAAAATCAAGGCATTGATAGGACCCTTCCTGTAGAGTATAGTGGGGAATACATTTCCTGGCCTTTTGTAGCTTGTAGAAGATGCCTGTATTCCTTGGTTTGTGGCTGTAATTCTCCTTCAAACCAGCAGTAACAGGTTGGTTTCTCATTCCCCATATCTGTGACTCTTCTTCTTCCATGATCACATCTCTCTCTCTCTGACCACTACTGGGAAAGGTTTTCCACTTTTAAGGATTCATGTGATTAGATTGGGCCCACCTGGAGAGTTTAATCTCCCGTTCTCAAGTTCTATAATCTTAGTCACATCTCTAAAGTCCCTTTTGCCATATAATGTAACATATGTTAACACGTTCCAGGGACTAGGCTGTGGACATCTTAGGAGGGGGTCATTATCTGTCACCACAGCATAGAAAGGCCTTGATATTTAGTAAGCATTCAAAAGATGTTAGCTTCTATTTCTTGTTAGTAATTCTGAGATAACACACCTTCTGCTTTCTCTCTCTGAATCCCTACTAGATATGTAGAATGTATATGGTTACCTAAGAGAATCCAGAGGATATCCTGACATAGCATATATTTGAAATATAACTCATTTATGTATTTAGTTAAATTGTACTGCATAATTTTTGTGTTAGCAACAGCAAAGATGTTGGTGCTTAGAGAGTAGTGAAGACGAGGTGGATTTCAGTACCAAACTGTTTGGTATATTAATTAATTTACTGCAAATGTGCTTCCTCCCTCAGTCTCCCCAACCACCAGTGTGTTCAGTTATGGCAGAAATGAGAGCAATAACGGGTAGCTGGGAGCTTTACAACAGATGCCAAGAGTAAGGGGACTAAATACATCAGGATTCTATTTTAAACCCAATGGGTTCAATTAAGCAGTTGTTTGATTTCTTGACTTTGTCAGCTGTTTCTTAGGTCAGTAATTAAACATAACCTAATCCCTTAGAGGGTATTTTTCTAAGTCCAATAAAAATGGAAACATGTATCATTTGTAACCAAATTTTAATATTTAAGTATACCTCTAATATAGTTTGCATTTTTAAGCATACTTTGCCTAGTCACCAAGCAAAGTTTAATGATAATGTTGATAATAGCATAGCAATAAAAACCTAAATTTGTATAATATCTCACAATTTCTCAAAACCCTTTTACATAGTATGTTGGCAATGGAAAGAAACATAATATTTTTGTTACAAAACACCAGGTTCAAATATTGGCCAAACCCTGAGCTAATTCAGTGAGTAAGTACCAATGTGGCACAGGGATTGGCTTCTACTTTATGATCATTTTGTACCTGTACCAGTCAGGATTCAATCAGAGAAGTAGACCCAGAACCATCTGGACCCACAAGCATAAGCTAGAGTCCACAAATATGAACAGAAACCCATGTCAGTCCTTGTTGCCTCTGACTTTGATGGTGTGGGTTTGTTGTAGGAGCTAGGACGTTTCTCGTGGATCTAAATCCACAACCTGGCCTTGAGTCAGAGAAGAGAAGGAGAGTCCAGAGGAAGGCTACAAAGGAGGTGAACCAGCAGGTAAGTGGCAATTTGTGTGAGCTACTGAATGGTTGCTATTTTACTTTTGCCTTCCATGTAAATATCTCATAAAAAGAAACATAAAAGAAAGGGAATTTTGGAAAATGTAGTTTAGCTTAGTCAGATGGATACATCACAAAGCCACCATACAATACATTTTTGCCCTTTAGCAACTTTTATGATTTCTTTTAGTTTATACAAAATTTAGAGCTGATAAAATTAGAATGTAGTCATGAAGATAAAACTTATAAAAAATATGCAAAACATATACTTATTTCAGTAACTGTTAGTAATAATAAAATTTTCTTTGTATCTGTAGTTGAAATAAATCTTTCATTCATTGCTGTGAGTCTAGAAAAATCATAGCAATAAAATGATTTTTATTACTACCAAAAATAAATGTATACAATAAGTATATTTTAAGGATGAAATCAAGGAAGACATTTATAGAAACTAAGAACAATAAATTTATATATGATTTTTTAGTATATGGTTATATGATTTCTAAAATTAAAATTCTTAAATTGTGAACACATAAATATACGTTTTAAAAATATTTAATTCCTTATTTTAAGTTCTGTAAATATGAGATTAAAGTTTAAAATGTGTAACATCTATCCTGAATACTATGTGGAGACCAGATAATATCCTCCGTTTCCTCCATCCTTCTCCCTTCCCCATCTGAACAAAAGCTTGATTTTTACCTCTGGATATGAATGGGTATAGTAAATGAAGTTATTATTCAGTTATTTCAATTTCACACCAGAGTTATTGTGAGTTTAGATAATGCTTAAAAATAATAAACATATGTACTTTTTCTTTGCATACCTACGTGCTTTCATTTAAGTTGCACTATCATGTAAAATGCAAAATCATCAATTATGTCTATTTACCTTAACAGTATAATTTAAGTGTATGTGTGTTTCTGTGGTTTATTATCTTAAGATAATATCAAAATCACCCCCCAAAACTAATCTATTATATTGAAATATTGAGCATTATATGTTAAATTTTAATATACTTATTTGTCCATCAGATTTTTAGGTCAAAAAGTGTTGCTCTTATTATGTGCAGAACTCAGACAAATTGATAGAAAAATACTCAGGCTATGTCAGGAAAAAGAACGGCAGAAAATTTACAGGAGATTTAAAAATATTAAAAACTGAAAAAAAGATTTCTATGTCATTTATAATGACTTGAACCATATCAAATTAGTATTCTTTTGTATCAGAGTCAGTCTGTATTGACAGTGCAATGTTTTAACTTTGTAATTTAAGATGTTGAAATGGAAAAAAATTTTGTTTGGTATTTTAAGTTAACAAATATAAAAAGTATCCTAACTATTGCTGATAAGATGGGGAAGGGTGATACATTAAGTAATCTAATCACAGGAAACATAAATAGCACTACCTTCCTGAAAGGAAATTTGGTAACTTGTAGCAACAAATTAAAAATAATTACTTAGTTAGAGAACAGGATTTTAGTGTAGAACAAGATAGAATATGGTACGTATAGGGAGATATCCTGGATTCCAGTATTTAATTGGCCATTTATTTTCTGTTTGTCTTGGGTAAGTTTCTTAACCTCTGTATGCTTCCATTTTCTCATCTGTAAAGAAGAAATAATTGTGACAGTTAAATATGATTATGGATACTAAAAATAGTGTCTCACATAAAATAAGTGATGTCATTGGCAACATTCTAAATGAGCAGCAATAAAGGACTATTTACATTAGAATTCTTACACTAAATGAAATAATAAGCAGGCCTCTGTACTTAGATTTATAATGTATTTCTAGTGAAATTGGATAATCCTTTGATATGAAAACCACTTAAACAAAGCACAATATAACAGTGCATATATTAAATTAAAATCTTATTCTAAAGATTAATAGTGATTTTAAAAGACTCAAAAATTTCAATTTGAGACCACTTAGTCATGCTACAAAAATATTTATAAACCAAAATGCTTTAGATAGACTAAAAAGATAAATATAAAAAAATATCATAACCGAAGAAGCTAGCAAATATTTTCATGATAGTGATGTATTAGTCTGGATTCTTCAGAGAAGCAGAATGTTTATACACACACACACACACACACACACACACACACATATCCTATTATATGGTGAAATGATTGTAAGGAATTGGATCACATGATTATGGAAGCCAAGAAGTTCCAAGATCTGTAGTCAGTAACTGGAAAGCCAAAGATATAGTTATCAGTCTGTGTCTGAAAGCCTGAGAACAGGAAAATTGATGGTGTAAGTCCTAGTCCAAGTTGTTAGAAAATAACCTCTTGGTATGTTGCTTCAGAGACTGTAGTGTACATTGCTTCCACAGCAATAGTGTGGGCTAAAGTATTTTTAAAACCTTAGCTCTCTGGACCGTATTAATTAGTATATATATATTTCACTTAGGAAAAATATCAAGCCATGTCTGTCTAGTGTTAGATTTTGAAGGAAACAATTCATAATTTACAGGAAAGTATGACCTAAAGGTCTCTTGAATTTAGATTATTTGACATTTCAATTTGTTTTTCACCCTCTTTTCAAGGTTACTATATTTAGTTAGTTCTTATAAATCAGATTCATAGGGCAGTCTGTCATTCTTATTACAAAGTAGGAGAGGTTTTTGTACCATTTTTTCCTTATATTGTTTCAATATAGAAGTATACGCTGAAATAATTTATTAACAAAACACCTTGTATTATGCAGGGTTATTTTATCATGTGAACAAGTGCAATGCTGTTTATTAACATATTTACCTATTTTACAGGTAAAAATGAGTGATTAGTATTAAATAGTTTCCTAACCTGTTCGGGTTGGTATAAAAAAATCACCATAGACTGGGTGGTTTAATAAATTTATTGCTTGCCATTCTAGAGGCAGGATGTCCAAGATCAGGATGCCAGTATGGTCAGGTCCTAGGGAGCACTTTCTTCCATGCTGCAGACAGCCAACTTCTCTATATATTCTCACATGATGGAAATTGGTCAGGAAGTTTTCTCAGACCTATTTTACAGGCCACTCTTCCCATGTATGAGAGTTCTGCCCTCATAATCTAATCATCTCCTAAAAGCTCCATACCCTAATACTATCATCTTGGCGATTAGGATTTCAGTATATGAATTTTGGAGAAATATAAGTATTCAATGTATAGCAACTGATATGTTGATCATGTTATTACATGATTTTCTAACTAAATTGCTCTTGAACATACAGCCATACCTTTTGGAAGACATATAATTGCCTGTTGTGGTATGTAAGCTTGAAAAGCTTGAAGAAAATTTATTATAGATGCATCTTTTTATATTTAAAACATTTTTCATTTGAAACAATGAAATCATTAGCTAGGCATTACAGCTAAGTCTGCCTTAAGAGAATATACTGTGGCTACAGTGACATCATTGGCTTGTAGTAAAGCAAAGTCTGCCTTAGAAAATACACCTTGTGGCTATTTAATTTGTAATAAAAATTCATATTCAAAATATAACTTTTGAGGTGTCGATTTATTTTGAAATTCCATATACAGTAATTTTTATAAGCAGGTGGCCTATAAATGGATTGAATGGGGTTATTTAACCAGCAAATTTTTGAACTATGATAGAACTAGATACTATGTGGAAGAACAGAATATAATGCGGAGTTATCATTGCCTTTTCATCATTTACACATCATTCCATGCATTTAAATACAAAGAATTCATAAAACAGTTTGAATATATGTATATATAATAGTTTTTCAAATAAAATAACTCACCAGAATTTGGACCTTACTTAGCCCCAGCTATTATCTAGAAAAACCTGATTAATCACTGTGGCAAAGTTGACTAATTGTCCATCAGAAATCTCTGTACCCCCTTACATAGCATAGAGATATTACTGGATGGCTACCCACTTTCTATCTTTCTTGTACTTAGGAATTTTCATGTGGCTGAGTTATAGTCAGTGGAATAGAAATAGTAGTAATATGCATAAATTACAAGCCTGTAACAGTGAAATTTCTTTTCATTCTCCCATAGTCTTTTCCCTTCTGGCTAATTTCATTGTGAATTCCCAGGCTGATCCTGAAATCCATGCATTGAATATGGAGTCAGTCTAGATCCCTAAGTTAATGTATGGATGTGGGTAGTCCAAAACCTGGTTATTTTCCCACTGTGGTTATATTGGGAAGAAATTATTTTCTGTGTCTGTACATGTATGATGTTAAACCACTGAAATTCAGTGACTACACAGATTCTGCTTGTATTTTGCAGACTTCAAATAAACAGTATTTACTGATACTGACTGTTAAAAAAGTTGAAAGTACTGAGGAAAAAAACCTGTGCAGTACGAAAAAATACTTCTAATGGTGTGTGTGCACATGTGTACATGGACACTTGAAATGGAAAACAACCAAAAGAGTTATTTGAAATTTCACCACATATGACTGAGGAAAAAAATAATTCTAAAGGCTGGGTAAATCTGCTACAGCAAATCCTACAGCCTTAGGGAGAGTAAAGCTGTGTAACTTGGTGGCCAGAGAATTCAACAGATGACTACCCAGGATTTAGTTGCTGCGGTATAGTATAGTATAGTATAGTATAGTATAGTATAGTATAGTACATCATAATAAGAGCTGGAGGTACAAGTAAGAACTCATCCCTACTCTACAAAAAGGAGAAGTGAATATTATGTGGGAAAGTCTAAATAACATGAGAACCAAAATATGGTGGATGGTATTCTCAATAGCAGAGAAAAAGTGAAAGATTTTTCATAATGTGAGATTAGAGCAAGGAAAGAGAAGGAGTCAGCCAAGTTGTGTTATGTTTAGAGAGCACTGCCTTTGCAAACTTAAGGAAGTTGGGTAAGGCCAAGCTTATTACCTTATAAAAGGTAATTCCAGTAAAGCTATGGAGAAATTCTCAAAAAAAAAAAGTAGGTTTTAGAGTAGATTTTGTGTCTTAAACATGAAAATTATCCTTTAGAAAACAACTTTTAAAGTAAGATACACTGCATTATTGAGAGGTGAAGATAAATGTAGCTTAGAAGCAGAAATTTCTGGGAAACAATAACAAATTTATTAAGGAATTAGCAGGTGAGAGAGTCCCTGTAATTCATAAGGATTTAAAGATACCACTTTTAAAGATATATGTATTTTGAAGATTCTTTTCTAAATTGAAAATATGCAGAACAGATAAAATTAGCATTTCAATGAATTACATAATATACAACTAACTGTATTGCCTTACTGCTTATTTGTCAGATAAATCCTAGGTCCAAATATAAGTTAGTGAGAACAGGAAATACACAGGTGAGATACTGCATGTTCCAAAAATGGCTGCTGAAATATTTATGGTCCCAACTGTCCTCCAGAACATTGCTATGTCCCACCAGTGGACTGAGTCTACTTTCCTTCCCCTTGAACTGGGTAGGCTAGTGACTGTTCCAAACAGTGGAGTATGGTGGAAGTTATATTATGTGACTCAGAAGGCTACATTTTTAAAAGAGTACAGTATACAGCTTCTCTCTGACATGACTGTGTTTGTTTCATGTGCTCCCACTCACACTCTAGTCTTTTGTCAGAATCCCCATATATTCTAAAGCAGAGTCAAGCCATCACCACTGTGCCCAGTTTAAGTTGTAGACTCATAGAATTCATAGATGTAACAAATGGTTGTTTACTCCACTAAGGTTTAGTGTAGCCGCCTCATTTCCAAATTGGTATGGGTGGCTTCAAAGTAGTCTAAATGATAATTATTGCTTTAGGCTGCTTAAAATCTAATATGTGAAATATATATTATATATAAATATATATGGATATATATTATGAATATGTGCATATGTATATGCATCTAAAATATATGTTATGAGACTTACACACACACATATATATGTAAATTGGAAAATCAGAAAGAGCTTCCAACCTAATATATCTTTATTTAATTGAGTAATTTCCTCCTTTATTCTGCCAAAATTATGTCACATTCTGTCTTCCATTTTTATCACTGAAAAGTGTAAATACAGACAGTATGTCTTGTCTTTTCACCCAGAACAAAATCACCTTTTAAAAAGTATCTCTAATAGTATAATAACAAAGCAAAACTGAAGGAACAAAACAGCAGCACACTCACAGACTCCAAGAAGGGACTAGTGGTTACCAAAGGGGAGGGGTTGGGGAAGGTGGGTGGGAAGAGAGGGAGAAGGGGATTAAGGGGCATTATAATTAGCACACATAATATAGGTAGGTCACAGGGCAGGCAGTGTAGCACAGCAAAGACAAGTAATGACTCTGTAGCATCTTACTATGCTGATGGACAGTGATTACAATGGAGTGGGGGGGAACTTGATAATATGGGTAAATGTAACCACAATGCTGCTCATGTGAAACCTTCATAAGACTGTATATCAATGATACCTTAATTTTTAAAAATTATCCCTATTAAAGATCAAAGCGTATTAGAAATTTTACAACTTCTGTAGGTCCCCTATTTAATTATAATATGAAGATTGAGGAATTTTAGATTCAGTGACATGACAATTATATTCAGTATGAGTAAATAAAATATTTTGAAATCCACTTACACAGTGGAAAAATATGTAATTTCTTTAGAGAAAGAAGTGTTCTTTTTAATAATGATAGTAGTCTATAATTATGAAGGAAGTTGCTTTGCTATCGAAGAAGCAATCAGAAATGATAGGAAATGAAATTTGAACAGAGAGACACAGTACCTTGGAAAAGTAAAGGAAATTTTTGAGTGAAAATGGAACTAACTTTCTTTCTGTTAGATCTATTGTAACAAAGAAAATGTACTGGGACCCTCTGATTGAATCAAAGATGAGAAGGAAGACTGAGCAGAGAGAGTAATTCTTTACTTCACAATGCCCTCTCCAGTAATGAAAGCTAACAGTGGCTTGATCTACAACTCTGAGTTCAGTCCACAGTTACTTGTTTAGCCTGTATCAGGAGAAACATTGCAGCTAAATGGAGGGTTGATATCTTCCTCCTCAAGACCTCACTTCTTGAAGACGAAGATGAACCTAAGGCAGAAGAGGGAGAAGAGGGATTTAAAGTTAGAAATATGGGAATACCCAAAAGGGCATAACTTTTTTTCCCTGAGATCCCTTTAGAAAATTGGAAATCTTTGATTTCATAAGAAATAAATTTCTTCCAAGCTAAATATACAGATTATATAGCATCATCTAAATTTCCCTCAACCTGCATTTCACAAACAGTAGAATTCACTAAGCCCTGTTTGATCCTTCTTGTCTTACACTGACTGCACTAAGAGTAATTATTTTGTTCACACTTTTGTAAGAATAACAAATATATGTTCATCATCTGATTACAGAAACTTTTTCAGGTTTATATATTTCTTTCTGTATAATTTAAATTGACAACAATTTTAATGAACTCTGGGAGAACCAAATTTGGGGGAACAATTCTGCATATTTTCATCATTGACCTTAGCTGTGATGAGTAGACACTGTTTTTCCCTAAAGTATTGCATCATTGTATACATGGCCTTGTTTCTATAAGCAAAAGAGGTCGAAATGTATATCCCCATAAAAATATCCCAAGAATATACAGAACTGGTCTTAGGGGTGCATATACTAAACTTTATTAGGAAGCAGGAAACTTCCTAACAGGAAAGGGTGGAGAAATGGTAAAAGTGGGACATATTTCTGGTTAAAATAAGGAATAACTTTCTAACAGTGAAATATGCCACACTGTGGTAATCTAGAAAAGTTTCTATGTCACCTTATGTTATGGCAAAAAGTGTATCATTGGTAGCTTGAGGAAACAATTATTTCCATCCTGGAGTTTCTGGTTGTTTCTAAGATTCTTTCAATAGTGACAAAGCAAGTTTCTTCTGGCTCTTCTAATGAAAAAAATCTTGCACAACCTTTCAAAAGGACAATCAGCATGATCCAGAAGGCCTGCCTTAGCACTTATTTGTTTATCTCTAACTTACATTCAGCTCACCAAGGATGGCTTTATAGAAACACACTATAAAGAACATATACAGTACTTTACATATGCTTTTTATTACTTTTTTAAAGTGTAATACAGTCCTTTTCTACTATTTAGTGCTCTCAGTACTGGTGGTTCTAAAGTGGCTGTGGGGACTTTACTGTAGGAGTCTGAGAACCTTCATTCTTATTTTCAGCCACCTTTTGGGTGCTTCTTTCACTTGTGTGCAGGCAACAGTGAAGCTCTGTGTGTGCTCCCTGCTCAAATCCCAGGAAACATATTTCACTGGTTCATCTAGTAAGAATTATCCAGGCCACATCTTAGGTCATTGATCATCATATAACTCAGTCACCCTTGTACCACTCGAATGACAAGGTCCAAAGGCAATGTCTCCTTCTAAACACTGATTTCTTAGGTAGATGAGTGTGAATGAAGCACTTTACCAAAGATAGTATAAATGGCATATTTTCAGTAGAGTGAACTATCCTTTACCACACATGATAATCATTAAAAAGTGCTAATTTCTACTAGTGTAAAGATCTACGTAGATGTCTCCCAAAATCTTTTCTACCCTTTAATACCTTAGTAGTAGAAATTGTATTTACTAAGTATGACACAGATGCCACTGAGATGGAGGAGTATCTACTATATGTCTGAATTATAAAATGTATACTGAACGTGAGTGTCTTAATGCACTGGCTTAATATAATTTTAGCAAGTAAAAGGACATATCCCTCACTCCCCACCACCACTTTATACTTGAACTCAGTAAATAAATGTAAATTGAATTAACACAGAAAGGAAAATGGTTGGTTAGAGAAGTAGTTGTTGATGTCCTATATAGTGCATACTTAAGGAACTTTTAATGATATATTTAGCAATAAGTGGTTGTTGCTTTGTGTGTTTACTTTAGAATCCAACTTTAACATAAGATAGAACTTAATGTACTTCTGACTAACCCAGAAAGAAGATGCTCTGATATTCTCTTTATTCAGACACCTAGCATACAGTATCATTTTTTTCATAATGAAAAAGTTTCCACTAGTTTCTTTAACCAGTTGCATATTAAAACTCACCTTTCTTTTCTTTATGAATAAAAACATAAATGTGAAAAACAATACTTTATAATAAAAATTAAAAGAATGGAGTGTAAGTGCCGTTGCACCAGCTGGTCACAAAGCGTCCTCCCCGTGGCACGCGTGGACTTCGCTGGCCCTGCCATGCTGTCCCTAGACTTTTTGGACAATGTGCATCAGATGAACAAGCAGCAGTTTCCTTTTTAAGAAATTCAAGTTGGCGACGTGAGGGGTGAGAGAGAGAACTCTGAACACCACAGATAGTGAGAAAATATAGTTAAAACAACTAACCCTAAAATAGCAACAGGAGAGAAGGCTGCACCAGGCTGCATACAGAACTCACAAACAGAGCAGACTTCATGAAACATGGCACGAGCTCCACTCCCCTACGACCCCCCAACTTCATTCTACGGGCTGAGCAGCTCCAGAGACTGGAGCTTCTGGGCACTAAAGGGCACCACACAGAAATAAGAAACATTAAAAGAACATGGTTCAGACCAAAATCTCACAAACCCAAGAAAAAGGGCCAAATGAAACTGAACTCACCAATCGTCCTGAATTAGAGTTCAAAATAAAAATTATAAACATGCTTATGGAGGTACAGAGAAATATTCAAGAACTCAGGAATGAATTTAAGATGGAGATTCAATCATTAAGAAATTCCATATCTGAAATGAAACATACAATGGAGGGATTTAAAAGCAGATAAGGTGTAGTACAAGAGATGGGAAATGGAATAGAAATTAGGGAAGAGGAATACAGGGAAGCTGAGGTGCAGAGAGTAAAAAGAATCTCTAAGAATGATAGAATATTGAGAGAACTGTGTGAACAATCCAAACGGAACAATATTTGCATAATAGGGGTAAGCAGAAGAAGAAGAGAGAGAAAAAGGGATAGAAGGTGTCATTGAGGAGGTAATTGCTGAAAAATTCCCCAATCTGTGGAAGAAGATAGTCTCTCAAGCCATGGAGATGCACAGATCTTCCAACAGAAGGTACCCAAGGAAGATAACATCAAGACATACAATAATTAAAATGACAAAGGTGAAGGATAAAGTCAGACTTTTAAAAGCAGCTAGAGAGAGAAAAAAGATCATATACAAAGGAAAACCCATCAGGCTATCATCAGATTTCTCAAAAGAAACCTTACAGGCCAGAAATAAGTGGAATGATATATTTAATGCAATGAAGAAGAAGGGCCTTGAACCAAGAATACTCCACCCAGCAAGGTTAACATTTAAATTTGAAAGAGGGATTAAACAATTTTCAGATAAGCAAAAGCTCAGAGGATTTACCTACCACAAACCACTTCTACAGTGCATTTTGGAGGGACTCCTATAGATGGAAATATTTCTAAGGCCAAATAGATGTCACCCAAGGGATAGACAAAGAGTACAGGAATGATTCATAACATACAAAGAATGGAGAAGGAAGAAAAAGGAGGGAAAAAAGAATCTTTAGATTGTGTTTGTAATAGCATATGAAGTGAGTTAAATAAGACTGTTAGATAGTAATGGAATTACCCTTGAATCTTTGGTAACCACGAATCTAAAGTGTGCAATGGCAATAAGTACATACCTATCGATAGTAACCTGAAATATGAAAGGTATGAATGCACCAATCAAAAGATGTAGAGTCAATGAATGGATATAAAAACAAGACCCAACTATATGCTACCTACAAGAGATGAGACTCACTTCAAACCCAAAGACATACACAGACTAAAACTGAAGGGATGGAAAAAGATATTTCATGCAACTAATAAGGAGAAAAAATCAGGAGTTGAAGTACTTGTATTAGACAAAATAGACGTCAAAACAAATAAAGTAACAAGAGAGAGAGAAGGACATTACATAATGATAAAGGGAAAGTCCAACAAGAGGATATAACTATTATAAATATCTATGCACCAAACATAGGATGACCTACATATGTGAAACAAATAGTAACAGAATTAAAGGGGGAAATAGAATGCCATGCATTCATTTTGGGAGACTTCAACACACCACTCACTCCAAAGGACAGACCAATCAGACAGAAAACAAATAAAGAGACAGAGGCACTGAACAACTTATTAGAACAGATGGACTTAATGGACATCCATGGAATACTCCATCCAAAAGCAACAGGATACACATTATTCTCAAGTGCACATGGAACATTTACAAGAACAGATCATATGCTAGGCCATAAAAGAACCTCGGTAAGTTAAAAAAGATTGAAATCGTACCAACCAGCTTCTCAGATCACAAAGGTATGAAACTAGAAATAAATTAACACAAAGAAAATGAAAAAGCCCACAAACACATGGAGGCTTAATAACATGCTCCTATATAATCAGTGGATCAATGACCAAATAAAAACAGAGATCAAGCAATATATGGAGACAAATGACAACAATTATTCAACACTGCGAAATCTGTGTGACACAGTGAAGGCCGTACTAAGAGGGAAATATATTGCAATACAGGTCTACCTCAGGAAAGAACAACAATTCCAAATGAACAGTCTAAACTCACAATTAATGAAACTAAAAAAGGAAAAACAAATGAGGCCCAAAGTCAGTAGAAAGAGAGACATAATAAAGATTAAAGCAGAAATAAATAAAATTGAGAAGAATAAAACAATAGAATCAATGAAAGGAAGAACTGTTTCTTCGAGAAAATAAATGAAATAGATAAATCCCTAGCCAGACTTATCAAGAAAAAAAGAGAGTCTACACACATAAAAAGAATCAGAAAGGAGAAAGGAAAAATCATTATGGACACCATAGAAATACAGAACTATTAGAGAATACTATGAAAAATTATATGCTAACAAACTGGATAACCTAGAAGAAATGGACAACTTTCTAGAAAAATACAACCTACCAATGCTGACCCAGAAAAAAAAAACAGAAAATCTGAATAGACCAATTACCAGCAAAAAATTGAATTTGTAATAAAAAACTACCTAAGAACAAAAATCTTGACCCAGATGTTTTCACTGCTGAATTTTATCAAACACTTAGTGAAGATGTAATACCCATTCTCCTTAAAGTTTTCCAAAAAGTAAAAGGGGAGGGAATACTCCCAAACTCATTCTGTGAGGCCAAGATCACTGTAATACCAAAACCAGAAAAAGACACCACAAAAAAAAAAAATTATAGACCAATATCCTTGATGAACGTAGATGCAAAAATACTCAACAGAATATTAGCAAAGCGAATTCAAAAATATGTCAAAAAGATCATCCATCATGATCAAGTGGGTTTCATCCCAGGAATGCAAGGATGGTACAGCATTCAAAAATCCATAAACATCATTCACTACATCAACAAAAAGAAGTACAAATACCACATGATTATCTCCATAGATACTGAAAAAGCATTTGACAAAATTCAACATCCATTCATGATAAAAATCTCAACAAAATAGATATAGAGGGCAAATACATCATCATACTACAGGCCATATATGACAAACCCACAGCCAACATTATACTTAACAGCAAGAAGCTGAAAGCTTTTCCTTTAAGATCAGTAACAAGACAAGGATGCCCACTCTCCCCATTTTTATTCAATATAGTTCTGGAGGTCCTAGCCACAGCAATCAGATAACACACTGAAATAAAAGGCATCCAGATTGGTGAGGAAGTAGTCAAACTTCTCTGTTTGCAGATGACATGATATTGTACATAAAAAAACCTAAAAATCTACTCCAAACAACTAGAACTAATATTTAAATTCAGTAAAGTTGAAGGATACAAAATTATTACAGAGAAACCTGTTGTATTCTTATACACTAACAATGAACTAGCAGAAAGAGAAATCAGGAAAACAATTCCATTCACAGTTTCATCAAAAAGAATAAAACCTAACCAAGGAATAAACCTAACCAAGGAAGTGAAAGACCTATACTCTGAAAACTGCAAGACACTAATGACAGAAATTGAGGAAGATACCAGTAAATGGCAACAAATCCCATGCTCTTGGATAGGAAGAATTAATATTGTTAAAATGGCCTTTCTGCTTAAAACAATCTATAGATTCAATGCATTTCCTATCAAAATACCAACAGCATTCTTCAAAGAACTAGAGCAAATAGTTCTAAAATTCATATGGAATCACACATGACCCCGAATAGCCAAAGCTATCTTGAGAAGGAAGAATGAAGCAGGGGGATTATGCTCCCTGACTTCTAGCTCTACTACAAAGCCACAGTAATCAAGACAGTTTGGGACTGGCACAAGAACAAACCCATAAACTAATGGAACAGAGTAGAGATCCCAGATATAAACCCAAGCATATGTGGTCAATTAATATATGATAAAGGAACCATGGATATACAATGGGGAAATGACAGCCTCTTCAACAGCTGGTGTTGGCAAAACTGGACAGCTACATGTAAGAGAATGAAACTGGATTATTGTCTAACCCCATATACAAAAGTAAGCTCAAAATGGATCATAGACCTGAATGTAAGTCATGAGACCTTAAACTCTTAGAAAAAAAAAATAGGCAAAAATCTCTTGGACATAAACATGAGCAACTTCTTCATGAACATATCTCCCCAGCAAGAGAAACAAAAGCAAAAATGAACAAGTGGGACTATATCAAGCTAAAAACTTCTTTACAGTAAAGGACACCATCAGTAGAACAAAAAGACATCCTACAGTATGGGAGATTATATTCATAAATGACATATCCAATAAGGGATTGACATCCAAATTATATAAAGAGCTCATGCACCTCAACAAACAAAAAGCAAATAGGCCAATTAAAAAAATGGGCAGAGGATCTGAACAGACACTTCTCCAAAGAAGAAATTCAGATGGCCAACAGGCATATGAAAAAATTTTCCACATCGCTAAACATTAGAGAAATGCAAATTAAAATCACAATAAGATACCACCTCACACAGTTAGCATGGCCAACATCCAAAAGACAAACAACAACAAACGTTGGTGCGGATGTGGAGAAAGGGGAACCCTCCTACACTGCTGGTGGGAATGTAAATTTGTTCAGCCATTGTGGAAAGCAGTATGGAGGTTCTTCAAAAAACTCAAAATAGAAATTCCTAGGAATTTACCCTAAGAATGCAGCAGCCCAGTTTGAAAAAGACATATGCACCCCTATGTTTATCGCAACACTATTTACAATAGCCAAGAAATGGAAGCAACCTAAGTGTCCATCAGTAGATGAATGGATAAAGAAGATGTTGTACATATATACAATGGAATAGTATTCAACCATAAGAAGAAAACAAATCCTACCATTTGCAACAACATGGATGGAGCTAGAGGGTATTATGCACAATGAAATAAGCCAGGCAGAGAAAGACAAGTATCAAATGATTTCACTCGTCTGTGGAGTATAAGAACAAAGGAAAAACTGAAGGAACAAAACAGCAGCAGCGTCACAGAACCCAAGAATGGACTAACAGTTACCAAAGGGAAATGGACTGGGGAAGATGGGTGAGAAGGGAGAGATAAGGTGGAGAAAGGGCTATTACAATTAGCACACATAATTTAGTGCGGGCATGTATTTGGGGAACGCAGAGAAGACCAGCAGTGATTCTATAGCATCTTACTATGGTGGACGTTGACTGTAATGGGGTATGTGGTGGGGACTTGATAATAGGGGATTCTAGTAACTATAATGTTGCTCATGTATTTGTACATAATAATACCAAAAAAAAAATTAAAAGAGTGTTGTAAGTGCCTTTAAGTAGAAAACTTTTTAAGAGTACTTTAAAAAGGCACAATTCACAAAATAACATATTGATACACTTCCCTGTATCAATAACAATTTTTATTGGGTGAAAGATTCCAATATAACAATGCTAAAGGACAAGTTATAGATGGGAGATGGTAATACATAATTGAAAAAGATGCATATTCAGAATTTTTTTAACTACATGATGAAAAATAAACTAATAGAAGAAGGAAAATTATTACCCTTATAAACTGAAAAAAAGAAAACCAGAACTATCACCAAATAAACATTTAAAAAGTACTCAGCTTTGTGTGAAATAAGTACAAGAATAATTAAAAATCACAATAACCTGCTGTGTCAAATCTATCAGAGGACGAAAATCAGAAAGTTTGACAAACCAACCGAGGAAAATATAGTTCCTGTGAGTATCTACATTGGAAAAGCCATGTGAAGAGCAATTAACAATATCTTATGAAAGTGAAAATTTAAATTATTCATGATTCAGTAAATCCTAGAGAAAGTCTTATGCATGTGCAGCAGGATTCATTGCAGAACTAAACTTAATATCAAGAAAATGGAAATAACCTATACCCTATGAATAGTAAATTGAATAAAGATATTGTGGAACTTTATAAATGGAACACTGCATAAAATTAAAATGAATTATATAATATCAAGTGATAGTAAAACATGTTGGTAAATGATATATCAGTGTCATTCAAAATGATGCCATTTTTCATAAATATGTATTTAATGGAAAAATTACTAAAATATATGCAGGAAAAGTGTTTTGTAGAAGGCATGGAAATAAGGAAGTAATATAGAACAGAACAGGTTTTAATTGTATCTGGCATGGTGGTAGTGAAGTGTGTATGTGTGATGCACATGTGATAACTCCAAAATATTTGTTATTATTAGTGGTTGAATCATAGGTGATTTGGGATTTTCTCCCCTTTATTGTCTCTAATTTCTGTATATTGGATTTTTAACATTAATTTTTAAGAAAATATCTTTGTTCCAGGAAGAATTAAGTGGCCTTTCTCAGTTATGAAATGTAGGAGAGACAGGCATCCACTCTCCTTGAATATTATATATGAATAGATATTTATTCCTTCATAAAGATGGATCAGTAGTGTACAGAGATTGTCTTTAGGGAGCATGCATTCAAAATTCTTTTGGGGTCAATAAACATCCTTAGGAGAAAATATATGAAAATTTTCTTTTCCATTTCTCAAATGGTTTATCTTCTTCCTAAAAAAATTTCCACTGGCAAAAAGAAAAAGGAAAAATCCCTATGTTCTCCAATAGGAATTTGCAATGTGGGGACTAGGAGTTTAGGAGTTTAGTAAATGTCTCTGCTTCACCTCACAGCCTGAGAATTGTTGAAGTGGAGCTCTTCTTACCCAACCTGTGGCTGGGGCTCAAAGTTGCTCCACAAAAGAAGCATCTTTATGTTGCGATGTATTTGGAAAACACGTTTTACATGGTTTATAAGGGTAAAATGACAGCACTTTAAAAAACAAAAACAAAAACAAAATGAAGCACAATATTAGGCATTTCTGCAACCAGTATGGAAAAATTAGGATTGATTTAATCATTTCTTAACAAAATGATGATACTCATTTTCTTTGAGTTACTGCTTTTCAGTTTACAAAATAAACCTAATGTGAAACTATTTTAAATTCTTCACTGCCACAGTCAGCCCATTTTAAAGAGGAGCATGCTGTTTCTAAGATTTAGACATTTGATCACATGTTCAAATCAAAGTAGGAATCTTGAATTCATTGTGTGTACCCTTTATGATACAGGCTTCACAGTTTTCCTGGAGACAGATAATATTAACCATAATTTTAAGTAATGAATCAAAAGCTTAGGAAGTTAGATAATCTGCCTGTAATTTTACAGCACAGTGCTTTCAGACAGGGCATACTGAATGAATGAACAAATATTTATGAACCAAAGTTATGGCTTAAATAATTTAAAGCAGGGCCTGAACTTTATAATTGATGCTCTACAACTATAACTCACAGTTGACATTTTATAAATATCTAAAAACTTGGCTGTATTTCCTTAAGATCAATAATTAGCATTAGGAATGTTCTTCTGTTTAATTCTCAAAATCTTCAGATGTAGGTATTTCCCACAATGTCTTTCTTCTCATATATAATATGGAAAATTATGCATACAGTAGTAAAGCATGAATTTCATTTCAGAACTGCTCCTAAGATTCTCAAGAATGGCTGAGGTCTAAAAAGGGCCAGTGAACATTTAGGATGATTTTTAAAGTATTTATCAAAGTTAGCTTTTTGGAGCAATAACTTGATGAATAAGGAAAATATTTAGAATCTTACTTTCTAATTTAGGAATTATTAGCATTATCTTGTACTTCCAGAAGTTGTTTGGTACATTGTAGTGTCATTTGAATATAGTATCAATCACATCAAACAACTGCAGATAATTGTAGGATTACTTGCTTTAGTTTCCACATATTAATCTTTAGAGTTTATTTAGTGAATCAATGATTTTGAAATCACCTAGATATTTGCAGAGATTAGGAACTGAAGTAGAGATTTACACAAATGAATACACTAAAAGTTTTGTGTGGTGGTCAGTGTAGCCATATGTCATCTCACCTTTCTTGGCTGCACTTGAAGGTGGGATCCCAGACCCATTATGCCTATGCAGCACTTCTCAGAGAAATTTTCATAGAGGCCTTTTGTATACTAAGTAGAATCTAGAAATCTTTTTGCTAAAACCAAGAAGTATTTTTTCAAAACATTTTATCTTTCCAGTTAAGAACAAAACAAATCTCTGATTTTGTAATGATAGTTTATTTTCTTTTCAAAAATCAATAAGGAGTAAAATTGAACTCACATATGCAAAAGCAAAAAGAAAAAAAGGATCATTAAAATAGGTAAGATAATAATACCAAAACCAAATCCTTTGGTATTTGGGCAGAAATTATAAGTGGGAGATGATACTTTTGATAGAGACCTCCCATCCCCCCACCACACACACACACACACACACACACACACA
>JAQQAC010002172.1:29313855-29333910 GCA_029783875.1 Phataginus tricuspis
CACACACACACACACACACACACACACACAGCCCATGGTGGTTTCAGTTCTCAGTGGATATGTTACCAGCTTGTTTACTAGATGATCACCAATCAACATTCTTCTCCCTTGTGTGAATATAGCTAGACCATATTTATGTTCCCTCCTTACATTTAAGAGGGGTTCTGTGATTGGATTTCATCCAGTGGAATATGAGTTGGCATGGCCAACAAAATGGATTATTGAAAAGTGGGAAGTGGAATCGGTCCTAGAGATCCCTTACTTCATTGCTGAGAAGATAGTTCACAAATATCAGTAAAATGTGAATTCCTGTATTGGTAGTGGATAAACATTAGGAGGAGACCCACTGTAAACAAAAGGAAGTAGAAAGAATCAAGGTTCCATGTAGTTGATGGTTTTCCATCATTGGAAGTGAAATGCTGCTTCAATCAACTAGCCACTGAGAAAGCACATTCCATTCCAGAGTTCTGGTGCCACGTTATGGGGCTTTGGAATAATCAACAAAGTGTTCTTGAGAGTTAGAGGGGGAACACAAAGAGGTTTATGAATTCTTACCTCCACCATCTTGCCAATCATTTTCCTCCACTGACACAACTGCCTCCAGCCTATAATTCTCTTCTTTCCCTGTGCCCTTTCCCCAAATCTATCCTTTCATTACATTACAGATATAATTTTATTGTAATTTTCTGTGTATTTCATTCTAGTACAGAGATAACTGATTGCCACTCTACAGATCTCACAATTTTATAGTCCTTATAGAACATACAGATTGCTCCCAGAAATGTTTGCTAACACTGATTTCCACCAGGAGCATCTTCTGTTCTCAATTCTAGCTTCCCTGTGCAATGTTTCTTTGTTTTTGTTTTTTCTGGGGGGTTCATGTATCTATGGTTCAGGGCTGTTTTGCAAATATAGCATGTTTAACATCGTCCTTGGCTTCTACCCATGGTTGATAGTCGTACCTCCCTTCTCCCTTGTGACAAGCAACAGAGTTTCAAAATGTTGTCATGTGTTCCCCTTGGTGGCAAAATAATGCTGATTGAGAACCACTAGCTTAGACATGAACATCTGTCCCCTATGCAATACTCCCAAATAATTTATTTATACAAAAAATAACCTAAATTGTAGCTTAAAAAAATACCCTAAGGGTGATATTCCAAGGGCTGCTTTGTTTACTGCTGACTTTGACCTAGCATAACCCATTAGATAGCCTGGCTTTACTGACTACGGGACATTAAAGACCCCATGAAAAGGTACTTTTGTCTTAAGCTGTCCTGAAGCCAAGATTCATTTCATAGATCTTGGTGGTTCTACCTGGAAAAGTAGAAACGATACAAGGAGGGTTTAGAGAATAAAAGAGTGAAAATAAATAGTATTGCGGTATTACATATCCAAACTAAGAGACTAAGATTGCACTTATTTTCCGGTTTAGAAATTAGTAGTAGTTGTAATAGTAGCCATACCAGCTGCTATATCAATCCTGATAGAATAATAATAGCTTACTTGAAGTGGATTCTTTATATTCCAGGCACTTGGCTGTGTATTTTCATAGATAATACAATTTAATCCTTACAACTTCTTTATGTAGATGAGGTAATTGATATTAAAAGAGGTTAAAAATTTTGCCAAAGTGGCAGGAAGAATCTAACACAAATTCCAGACAGGATTAACTGAGAATTGGGTAAGGCTTAGGGTGTAGACACCTGCGTGCATCAAAGTTTGGGAGATAATTGGACAGTAAAGAGAAGATATAAGAATATAATACCTCACACACTCTTTTGTGTTTTAAGCTTAGCTAACTTGACTATATTACTCAGGTAGGTGTGGAACTGATGTTAAATAGGCTAAATAATATACACACTGGATTTTAGCAACTTATATTTAAAACTTTGGAATTTCTTTTTTGTGGGTGATTTGATATTTTTTTATTAATGAAAATGTGTCTACCAGATTTTAAAAGCTACATTTATGTTGTCAAAGGGAGAGTTTATGTATCTTGTGTAATATTTTTTATTTATTGAAGTACAGTTGATAATGTTATATTGATTTCAAATACACAACACAGTGGTTCAACAGTTACACATATTATTAAATCCTCATCCCCACTAGAACAGTTACTGTCTGCTAACATAGGAAGATGTTACAGATCCATTGACTATACTGCACTTTTTTTCCTATTACCAACTTATATTATGAATAAGATTTTTGTGCCCCTTTATCCCCCTCAGCCTCCCCACCCACCTACTCCAACCCCTCCCCTATGATAACCACCAGTCACTCTCAGTGTCTGTAAATCTACTATTGTCTTGTTCATTTTGTAAAACTTTGGAATATCCTCATATGCTAAGATGGGACATCTAGTAGGAGGGATGGTTCAGGTAAAAGTTTGGTACCAGAAAATAAGTGCAATAAAATCAAATTTTGCAAATTAGTGCAAACAATCAAATTGCAGGTGTTTTGTCACAAATTTTCTTAATTCCTATGCCATTCCCTGCACTGTCCTATGTTCTTCATACCTTGAGGGCATGGGTGGTGCCTCATTGTACAAAATGAGGTCTCTCTACCCACTACCCACTGAGGGAGGCAAGCTCATATACAAATAAATACCATTCAGAAACAGAAGTACTATAAATTTGAGTACTGCAACATAAGAGTAATATATATGTATATATATATATATATATATATGAAATCTATCCTATGAATGACAAGGATGGTCAGAAAATACTTTTCATTTAAATACCTTGAGAGTATAGATTTGGGACTATGACATTATAAGATTTAATTACAAGATTTAATTCCCTACAAGAAAGAGGAAAACTGTCCTCATTTAATTTATCAGTACAAAAGGCCCCATCTACCTTTCCTGGCCTCCATTTTGTCAAAATCTGATTTTCTTCCCTTCTATTTCTCCCTGCTCCCACCACTCCAAAAATAAATAAATGAGCAATATATAGAAGTCCCAAAGGGGCAAGCTATGTAAGATATATATTTCCTTTGAGAATTTCAAATCATTCTCTCTTACTTGAGTGGCAGCTACCTCCCAAGGATTTTGGCTTCCTCTTTTTATTATCATCTTTATCTGTGTACCAAAATCTCTCTGTAGCTTTAAAGGTGAGAGGAATGCTGTGGTCCTGGCTTGGCTTAGCAGATTAAAGTGTGTGTGTGTTTGTGTGTGAAAATCCCTCTACTTTCATTATTACATACAGGACCTATCCTAGAACCTTAACTGTTTTTTTCCTTGAAATTATGTTTGCTACAACTGGCACTCCTTATAATCAAGTATACAATTCATAATTCAGTAAGGTGGTTTAAGTAGGTAACCTTTAAGGCTCTTTCCAACTTCAACAATATTTAATTCTATGTGATTTTCTCTAAAAAGGAGGAACTCCAGGGGAGGGGGCAGGAGGTGGGTAGACAGGAATGTGTTTACATTGAATTCCCCATAATTTTCTCTGGGTAAGTGCAATGTCAAAAAATGATGACTGAACTAATCTGTATCCTGAAGGAAAGAAAAGGAAGTAATGCTTTCATGCCTCAGTGAAAAAATGATGGCCCACTTTTAAAATGGATATAATAGAATGTTACCAAGATAATTATAGTATTTATAATAAAAATTTCTCTGAAATATTTTATTTGCATGTACAGATGTTTTCTCAAGACAGACTAATATTAACTATTTGCGTGCTTTCTTAAAAGCCATCTAAATGATTTGTTATTTGGAGAAAGTGCAACAATTCAGGATTTGACCTGCTTTTAATGTAAAAGCAAACCATTGATAGAGATTGAAGTTTTAGTGCTGTTTATTTGCTTCTTAGATCTTAGGAAAGCTATTTATTCCCATCCACACCTTCTTCATTTTCCTAATCTTCAAAAAAATAAAAATGGTTGGAATCTTATAATTCTTAGAAATGTTTGAAGATTAGAGAGCTAGGTATCCTTTCACACTCCAGACTCACAGACACACACATACACGGACACATCCACATCCACCCACCCTCAAACGGTATTTTTGGACAATTTTTATTCATCTAGCACTTATTCTAAGCAAAAGCTGAGCATAAAATATATAATTCCCCTTAATTCCTGTAATGCCCCATGAGAAAGTCACTGTTATTATTTCCATTTACAGAGGAAAAAAATGTTAGTTAAGAGAAGTTCATTAACTTGACTAAGACTTAACAACTCATTATTAAATCTTAGGACTTGAATCATGATATATCAAATAGTGAAGTCCACGCACTTAATTTTCGTTAAATAAATGGGACTCTATTTTCCAAGTATATAGAAAGATTTTCATGTAGCATGATTGTTTTTAGTTTTGATATTTTTCACATGCTATTTCTGCTCCCCCAGCCATTTATAATTATATTCTTAACATATAACTTCTTCTGGGCATCTTACAATGGTGATTCTTCTATGAGTTTTGCTTCTATGTCCTCCCAAAGAACTTACCCTAATGGAGAATTTACCAGAGTGCAATATAATGGTCTGTTTATTAGTCTATATTACCCAATAAACTTCAGTTTATTTGGTAACTGCAGTCACTTGCAGTTAGTGATATAACTTTTTATTCAATAAATGAATGATTATAATTTTGTGTTTTTTTCCAAATAATATTACTCTCCCATATTTTCAAAATAACTTATTTGTTGACTTTCCTTCCTTTCTAATAATTTCTTCAATAATATTCAAATAATATTTCTGTGTTCCTATATGTCTGACACAGTGCTTTCTTTTTTTCCCATCCACAAAATGTTCTTCCCTATTCCTAGCCCAGCTCTTGAAATTCTTATCCTTCAAGACTTCTCTCTGACATGAAACTCTGCAGTTACTATGTCAGTAAACTCTTCAGTGTTCACAGAAGCAATAACATGTTATTGTTATTATATTTTGTATATATTGTGTTTCCTCTCTTTCTGTTTCTAAAGAGTGAAGTCTTATATTATTCATTCTTAAGTAACCAAATGCCTTGGCATAACCACTAAAATAATTTGTTACTAAATTATAGCCATTATTACTCTCAGAACCTTTAGGACATAGAAAAGTGTAATGAACATAATATTTAATTTATCATTTAAAATCAATTTTTTAAATATGTTAAAAAATTATCATGGACTACTTTTAAAAAATAAATAATAAACAAAGTAGAACTGAGATGCTTTTAATAAACACAATTGCCTCTTACCATATGTTCCAAACATTCCTAAACCTCTTTAAAGAGTCAACATTTATATTCCTGAGAATGTGTCCTTTTAAAGTTATACTCATATTATCTGCTTATGCAGCTATTTTGTATTTTATCAACCACAAGAATTATTTACCTTATTTGAAAGTTGAAAATTTGAAACTCCTGCACAAGCTCTTATTTTAATTTTGTGACTAAAAAAGCTCTTCCCCAAAATATGGTAAATGCTCTCCAGACTCCAGTTTGCTAACCTACAAATAAAAACAAATTGTGACAATTATTTTTCTCCCTATATTTTCAAAGAATGTTTTAAATTATTTATAGACACATGGTAGAAAGACAATTTATCCTGTTACAGAAACACATCACTAATTAGTGAAGATTAGCCACTTTTTCTGAGATTGATGAATTATTTCCAGTTGTTTACAGAGAAACATTACAGGCAGTCGTGTCTGGGCAAATGGGGTAAATGACCCACATATAAATAAATGGTGTTTTCAGTTTTGGAAGATTTAGCCCCTTCCAGGACAGGTGCATGTCCACTGTAATTTTATAAACAATTTTAAGTGTATTTTAAAAATAAAAAGATAGGTTGAAAGTAAGTTGAGATCAGCGATAACCTGCTTGAACCACGCCTTTAAGTTCCATTAAATGGAAAGTAAGCAACCTTTAATAGCTACTGGATCACATTATGCATTTATTTTGCTCACTTAAAATCTTTACTAGTCAATATTATAATATTTTCACAAGTTGTAAAAAATAAACTTTTAGTTTACTTCCTGCTTATTTGCAGAAACGTGATTTAGGAAGTTTTTAAGGGTTGGCACAAGGGAAATAACAACCATAAATTTGTGGCTACAGCATAATGGTCTTTGGAATCAGATGGTTTTGTTTCAAATCCCACTTCTGCAGTATAATAGCTGTGTGATGCTCAAGTTATTTTAGTCTCTGTATCACTTTCTTTATCTATAAAATAGTGATAAAAACTAGACCTTTACTGTGTAAAGAAACTCAAATGAAGCAGTGCATATGAAGCACATGTATCTGGTAACAAGCAATTTCTCAAAAAATTAGGTATAATTATTAGTAGTACTGTTATTTTTTATAATTTTTACAAATGCTAAAGTTGGCATTAATGCTTTAATGAATATATTTTGCCTTGGCTGATTTCATACAATGACATAAATACATTATATTAATTAATTAATGTGATAATTGCACTCAAATTAATGGCAGGAGAGTCACTGATTTATGTATATGAATATCTTAAGAATGGTGACATTGTTTCATGGCAGATTAAGGCTAAAATATATTCCTACATAGGGAGATATACTACCAGAGTTATATCTGTGGATTTTTGCTTATTTTCAAACATTCTAATTACAAAAACCAATTAAAAATAAATTCTAGTTGGTGATGGTTTAAAAATGGTATGCACCATTATTGTCTCAAATATGCTATACCAACACATGATCTTATTAGTAAGGGAAATATGTATGAAGGAGGAAGAGTATATGAAAGTCTCTGTACCAGCTGCTCAATTTTTCTATAAATTTAAAACTGTTCTAATTATAAAGTCTATTAATTCATTTTGAAAAGATTGTTTAAGATGTGTATGTCTAAATTTGGTAACATATATGTGAAAAGCCTTAACTGTATCCATATACTTCAAAACAAAACAATGTTTCATGAATCCATCTTTTTTGAAAATAAAAATATGAAGAAAAATAATTTATTACATAACATTATCAAATATATATGTAGTAATTTTAATAACTGTAAAATGAAAGCACACAATAATTTATATATATAAATAAGTTATTTTCCAAATAGAAAATGTTAGCCAGACAAACAAATCATGTTTAAGGACGTTTTTATTTGTCTGGGGCCATATGTGTGATGAAATGTTTAGTAAAGAACAGTATTTTCTGCAATATTAAAGATATAGTACATTCTGAAATAAATTAGGAAAGAAAGACCTTCTAGATAAATGAGTAGTCAGTAGGATAGCCATGATGTATTAAGGACTTGATGTTTGCCAGCTATTGCTTTAAAGCCCATTTTATATCCATTATTTTTTTTGTTTTCCTCAAATAATCTTTTGCATATAAAATATAATATCTTCTACTTACAAATTATATATTACAAAAAAATTAATTGACATCCAAAAGTATAGCTTTTAAGTGTTAGAGCCAGAATTTAACCCTCTGAATCCAATGTCCATGTTCATAAAAATGTTAAATAAACTAATTGTCATGTCTGCCTCTAGGTTGTGCTATTATGAGAAAATTTTCATTTTTTTGAAAGTAAATACTTCGAAATTTCTAAAATGAAGACATATTTAATATATATAGTAAAAACAATCATAGTAAATGTACAGCTGATTTTCATTTCTTCTATGTGTATGGTTATTTCTGAAAGAATCCTTCAAATTTCCAAAGTATATCCTAAATTTTCTGATAATATTTAGATTTTATAATATCTACTCATTGGTAAAAATTCCGATTATTTTCAAATTACCTTTGGTTTTGGAAAATATGCTTACCAAGTTTACAGGCAAATGCACTATAGTGTTAATTACCTAACTAATTACTACTAGAAATCTATGATTTCTGGTGTTTTGAATCTTCACTTTATTTTTTCATGTCATTACTTTCATTCATCAACCTTCATTTTAAGGAAACACTCTTCTAGTACAAAGTTCCTGCTTTCATAGATAAAGTTCATGTCTACTACATTGTAAATTGGATAATGGTAAGTGTTGATGAGGATGTGGAGAAATTAGAAACCTCATACATTACTGGTGGGAATGTAAAATGATACAGCCACTGTAGAAGCAGTTTGGCAGCTCTTCAAAAGTTCAAAAAGATAAAGTTACTGTATGACCCAGTTATTCTATAATTAGGTGTATATCCCAAAGAATTGAAAACATGTATCCTCACAAAAAATGTTAATTGCACCATTATTCATAATAGACAAAAAGTAGCAATAGTCAAAATGTTCATCATCTGATGAATACGTAAATACAATATGAAATATGCATACAATGGTATATTAATCAGACATAAAATGGAATAAAACATTGATATATGCTAAGCATGAGTGAACTTTGAAAATATTAAACTCAGAAGTCAGGTCACTTATTGTATGATGCCAATTATGTGAAATCTCCAGAATAGGTAAATTCATGAAGAAAAAGTAGATAAGTGATTAGCAATGGGTGAGGAAAAGGGGAAATGGGAAGTCTGTTAATCTGTACAGGGTACAGTGTCTAATATTAGCTATTAAAAGTATTTTGAGGTTTCAAAACTGAAAGGTTGAAATTCTTGAGATAGGAGTCTTGCCTATCACGACACTAAATAATAACTAGCATTGGGGTTGATCTTTTCACAAAGTTATGCTTGATAAAATAATAAGAAAATCAGGACCTGACATTAATTACCAAGTTTTGGCAAGTTATTCTCCCCATTTCACTTTAAAATTCCATCTGTGAAACTTCTTTGATCTGGTCATCTTAATTATAACTATTGCAATTTTTATTACAATTATTGTAGAAGTCTCTTAATTGACCCTCCTGCTTCAGTTATTCCTCTGCAGTCAGCCCTGCAGAGTTAGTTATGTCCTTCAACACCCTGAAATTCCCCAATGGAAAAGGTCAAAATCCTATAATATCCACACTAATCTTACATTCTTTGATTCCAACCTAGTTCCTCTTCATCAGATCTGAAAGCTTGCCTTTTTCTCAGCACCTAAGTAGACTGTGTCCAGAATTCTTCCCTAATAAAAAGTAAGATTGTCCACTTCTGCAATGTTTCTTCTGCCTAGCCTTCATTCCCTCACTTCAGAAATGTTAATATATGTGCTTTCAGACCAACTAAAATATGTGCTTAATTATGAATCTTTCTTTAAAGCACTCAGAGAATTGTAAACCCCCTCAATACCATTTTCTGATTCTGTGGGACTTTTTTACACACATTTCTAAAATGTCTTTAGGAAAAGGCCACATGGGACTTATACATTTATTTCCACTTATCTATATTTAGCCTGCCACACAACAGATACTCAATACATTTTTTTAATTAAAGCATATAAACATAACATAAACAAATTGATATATAATTTAACTGTCCCTTTACAAGTTTGTAAGTATCTATTTCTGAACATTAGAATGCAATCCAATGAAATGCTTTGCCATTGCAAATTTTGGCAAAGTTCAAGCCCCAATTTTTAAAGTTTATATGAAGAGCCCTGATTTTCAGTTCTGCTTGATTTGGTTTGGATTTCAATCTAATATAACATAACAATACTGCAATCATGAGGTTTCAATTAGACCTAGACACATTGGTGGAAATACCAATAAAAGTACATTAAAAATAGTGTGAGGGGAATTAGCTACTGAATTATACTATTTCAAATCAATAGGTGGTGACTGTGAAATGGAAGGCAATTGACTAACACTGAAGATAATTTTTTCTTATGTAACTTCTCGGACCTAATTTAGGAATAAAAGGTAAATAATTATTTCTTATTTAAAGGAACTGTACTAAAAGAAAAATGTACACACACTTGAACCTGTCTTCACAGGAACTCACTTGGCAGTACTTAACTATTTTTAACCTCAGAAAAGAGTCTTTATGCCATACATGCCCTTAGTGACTTTACATCATCTTAATTGAGGCCATAAAGTTCCTACAGAAAGAACCTATAAATTAGTGCCAGTACAGCCTGCAGAAACAACAATGCTAAACATATTAAACTAGCAAACTTGGACTTCATTAAGTTTCTGGTTATTATCAGCTATTATTAACAACAACAAAAAAATTAGAATTAAAACCTCATTATACATCTTAAAGTTTTATCTCAGAATCTGCATAACAAGGCTGCTAAATGTTGAAAAATATAATATCTTTACAGTTAAAATTACTGCAAGTAACAATCTTTATTAGGGATGGTCAGTCATACTTACAAGTTGTGTAGTCAGAACTGAAGTCCCAGTTAAGCAATTTGCATAATTAACTTTAAAAATGATTATCTCTTTTGGCTTATTTACATATGATTTGGATTTTTTCTAAATAAGAGTATTTATACAGAAGAATAAGCTGTATACATGATATAAATGTGATAAGTTTATAACAGCAAAAACATAAATATGCAAATATCCATCAACTGCACAACAGTTAAGACAATTCCACTCAATGGAGCATTACATCTAAAGTTTTAAAAGATAATTTTTAAAATAGGTAAAATCATTACTTTTCAAATATAAATGAACATGTACCAATTAATGGATTGTACCTATTAATTAATAAGGGAAACGATATTCTGCCCAAAAGTGATTCAGAGGAGAGTTCAAGGGACAGGCTTATATATAGGTAAACACCACTGATAAAATGAATGTATTAATAGAAACCAAACTGGCTTCTTCCATGGTGGTTGGGGTGGAATTGAGTCAATTATATCTCTACCAGAAAAAAATTATTTTTTATATCTGTAGGGTTGTCAGGGTTCCTGACAGGAGGGGATTTCTAGGTAACGTAAAGATGAAAAACTGGCAGAATCCAGAGAACTACTTGAGGTAAAGTAGCAGGAATACAGTGAACCCATGAATATTATATATTGCAAGGCTGAGTACCTGAGAGTTTCTGAGAGTACCTTCTCAGAAAGAGAACTGCAGAGATCTACAAGGGCTTTCAATTCAGTGTGAATCAGCAGATATAAGTAAGAAAACTACATGAGGCTGGAAAAGAAATAGGCAAAAGAAACAGACAGAATAATCCCAGGAATACAAACAGAGCTGGGAAAACTTCTTTTTCCAGAAGCAAGAGTAGAGAACATTGTTCTTGGGACATTGGCTAGAGAAATTGGAAGGATCTTACCTAAAATTAACCAAAGACCATTGATCTCATCTAAGAAATCTTAAAAGCAAAGCCTGAAAAATGATTCCCAAGTAGTTTAGCTGAATTCCAAAATAAAGTTAAAGAATATTTATAAAAATATAATATATCCAGCTTTGATAGTAAGATAGCATTCATAATATCAGGCACCTAAATAAGAAAAATCCTGTGAACGCAAAGATGCAAGAAAATATAACACATCAGGAGGAAAAAAATTCACTATTAACAAACTTTACATGTGTGTTTAATGATAGCACTACTATGCAAGGATACTAACATGTTATAAAGATACATTCTCTATGTTCACAAAGGTTGAAAGAGGATTGTATATCAAACAGAGATATGAAATAAATAAAAAGACCCAAATAAACATCTACAGATGAAAACTAATATTTGAAGTAAAAAAAAATACACTGGATAGAATTAACAATGAATTCGATATTGCAGAAGGAAAAATAAATTAATTTGAAGGTATTGCAATACAAATTGCTCAAATAAAATACACAAAGGAAAAACAAACCCTCCAAGAAAATGTAATGAAGTGAGTTGCAGGACATTTTCAGGTTGTTTAAAATCAGTGTTACTAGATTTCCTAAAAGAAAGGTTAGAAGACAGGAAAAATATTTGAGTAAATGTTAAACATTTCCCAATTTGAATAAAACCATAAAACTACAGACCTACAAAGGTTATAATACTACAACCACAAATAAATAAGAATATTTAAATTTGTATTTAAAGATCTTTGAAATAATGAGAATATTACCACAGGTATTAAAAAGGCTAAAAGATATCACTAGTAATCACCCCACTTAATAGGTTTGTTAAGGGAAGTCTTTAAGGCAGGAGATAAAAATACTGTAGGATTATCTGGATTGATACACAGGAATGAAAAGCATGAAAAATTATAAATATCTTTGTAAATATTTTTAAATCTATTTTTCTTATTATAAAAATCATTTAAAGATAATTATAGCTGTGTAAAGCAAAATCAACAACAATATAATGTGGGATTCATTTTATATGTAGAAATAAAATGAATGAAAATATTAGCACAAAGATGGTAGCATGAGAGGTGAGACAGAGGCCTCCTCCCAAAACCACATATAATACGAAAATATAATTTATACAACTAATCCTGAAAGAGCAACAGGAAATAAGGCTGCACCAGACTGCATACACCTGGAGAAAAGAGCAGACATCACAGAACAGGGTAACATTCCAAAGCTGTGATCCGGCGGGACTCAAGCCCTTCCCCAACCCCAACTCACTGGAGGGAGGAAGAGAAATGTACTGGGAGGGAGTAGAGGCCTGGGACTGCTGAACACCTAGCCCTGGAGATCTGCCCTGGGAGCACAAAACTACATTGCATGGTGCTCTGGTGACTACTAGGGTTGGAAAGCTAAGACAGGCAGAATACCTGGAGAGACAAAATCCAGCTGCTTGTGAAGAACAGGGATCCATATCCAGCTGTTCTGGAACAAAAGAAAGCCAGGCAGTCTGAGACAGTTCCTAACAGTGAGAGGGCTGCAAAAGGGGCAGGATTTCACAGAGCTTACTGCTCAGGAGAAAGGACAGGTAGACAAAATTGTCTGGGTGCACTCTGCCCAGCAGGTTGGGAACTTTCAGGAGCTTCAGGTGCTCCTTCCCACTTTCTGGCTATGCAGCTCCAAGGCCCTCTACGGTGATACGAAGCCTGCTGTGCCTTCCTCCCAGACAGCCTGTACCTGGCTCACAAATGCGCAGTCACTGCCCTGGTGTCAGGCCAGCCAGAGGGAAGCCCTGCCTATGGCAGCTACAAAAACAAAGCATAGAGGCTTACACCTGTGTGTTCGGCCTACTGGTTCTGGCATTGGAGACAGGCATAGCAGCTGGAAGCAGGAAATAGATCTTTCCTACCACCAGGCACCAGCACACCTCCCCTGCAACCCCCAACATAGCACCAGGGGTGAGCAGCTCCAGAGAGTGGAGCTTCTGGGCACTAGAGTGTGCAACATACAAATATGAAACGTCAAAGGAAAATGGTTCAAACCAAAATCCCACAAAAAAAACAGAAAAAGGGTAAAATGAAACTGAACTCATCATTCTTCTTGAGAGTTCAAAATAAAAATCATAAACATGCTCATGGAGGTACAGAAAATATTCAAGAACTCAGGAACAAATGAAGGACAGAGATCCAAACATTACAGAACACAATGGAGGCTTTTAAAAGCAGATTAGATACGGTGGTGGAGACAATAAATGAAATAGAAATTAGAGAAGAGGAATACAAAGAATCTGAGGCACAGAGAGAGAAAAGCATCTCTAGGAATGAAAGAATACTGAGAGAACTGTGTGACCAATCCAAACAGAACAATATTCATATTATAGGGGTACCAGAAGAAGAAGAGAGAGAAAAAGGAAGAGAAAGTGTCTTTGAGTAGGTAATTGCTGAAAACTTCCCCAATCTGGGGAAGGAGATATCTTCTCAGGCCATGGAGGTGACCAATCTCCAAACATAAGGGACACAAGGAAGAAAACACCAAGACATAATAATAATTAAAATGGCAAAGATCAAGGATAAGGACAGACTATTAAAATCAGCCAGAGAGAAAAAAAAACATCACATTCAAAGGAAAACCTATCAGGCTGTCATCAGACTTTTGAACAGAAACTTTACAGGCCAGAAGGGAGTGGCATGGTATATTTAATGAAGCAGAATGGGCCTCAAACCAAGACTAGTCTACCTTGCAAGGTTATCATTTAAAATTGAAGGAGGGATTAAAGAATTTCTAGATAAGCAAAAACTGAGAGAATTTACCTCCTACAAACCATCTCTACAATGTATCTTGGATGGACTGCTATAGATGGAAGTATTCCTAAGGCTCAATAGCTGTCACCAGAGGTAATGAAACCATACTAAAGAAGGTAGAACAATTAATTACTAAGCAAATGCAAAACTACCCCAAAAATGAGTCAAGGGATAGACAAAGAGTACAGAATATGATACCTAATATATGAAGAAAGAAGGAGGAAGAAAAAGAGAAAAAAAGAACATTTAGACTGTGTTTGTAATATCATACTAAGTGAGTTAAGTGAGTTAAATTACACTCTTAGATAGTAAGGAAGTTACCTGTGAACCTCTGGTAACTATGATTCTAAAGCCTGCAATGGCAGTAAGTATATACCTATCAATAATCACCCTAAATGTAAATAGTCTGAATATACTAATCAAAAAGACATAGTCACTGAATGGATAAAAAAACAAGGTCTGTCTATATGCTGCCTACAAGAGACTCACTTCAAAACCTAAGACATACACAGACCGAAAGTGAAGGGATGGAAGAATATATCTTATGCAACCAATATGGAGAAAAAAGTAGGAGTTGCAATACTTGTATCAGACAAAATAGACTTCAAAACAAAGAAAATCACAAGAGACAAAGAATGATATTACATAATGATAAAGGGGACAGTCCAACAAAAGGATATAATCATTATAAATATCTATGCACCCAACACAGGAACAACTTCATATGTGAAACAAATACTAATATAATTAAAAGGGGAAATATAATGCAATGCATTCATTCTAGGAGACTTCAACACTCCACTCACTCCAAAGGACAGATCAACCAGACAGAAAATAAGTAATGAGACAGAGGCATTGAACTACACATTAGAATAGATGTATCTAACAGACATCTAAAGAACTTTCCACCCAAAAGCAGCAGGATACACATTCTTCTCAAGTGCACATGGAACATTTTCAAGAATTGGTCATATACTAGGCCACAAAAAGAGCCTAAGTTAATTCAAAAAGATTGAAATTGTACCAACCACCTTAGACCACAAAGGTATGAAACTAGAAATAAATTACGCAAAGAAAATGAAAAAGCCCACAAACACATGGAGGCTTAACAACATGCTTCCAAATAACCAATGTATCAATAACCAAATAAAAACAGAGATCAAGCAATACATGGAGACAAATGACAACAATAATTCATCACTGCAAAATCTGTGGGACAAGGTGAAGGCCTTACTAAGAGGGAAGTACGTTGCAATTCACGCCTACCTCAGGAAGGAAGAACAATCCCATATGAACATTATAAATTCACAGTTGATGAAACTAGAAGAAGAAGAACAAATCATGCCCAAAGTCAGTAGAAGGAGGGACATAATAAAGACTAGAACATAAATAAATAAAATCAAGAAGAATAAAACAATAGAAAGAATCAAAGTAGAAACTGGTTTTTCGAGACAATAAAGAAAATAGATAAACCCCTATCGAGATTTATCAAGAAAAAAGAGAGTCTACACACATAAACAAAATCAGAAATTAGAAAAGAAAAATCACTATAGACACAACAGAAATACAGAGAATTATGAGAGAATAGTATGAAAAATTATATGCTAACAAACTGGATAACCTACAAGAAATGGACAAATTTGTAGAAAAATGCAACTTTCCAAGGATGAGCAGAAAGAACAGAAAATGTGAACAGATCAATTGCCAGCAAGGAAATTAAATAGGTAATCAAAAAACTACCTAAGAACAATACCCCACCAGATGGTTTCACTGCTGAATTTTATCAAACATTTAGTGAAGACCTAATACCCATCCTCCTTAAAGTTTTCCAAAAAGTAGAAGAGGAGGGAATACTCCCAAACTCATTCTATGAGGCCAGCATCACTCTAATACCAAAACCAGGAAAAAACACCACAAAAAAAGAAAATGACAGACCAACATAACTGATGAATAAAGATGCAAAAATACTCAATAAAACATTAGCAAACTAAATTCAAAAATATATTATAAATATCATCCATCATAATCAATTAGTATTGATTCCAGTGATGCAAGGATGGTGCAATATTAGAAAATCCATCAGCATCATCCACTACATCTAAAAAAGAAGAACAGAAACCACATGATCATCTACATAGATGCCAAAAAAGTATTTAACAAAATTGAACATCCATATGTGATAAAAACTCTCAACAAAATGGGCATAGAGGGCAAGTACCTCATCATAATAAAGGCCATATATGACAAACCCACATCCAACATTATATTTAAAAGCAAGAAGCTGAAAGCCTTTCCTTTAACATCGGGAACAAGACAAGGATGCCCACTCTCCCCACTTCTATTCAACATAGTACTGGAAGTCCTAGCCATGGCAATCAGACAACACAAAGAAATAAATGGCATCCAGATTGGCAAGGAAGAAGTTAAACTGTCCCTGTTTGCAGAGGACATGATATTGTACATAAAAACCCTAAAGAATCCACTCCACAACTACTCGATCTTATATCTGAATTCAGCAAAGTTGCAGGATGCAAAATTAATACACAAATCTGTTGCATTCCTATACACTAACGATGAACTAGCAGAAAGAGAAATCAGGAAAACAATTCCATTCACAGTTGCATCAAAAAGAATAAAATACCTAGGAATAAACCTAACCAAGGAAGTGAAAGACAGATACTCATGAGAGAAATTAAAGATACCAATAAATGGAAACACATCCCGTGCTCTTGGATAGGAAGAATTAATATTGTTAAAATGGCCATCCTGCCTAAAGCAATCTACAGATTTAATGCAATCCGTATCAAAATACCAAAAGCATTTTTTCAATGAACTAGAGAATTCATATGAAACCACAAAAGACCCAAAATAGCCAAAGCAATCCTGAGAAGGAAGAATGAAGTGGGGGGGGGGGGATTACACTCCCTGACATGAAGCTTTATTACAAAGCCACAGTAATCAAGACAATTTGGTACTGGCATAAGAACAGAACCATAGACCAATGGATCAGACTAGAGAGCCCAAATATAAACCCAAGCATATATGGTCAATTAATATATAATAAAGGAGCCATGGATATACAATGGGGAAATGACAGCCTCTTCAACAACTGGATTTGGCAAAACTGACAGCTACATGCAAGTGAATGAAACTGGATTATTGTTTAATTCCATACACAAAAGTAAACTTGAAATGGATCAAAGACCTGAATGTAACTCATGAAACCATAAAACTCTTAGGAGACAACATAAGCATAAATCTCCTGAATATAAACATGAGCAAATTTTTTCCTGAATGCATCTCCTCGGGCAAAGGAAACAAAAGCAAAAATGAACACATCAGTCTAAAAATCTTCTGTACAGCAAAGGACACCATCAGAAGGACAAAAAGGCATCCTTCAGTATGGAAGAATATATTTGTAAGTGATATCCAACAAGGGGTTAACATCCAAAATATATTAAGAACTCACATGCCTCAACAACCAAAAAGCAAATAACCCTATTAAATAATTGGTGGAGAATATGAACAGACAATTCTCCAAAGAAGAAATTCAATTGGCCAACAGGAATATGAAAAGATACTCCACATCACTAATTATCTGGAAAATGCAAATTAAAACCACAATGAAATATAACCTCAAACCAGTTAGGATGATATACATCGAAAATAGTAAGAACAACAGATGCTGGCAAAGATTTGGTTAAAGAGGAACTGCTGGTGGGAATGTAAACTAGTTCAACCATTGTGGAAAGCAATATGGAGGTTCTTCAAAAAACTCAAAATAGAAATACCATTTCACCCAGGAATTCCACTCCTAGGAATTTACCCAAATAATTCAAGTTCTCAGATTCAAAAAGACATATGCACCCCTATGTTTATTGCAGCACTATTTATAATAGCCAAGATATGGAAACAACCAATGTGTCCATCAGTAGATGAATGGATAAAGAAGTGTTGGTACATATACACAATGGAATACAATTCAGCCATAAGAAAGAAACAAATCCTACCTTTTGCAGCAACATGGATGAAGCTAGAGGGTATTATGCTCAATAAAATTACCAGGTGGAGAAGGACAAGTATCAAATGATTTCCCTCATTTGTGGAGTACAAATCGAAGCAAAACTGAAGGAACAAAACAGTAGCAGATTCACAGACTCCAAGAAGGGCCTAGTGGTTACCGAAGGGGAGGGGTGGGCAAGGGTGGGTGGGGATGGAGGGAGAAGGATTTGAGGGGTATTATGATGGACATACATGCTGTGTGGGGGATCATGGGGAAAACCGTGTAGCACAGAGGAGGTAAATAGTGCATCTGTGACATCTTACTACACTGATGGACAGTGACTACAATGGGGTATGGGGAGGACTCGATAATATGGGTGAATGTTGTAACCACATTGTTTTTCATGTGAATCCTTCATGAGAGGGTATATCAATAATACCTTATTAAAAAAAAAGAAAGAAAATAATAGCATAAAACCAAGAAGAGGCTAGACATTCAGGTGTAGAAGTATATGGTGTTTTGTATATGACACATAAAGAGGTGTAATATAATTCAAAATATACTAATGTAAAGATTTTTACTGTAAATCCACTGAAAACAAAAAATAAAAATATAAAGAGAAGCAGTTAATAGACAACAAAGGAGAGATAAAGTAGAATTTTAAAAATACAATTAATTTTTTTAAAGAGGTAAAACAGGGAAAAGGACAAGAACAGATAAGACAAATAGAAAAACAATAGTTTTTTGGTGAATTTAAAATCAACTATACCTATAATAACATTAAAGTTCAATGGACTAAACATCACAACTGAAAAACATCATATTAGGTAAAATTGCAAGCTCTAAGTGAAGCTTGCCTACAAGAAACCTTTACTAAATACAAAGATACAGATGGTATAAAGGTGAAATAATTTTTAACTATACTATGATTATATTAATCAAATGATTTCTAGAATAGATATATTAAGAACAGATACAGTAGATTTCAGAGAAAAATATATTATCAAGGTCATTTCTTATTTTAAAAAATTCACCAAAAATACATAAAACTTGTACCCATTTTTGTACATGATAGAGCTTATATATATATATATATGTAGCAAAACTGATTTCAAGGAAAAACATACAATTCCACAATTATAGTAAGAGATTTCATCACCACTCTGTTGGAAAATTGATAGAGCCTGGGGACAATATCACTGAAAATTGTAAAGGCAATACAATAAAAAAAAAGACACTTAAATTTTTCCTGTTGAAAATAAGGGAGAAGACATCCTTTCCTTATTTACCTTAGAAAACTTAATTTGAAATGTGTGTCTGTTTCTTTGAAGTGTGTGTAACTCTTTTGAAAAGCTAAATAAGCCTTTTTTCCAAAGACAGATTGTACTAAATCACACTGATATCCTGCCCTTGGCAAATGCCCTCAGCTTGATCTTCTCATACTGGGAGGTCAGGTTCTCTCAGTCCTGGGATGTATTTTTACAGGACCTGAGAACCACCTCTTTGAAATGTAATCATCAAGGAAGATAGTGCCCCATCTCAGTTTCAGCGAGACATTTGGAACCTAACTTAAGCAGGCAATGCAACTCAAGTTGCAAAACTACCTCTTACCATAAATATATGAGAAGTTTAATTTTGCTTTGGAAAGGACCAATCAGCAAACACTGACACTACCCCAATTATCAGATAAAATTTGGATGAACCATATGTGACAAATAGTGCTATCAAGTTCTCTTACCTGAGACCTAGTTATCATGTATATTGAGAACAGATATGTAATGGGTTATATGTGCTCGGCTATATAAAAGGGTGAGATTTATTTCCTTCTTTGCAATCTCTTAGGGGAATGACTATGTTGTACATCACATTCTAGTTTAATGCTTACTCAGAAATAAAACTGACCTTGGACCATACTATGCAGTGTATACTAAGATTGGCTTAAAATGGGTTGCTGATCTAAATATTAAATATAAAAGAATACATTCTAAAAAAAATGATGGAAATAAATCTCTGTGACCTTGAATAGGCAAATATTTCTTAGGCACAATGCTAAACATATGACCCATAAAAGAGAAACATAATAAGTAGGACTTCATCAAAATGAAAACATCCTATTTTAATTATAAGTGAAACTATAGTTACATGAAACACTGAATGAAATGTAAAATAATTATGCTGAATG
>JAQQAC010002172.1:29334310-29433612 GCA_029783875.1 Phataginus tricuspis
ATTCAGAAAAAGTATATTACATACTGTATGATTCTATTTGGTGGAAATTCTGAAAAATGCAACCCAATCTCTAGTGACAAAAGCAGATCAATAGATGCCAATGACTATGGGTAGGGGTAGGGAGGAAGAGGAGTGGATTGCAAAAGGGTGCACAGTAATTTCAGTAGGGAATGAATGTATTGTTTGTGATATTGTTTCAGAGGTTTATAGATATAGCAAACCTTACCAAATTAAACCCTTCAAATACATAAAGTTTATTGTATATCAATTATACCCCCAATAAGTCTATAAAAAGTAGAACTAAGGCGCTTCAAAATAAAACTCAAAATTAGGGCAAAAAATATAATTGTATAAATAATTTCATCTCAACCAATAATTGCTTAAAGTTTTATTCACACAAATTTGTATTTACCATATACTATTTCACCTAGAGTAAATAGACAATTTTTACCTACTTGTTTGGACCAACATTTTTATTAAAACGACTACACAAAGGAACTGAATTCCCCAAATGTATTTTTGAAATAATTGACAGTAGCATTTTCCCATTCAACAAAAACAATCATATCTTTTGAGGGAACTTTACTTTAGTACATTAATATTCATAACCTCCCTGAAATCATCTCAGTAGTCATTCCTTTCACTATTTTATTTTTCTATTAAAATGTAAATATATTATCTGAGGATGAGCACATTAAATCACTAATTCTCATTAGAAATATGGTTCAATTAGCTCAAAAGTCCCCCTTTAATTTTTGAAAGAATTTAGGTGAAATTGATGTTGTCAGGGAGTTGATAGTCAGGATAAGAAGTAGTTGACTTAAAGGAATAAGCTCACCTTAAGCATCTTGGTAAATAGCCAACTGGGAGGCATCAGAGAATCTGATTACTAGGGAGATAATAAAAGAATGAGGAACTAGTAGTAATCTTAAGTGAAACATAATTCTTGGTCTTAAATTATTTTTGGTGTTTGTAGAAGTATAGACATTCAGGCACTCTCATGCTTAGTCTTTTTTAAAGTGTACATTTTCTCTAAATATCTGAAAGCACAGTTATTTAAATTCTAAAGTTTACAATAGTGACATTCATTTTTGGTCCTCTACCTATGAATGTAAATGTTATAGGTCAAACTGGAAATACTCTGGCAAGTATGTAGAGCTAAAAATATCTTTTGATGATATTTTGTATTTTAGTTGTTCTCATCATTCTTGCACTCAGTGTATTTATGGAATCCTTATTGTGCTCCAGGACTAAAAATGTGCTTGTTATTAACTACTTAAAATGTATTTGTTATTTGCATATGAGATGTGTTATTATGTTCTATTGTATTTTAAGCCAATATAACAGTTGATAGAGGAAAATCTCTCTGGCCACAAGATCTACAAAAGCCTGACAGAAGCAGTAAGAACTAAAACCTCTAGCAAAGGAAGTGTGTGATTCTTAAAAACAAAGCTAACTGGATAGTTGGTCCTACTTTCATTTTTTTCTACCTTAACCTTCTACTTTTACTCTGGGATGGAGAATTATGTTTTTAAAAGCCTAAGAAATTAGGTTGTAGGAAGTGATTTGCATGTCGTTGATATAACAACACATGACTGTCTTGGATACAGTTCCTGCCAAATGTGGATATATTCCCAGTGAGAATTTTGAGATAGACAGGGATCCCTCAAGTCAACAAGATGATCATATGTAAATTTCAGATAATGGCAGTAGAGGATTATTTTATATTGAATTAAGATGTTTTTGAAATTCGTACTTATTTAGATAACATGTGCCAGATTTATTTAGCAACTCTAGTAGCGTTAGCAACGGTAGTAACATGTAATTGAATAAGCTGAATCACTTAAGGCAGCATATTTCATTTGAAGAAAAGGAAGAAAAACATCTTGATGTTGACAATAGAAGAAGATAAGGTATAGAATACATCTGTGGTTAACAAGTCCTGAAAATAAAGACTGGAGGAGGACTGCAATTAGAAATGTTTATCCACTGCATATGCAGTCAGAGCTACATAATGTTTAATCTAATAGTGGAGTTTTAGGATATAAAAGGGACGATCTTGGTAAAATTGTTCGGGACTATTTATCTCAGGTGACTTTTTAATTTTATCACATTTTAATAACCAATAGGGACAAATGAAATAATTCACTGGTATCTTTATATAAAATAGAACTGTAGAAATACTGTATATTTATAAGAAGTCTAGATGGGGTTTATTCTATGGAAGGAGTCATGTTGCCTAGAATTTTTCTCTTTTGGAACATAAAATCTTATGTGACTTTTCATTTAAAAGTTTCAGGTTCATATGTGTACATGTGTATTTGAAATGTGTGTTTTCAAATCCAACCTTTCAGTTTTGACACTGAAGCCTTTCTTCATCTCAATGAATGCTTTTTTTTTTCTTTTTAAAATTTAAACTATTGTTGATACCCCATTATTTTCAAGTTTTTTTTTCTCTGGGTTTACGCTTCAAGTTTTGGTGTTGATGTTTTTATTTATTTTTATTTTTTTCTGTAAATTCATGTATATACCCAGATCAGTCTCCTTTTATTTATCTGTGGAATGTAGGGTTGTAAAATCATACCTTTATTTCCAGAGGGTGTTATATTTAAAGCTATCTGACCATTATTATTGTTATTATTATAATTTTATTATTTTATTTTTTGGGGGATGGCCTGGGTATCCTTTTATTTTATTTACTTTTTAATTTTTTAATTATGGTATCATTACTGTACAATCACATGAACAACACTATGGTTACTAGACTCCCTATTATCAAGTCCCCCCCAAATACCCCATTACAGTCAATGTTCATCAGCATGGTAAGATGCAACAGAATCATTTCTTGTCTTCTCTGTAAATACTGCTTTTTCGGTGTCCTCCCCCCGGTTACATTATGTGTGCTAATTGTAATGCCCCTTTTCCCCCTTTATTCCTCCCTTCCCACCCATCCTCCCCAGGCCCTTTCCCTTTGGTAACTGTTAGTCCATTCTTGGGTTCTATGAGTCTACTGCTGTTTTGCTCCTTCAGTTTTTGCATTGTTGTTATACTATACAGATGAGTGAAATCATTTGATACTTGTCTTTTTCCACCTGGCTTATTTCACTGAGCATAATACCCTTTAGCTCCATCCATGTTGTTGCAAATGGTAGGACTTGTTTTCTTCTTATAGCTGTATAATATTCCATTGTGTATATGTACCACATCTTCTTTATCCATTCATCTACTGATGGACCCTTAGGTTGCTTCTATTTCTTAGCTACTGTAAATAGTGCTGTGATAAACACAGGTTTACATATGTCTTTTTCAAACTGCGCTGCTGCATACTAAGGGTAAATTCCTATGAATGGAATTCCTGGGTCAAATGGTATCTCTATTTTGAGTTTTATGAGGAACCTCCATACTGCTTTCCACAATGGTTGTACTAATTTACATTCCCACCAGCACTGTAGGAGGGTTCCCCTTTCTCCACATCCTCATCAACATTTGTTGTTGTTTGTGTTTTGTATGTTGGCCATCCTAATTGGTGTGAATTGATATCTCATTGTGGTTTTAATTTGTATTATTCTGATGATTAGCAATGTGGAGCATCTTTCCATGTGCCTGTTGGCCATCTGAATTTCTTCTTTGGAGAAGTGTCTGTTCAGCTCCTCTGCCCATTTTTTAATTGGATTATTTGCTTTTTGTTGTTGAGGTCCGTGAGCTCTTTATATATTTTGTATGTTAACTGCTTATCGGATATGTCATTTATGAATATATCCTACCATACTATAGGATGTCTTTTTGTTCTGTTGATGGTGTCCTTTGCTGTACAGAAGCTTTTCAGCTTGATATAGTCCCGCTTGTTCATTTTTGCTTTTGTTTCCCTTGCCCGGGAGATAGGTTCATGAAGAAGTTGCTCATGTTTATGTCTAAGAGATTTTTGCCTATGTTTTTTTCTAAGAGTTTTATGGTTTCATGACTTATATTCAGGTCTCTGATCCATTTTGATTTTACTTTTGTGTATGGGGTTAGATAGTAATCCAGTTTCATTCTCTTACATGTAGCTGTCCAGTTTTTCCAGCACAGCTATTGAAGAGGCTGTCATTTCCGCATTGTATATCCATGGATCCTTTATCGTATATTAATTGACTATATATGCTTGGGTTTATATCTGGGCTCTCTAGTCTGTCCCATTGGTCTATGGGTTTGTTCTTGTGCCAGTACCAAATTTTCTTGACTACTGTGGCTTTGTAGTAGAGCTTCAAGTCAGGGGGCATAATTCCCCCTGCTTTATTCTTCCTTCTCAGGATAGCTTTGGCTATTTGGGGTCTTTTGTGGTTCCATATGAATTTTAGAACTATTTGCTCTAGTTCATTGAAGAAAGCTGTTGGTATTTTGATAGGGATTGCATTGAATCTGTAGATTGCTTTAGGCAGGATGGCCATTTTGACAATATTAATTCTTCCTAGCCAAGACATTGGGATGATGTCCATTTATTAGTGTCCTATTTAATTTCTCTTAAGAGTGTCTTATAGTTTTCAGGGTACACATCTTTCACTTCCCTGGTTAGGTTTATTCCTAGGTATTTTATTCTTTTTGATGCAATTGTGAATGAATGGAATTGTTTTCCTGTTTTCTCTTTTGACTTGTTCACCATTAATGTATAGGAATGCAACAGATTTCTGTGTATAATTTTATATCCTGCAGATTTCCTGAATACAGATATTAGATCTAGTAGTTTTGGAGTGGATTCTTTAGGGTTTTTAATGTACAATATCATGTCATCTGCAACAGAGTCAGTTTGACTTCTTCCTTGCCAATCTGGATGCCTTTTATTTCTTTGTGTTGTCTGATTGCCATGGCTACGACCTCCAGAACTATGTTGAATAAAGGAGGGGAGAGTGGGCATCCTTATCTTGTTCCCGACCTTAAAGGAAAAAGTTTTGAGCTTCTCGCCGTTAAGTATAATGTTGGCTGTGGTTTTGTCATATATGGCCTTTATTATGTTGAGGTACTTGCCCTCTATACCCATTTTGTTGAGAGTTTTTATCATGAATGGATATTGAATTTTGTCAAATGCTTTTTAGCATCTATGGAGATAATCATGTGGTTTTTGTCCTTCTTTTTGTTGATGTGGTTGATGATGTTGATGGATTTTCGAATGTTGTCCAATCATTCATCCCTGGGATGGATCCCATTTGATCATGATGGATGATCTTTTTGATGCATTTTTGAATTCGGATTACTAATATTTTGTTGACTATTTTTGCATCTACCTTCATCAGGGATATTGGTCTGCAATTTTTTTGTGGTGTCTTTGCTTGGCTTTGGAATTAGAGTGATCTTGGCCTCGTAGAATGAGTTTGGGAGTATTCCCTCCTCTTCTACTCTTTGAAAATCTTTAAGGAGGATGGGTATTATGTCTTCACTAAATGTTTGATAAAATTCAGCAGTGAAACCATCTGGTAAAGGAGTTTGTTATGTAGTTTTTTGATTACCAATTCAATTTCTTAACTGGTAATTGGTCTATTCAGACATTCTGTTTCTTCCTGGGTCAGCCTTGAAAGGTTGTATTTTTCTAGAAAGCTGTCCATTTGTTGTAGGTTATCCAGTTGGTTATGATATAATTTTTCATAGTATTCTCTCATAATTCTTTTTATTTCTGTTGTGTCCATAGTGATTTTTTCCTTTCTTATTTCTGTTTCTGTTTATGTGTGTAGATGCTCTTTTTGTTCTTGATAATTCTGGCTAAGGGTTTATCTATTTTGTTTATTTTCTTGATGAACTAGCTCCTGATTTTATGATTGTTTATGTTTTATTCTTCTCAATTTTATTTATTTCTGCTTTAATCTTTATTATGTCCCTCCTTCTACTGACTTTGGGGCTCATTTGTTCTTCCTTTTCTAGTCTCATTAATTGTGAGTTTAGACTGTTCATTTGGGATTGTTCTTCTTTCCTGAGGTAGGCCAGTATGTCATATATTTCCCTCTTAGCACAGCTCTCGCTGCATCCCACAGATTTTGTGGTGTTGAATTATTGTTGTCATTTGTCTCTAGATATGTCTTGATCTCTGTTTTTATTTGGTCATTGATCCATTGATTATTTTGGAGTCTGTTATTCAGCCTTCATGTGTTTTTGGGCTTTTTTGTTTTGTTGGTGTAATTTATTTCTTGTTTCATACTTTTGTGATCTGAGAAGCTGGTCGGTAGAATTTCAGTCTTTTTGAATTTAGTGAGGTTCCTTTTGTGGCCTAGTATATGTTCTATTCTTGAAAATGTTAAATGTGCACTTGAGAAGAATGTGTATCCTGTTGCTTTTGGATGGAGTGTTCTGTAAATGTCTGTTAGGTCCATCTATTCTAATACGTTGTTCAGTGCCTCTGTCTCTTTATTTATTTTCTGTCTGGTTGATATGTCCTTTGGAGTGAGTGGTGTGTTCAGTCTCCTAAAATTAATGCATTGCATTCTCTTTCCCCCTTTAAATCTGTTAGTATTTGTTTCACATATGTAGGTGATCCTGTTTTGGGTGCATAGATATTTATAATTGTCTATCCTCTTGTTGGACTGACCATTTTACTATTATGTAATGTCCTTCTTTGTTTCCTGCAACTTTCTTTGTTTTGAAATCTATTTTGTCTGATATAAGTACTGCAACTCCTGCTTTTTTCTCACTATTAGTTGTATGAAATAACTTTTTCTATCCTTTTACTTTCAGTCTGTGTATGTCTTTGGGTTTGAAGTGAGTCTCTTGTAAGCAGCATATCGATGGGTCTTGTTTTTTTATCCATTCAGGGACTCTATGTGTTTTGATTGGTGCATTTAGGCCATTTACATTTAGGGTGATTATCGATAGTTACATACTTATTGCCATTGCAGGCTTTAGATTTGCAGTTACCAAAGGTTCAAGGGTAATTCCCTTACTATCTAACAGTCTAATTTAACTCATTTTTTATGCTATTACAAACACAACCTAAAGATTCTTTTTTTTTCCTCCTTTTTCTTCCTCCTCCATTCTTTGTGTGTTATGAATCATATTCTGTACTCTTTGTGTATCCCTTGGGTGATATCTATTTAGCCTTAGAAATATTTCCATCTGTAGTAGTCCCTCCAAAATGCACTGTAGAGGTGGTTTGTGGGAGGTAAATTCTCTCAGCTTTTGCTTATCTGAAAATTGTTTAATCCATCCTTCAAATTTAAATGCTAACCTTGCTGGGTAGAGTATTCTTGGTTCAAGACCCTCTGCTTCATTGCATTAAATATATCATGCCACTCCTTTCTGGCCTGTAAGGTTTCTGTTGAGAAATCTGATGATAGCCTGATGGGTTTTCCTTTGTATGTGATCTTTTTTCTCTCTCTAGCTGCTTTTAAAAGTCTGTCTTCATCCTTGATCTTTGTCATTTTACTTATTATATGTCTTTTTGTCTTCCTCGGGTCCCTTGTGTTGGGAGATCTGTGTGTCTCCATACCTTGAGGGACTATCTCCTTCCCCAGATTGCAGAAGTTTTCAGCAATTACCTCCTCAGTGACACTTTCTATCCCTTTTTTTCTCTCTTCTTATTCTGGTACTCCTATAATGCGAATATTCTTCCGTTTGAATTGGTCAAACAGTTCTCTCAATATTTTTTAATTCTTAGAGATTCTTTTTTCTCTCTGTACCTCTGTTTCTTTGTATTCCTCTTCTATAATTTCCATTCTATTTACAATCTCTTCTAGTACCTCTAATCCGCTTTTTTTTCCCCTCCATTGTATGTTTCATTTCAGATATGGATTTTCTTAATGATTGAATCTCTGACTTAAATTCGTTCCTGAGTTCTTGATTATTTTTTTGTACCTCCATAAGCATGTTTATGATTTTTATTTTGAACTCTCTTTCAGGAAGATTGGTGAGTTCAGTTTCGTTTGTCCCTTTTTCTGGGGTTTGTGAGATTTTGGTCTGAATCATGTTCTTTTAATGTTTCATATTTCTATGTGTTCCCCACTAGTGCACATAAATGACTTTCTCTGTAGCTGCTCAGCCCTGAGAGTGAGGTTGGGAGTCATAGGGGAGCGGAGCTGGTGCCTGGTGGCAGGAAAGAACTGTTTCTTGATTCCCGTCTGCAGTGCCTGTGTCCAGTGTCAGAGCTAGTGGGCCAAGCACACACGTTTAGACCTCTGTACTTTGCATCTCTAGCTGTTATAGGCATGGCCTCCCTCTGGCTGTCCTGATGCCAGCACTGTGAGTGCCATTTTGTGAACTGGTGCTGCCAGGCTAAGAGGAAGGTGCAGCGGGCTGCGTGTCACCGAGGGGGCCTTGGAGCTGAGTAGGCAGCCAGGTGGATGGAGCACCTGAAGCTCCTCTAAGTTCCCAACCAGCTCGGCAGAGCACCCCCAGACAACCTTGTCCAGCTCTCCCTTCTCCCGTGCAGCAAGCTCCATGCAAACTGCACCCCTTCAGCATCCCTGTCGCTGCTAGGCAGCCTCTCAGACTGCCTGCCCCTCCTCTAACACAGAGTGGCCAGTTGTGGATCCCATCCTCCACAAATGGCTGGAATGTCAGTCCCCTAAGCATTCTGCCTGTCCAAGCTCTCCAACGTCCTGAACCTCACACAATATAGGCTTCTGCTCACAAAGCCGATCCCCAAGTATAGGTGCTTAGTAGTCCCAAGCTTCCACCCCCTCCCTGCTCCATTTCTCTTCCTCCCGCTGGTGAGCTGGGGTGGGGGAAGGGCCTGGGTCCTGCCTGATTAAGATTTCCTACATTACCCTGTTTCGTGAGGTCTGCTCTGTTCGTGAGGTCTGTATGCAGTCTGGTGCAGCCTTCTCTCTTGTTGCTGTTTTTGGGTTGTATTGATTAACTATATTTTTGTACTATTTGTGATTTTGGGAGGCATTCTACATGTCACCTCTCATGCCACCACTTTGAATCTCTTATTATTATTTTTTAATTCAGTTTCTATACCATGTGGTTCAACAGTTCTGCTTAACTGCTTATACTTGTTTTGACTGATGTTCACTCTAGAATAGGGCCCACATGGATAATTTAGTCCTTGCCTCCCTCCATCCCACCCTCCATTCCTTCCTTCCTTCCTTCCTTCTCACTTCATCTCTGATCCTGATATGCAAATGGAATCAATTCTTTTGGGTAGTTAAATTCAATGATTTCCACACCCACAAGCCTGCAGCATCACAGTAACAGGCTTTGCAGCATCCTTTGCACAGGTATCTGGAAAAACCCTCCCTTCTCTCAGATCTCTTTCTGATCCCCAGCATGAGTGGCATGGAGAACTCTGTCTGCTTAATATCTTGGCACCTTAGAGGACCTGAATTTATTCAGAGCCAATGTTGACTTATTCCCACTACTTACACAGACCAACAAATCTTTAAGAAGCAAGCTCGTACCCCAATTTAGAGATTTCTGCTGTTTAATTACCCACTCTTCTCAAAGGGGGAAGTAATTTTGTAGTAGTTACCTTGATCAGAATTTCAAGATTCTGGTCAAAAGATCACTTACTCCTAAATGACCTTGGTGCCAAAGGACCTTCTAGTGTCAGAGGTCTTGGATTTAGCACTGAAATGAAAGGTTGGTGTAATCATATCCCCAAGTTAGTAGAATCTCTTTTTTATGCCTTTTAATTGTTGAATTTAACCACTTATAGTGACTGTAATTATTCGTATTTTGGGTTTATTTACTAATATATTTTGCACGTTGTTTCCCATACTTGCTTTTTATTTTCTTCTTATTGCCTTGACTTTTATTTAAAAAAGGTTTCTATGGTCCATTGTATAGTTTTAAAAAAATTTTTCCTCAAGTACTTTGGATTCTATGGATTGTATATATACATATTATTTTAGTAAACACCCTTATAATTTAATATGCAAAAACAACTGTATTAAAAGAAAAACTTATTATTCAGTAACTTGTGTCTTCCTCCTGAATAGGAGAATCAATAACCATAGCGTATTTACTGCTCATTGAATTAACTTGCTCATCTTCTTTAGAGTTTATTTTTTAGTTTCACCCAAAAGAAGAAAATAAAATAGAAAACAGATAGTTTTATAGTCATGTATTATTCTCTTTATCAATATAATTTATCAATTTCTGTACTCAGTGTATTTTGTTTCAGTTCAGTTCTCCCCCCTACCATCTCCCTTATTTTTCTTGTTGAAATATATCATTATTAACTGTTATTGATTCTTTAATGAGAGGCTATTGCATTTAAACTTATGGACTTTGCATTTTTCTTAAATTCCTTCTTTTAATAATCACCATTATGTTGTTTCTTGGATGCCAAGGTCCTTAACTAGTCTTCCTTCTGCTTTCCAACTTTCAGAGCCTTATGATTATTGTTTTATATATAATATATAAGGTTTTTATTTGTACTTCATGTGAAGAGTAGGGTAATAGAAGTCTATTCAACCTTTCTAGCAGAGAAAGTTGGTTGCACTCTGTTGAAATATAATTTTTATAGTGTTTGGTGTTTTTATACATCCCAGAAATTATTGCAGTATACTTAGCATGTACACCCAGTATAAACCTTTTCATAAACTTCAGACTTCTTTGTGTGTGTGCATGAGTGTATGTGTGCTAATAAGTACAGTCTGATTTTTGACCAAATGACTTTCCACTATCCAAAAACTATTTGATTCATCTAGAAAATTTATTTATTTTTTGACTAAAAATGCAATACTATTATCTCCACTTTCAACATTATATTGAAGTGATGTCTGTAGAAGTATCTTTTTGATTAATATTTCTTTTAGACTAGGAGTCGGATAATCTGAGTAAACTTCTGTTATTTTAAGTTCTTTTTCACACTTTCACTATTCTTTTCTTCTTTTGGACAGTAGGCATGCCAGTTACATGTAGAAACTCCGTGAAGGCACTAGTTTTATTGCCAACTAACTGGATGCCTCAGTTGATACAAGGTTATTCTCATTTCTTTTTTTAAAGAATCAATATATGGTTTATGGTGCTTTTAATAGGGAACAAATAAACTGAATGAGATTTTATATTATTATAAGGTTATGGGATTTTCAATATTTTATGTCTGAAAATTTCATTTAACTCAACTCAAATATGACTCAAAGTAGTGTTTCCTGTATTATTTTAAAAGTTACTCAGTTAAAAAAAATATATATATATAAACAATCTTTGGGTAATGCTTGTGCAGTAACCAAAGGACTTCTCATTCAAACACTATTTCATTCAAAAAGGCATTTTGAGCACCAGGTATGTACTTACCATAAGTTAAAATGGATAAATTATTAAAATTAAAAGGAGATTTCACTGCTCAAATATACAAAGGGAGCTGTGACACCTTCAGCAAGATAAGGAATAGATAGCACCCCATCCCTCTAATTACTGGTATTAGATTTTATATACCTATTATAGGGATGTACAAAAGTAGCAAGTAAATGCTTGTTATCATGGAGTTTAATTTAAATTACATTCTAAAAGATGAAATTTGGGCATTTTTCTTTTCTACATGTCATCTTTCTTATTTAATTGGACTATTCTGAAATTCACTGTTTACATCATTTTACAGTGAAAGTTAAAGTGCTGTTATTGACTTAGAAGGAAAATTTTAAAAATCATTAAATATGTTAAAAATTTTTAGGATATAATAAAATATGGTCTGATTTAATAATGTATATATTGATCATTTTAATATATCAATCATTTTCCTGAATGTCTGAAATATATATTATCTGACTTAATTCCCGCAACAATCCCATAATACAGGACCATAGCTGTCTCAGTTTTATAAAAGCCTTATATATCAGATTTCTATAGTTAAGTAATTTGTCTAGTGCTAAACAACTAATATGCATTTAAAAATCCCAACCCATGTTTGTCTTATCTCAGAGCTTAAGTTTTTTAAAACCATAATATACTGCTTAAGTACCAATCCAAAGGAATTACCACAGGACTTTGTTAAGGCAGTTTTAAAGTATTTACTTTCAAGTAGGAAACGAAGTTCTGGGGTATTAGACATAGTTATAGTTTGTCCTTCAGCATAGGTTAGAGTCTAATTTACCATGGGTCATGTAAAATATCTAGAAATAAAAACCAACCTAGAGCTATAAAATAAAAAGTGACCTTAAAAATCCAATATTACAGACAAACAACTTTTGCCTCTGGAGGCTGTTGAAGGACAAAATACGGATAGGAAAGTTCATTCATTTCCTAGTATATATATCACTTCTTCCAACCAGGGCAGCAGCCACTCCAATTAGAGCCAGTAGAGCTGCTGAAATTGGAATGCGTTTTCTACATTTCTGGATTGCTGGAAAACCACCCACATTTCTGTACCTTGGAACAAACAAATATAAAACCAGCATCTTCTAATAGTGGTCTCCCAATGGAGAGAGTCAGTAGGATAATCTCTAATATTGCTCTCTTGCCCATTCTTTCTGCAATCCTTCCATCCTGTGAAACAAAACAAAACAAAACACCAGGGTTTAAGCATGGAGCATCTAGCATTACAGGAAATATTATTGGAATAATTATTGATGCATAGAAGAGAAAGAAGCTGCTGCCATATTTTGAATCCTAACTTAATTAAGGCAGTTAATGGAATTTCCCATACAGCAGTTGAGTTTCCTTAAGTAACAGATGCATGTTGCTTAAGTTATCTCAGCATATTGTGACAAGATTTCCAAATTGTCTATCATAGAAACTATCATATTAGAGGGTACTGGAAAATTATTCTACATGCAAATTTCAGGCATATATCTTGAAAATTTTAGTTTCAGAGTATCTGGGATGAGGCCCAGGAACATGTATTTTTATCAAGCACAATACCTGGTTCTTAGAACCACACTGTGAGAAACATTTTCCTGGAGCAGGGACTACTAGGCAGATAATTTTCCTTTAACTGGTTAAGCATAGACAGATATATTATTATAAGCAAAGCAATTGATTTTTATAAATTAGGGCTATTTTTGCAATTTGGTACAATTTTATGTCATAATCATAAAAAACCCGTCTAGAGACCATCAGTCTGCTTTCACCAAAATGGTTGCCCTATGTACCAAGCTGGCCAGATAATTAAGTTAAGTAATCATAGACCCACTTGATAATTCCAACTAACTGCAGATATGTCTACAGAGGTTAGACACTAGAAAAGTGCTAGAAGCTACCCCCCACACACCCTTTTAAAGTAGAATGCCATTATTACAGACATGTTGACTAATATGTTCAGCATACCTTCTACACTGTACTTGAAGTAAATGCCAGTGCTCAATCAATATGTTTAAGTATTTCACTGAAAGCTTCCATCAGGCTGACAGGAAGCATGAATGCACAGGACCAGGGTCCAGACAGTATTTGTGAAATATTTGAATATTCTATAATTGCTTCTGAATTACAGTGAGATTCTGCTCTAAAACACCTCATTATAACTAGGTTTTGTCATAAGACTTATTTGTACTGTTTCTGAAATAATCACTGCTTATTTAACAGCTAAAACTGTACCCAGTCTTTCCAGCTCTGATAACAATTGTAACCCATTTTATTGTGAGTGTTCTAACATTCTCAACACTGGCAAGTGTCACAAACTTAATATTTAGCTGAATAGGCAAGTTACAGAAGAATACACATAGTATGAAAAGGTAAATGTAAAAATTAGGAAAGAATCAAAACTCAATCTTCTGTTGACTTTTAAATATGGATATTTGATCCTCATTACTCACAGTAGTTACAACGTCCCCTGCAGACAATGAATTAGTGAACACTGAACCATTGCTTTAGGGGGAATACAGGGTTAGGTTCTTGGGAGTCTCTGGTCACAACATTTTGTCAACCAATCAATATGTAAACTTGTTTATGTGTTTTTCTGTTTAAAGGCACCTAATTTAATGTATGTTGTTGGTTCATTAACATTGAACTTACTCTTGGGAGCTCTGTAACTCATGTAAAAAGAAGCTTATCTAACAAACACTTAAGCTTTCACCGTAAGACAAGTCACTACCTTCTTATGCTTAGGACTACTAAATGGCACTTCAGCACTATGCTTGAGGCCATTTTAAAAAGTGAAATCAGCAAAAACACAAAAATGCAAAACGGTGACTAACTAGATGGTAAAAAGGGCTAGAAGCATGAAGCCACAAGATCTGTAAATGTCCTGTGTTTACAGTAGGAGAGCTAAAACCTGAAGGTGGAACATTACCTTGTTCAACCTCACTTGGGCACATATGCATCAGCACACTCAGTTTTTACCACTCTGCTGTGGTATTGATTTAGGGATTACAAATAAATTTTAGGGAGTAGGAAAATTGGCAAGTATGGAATCTGTGAATAATGAGGATCAACTGTATATGTAAAATTACCAGGTGATGCAAGAGAATGGTTATTAGAAAGTAAGGAAGTATTTCCATTAAGGAAGCTGTGAAATTTGGAAAAGCATCCAAGCCTACAAAGTTCAGACAGTGCATTATTTATTAAGCTGTGGGAGGTTATACAATTTCTTCCTTATCATTATGTAAACTATGCAAATATATTTTATACTTCTGTATATGAAAGTGTTCCATCATAGAAAAGAATAAATAACACATATACCCCTATTGTATATAGACAAAAGTATCATCATTTTCCTGTGCAGTTTCTTCTGTAATTTTTAAGCTTGTAAATTATTTCCATTATTGAAGTTTAAATTATTTCTATTTTCATTTTTATATTTGATACATTTTATATAACGATTTTAATTGTTTATAGTATATTTTAGTGAAAGTTGAGGTGTGAGACTCTGAATTAAGTTTTATTTGCACACTATTAACTATTTACCCCAACACATTTTATAGAATAACTTTTCTAGTTACTTTATAATGCTTTCCTTATTAAATATCCTGGTATGTATTTTGACTTTGTTTTTGTTTTCTCTGTCTAGCACACTCTAGACACTTGTTATAATCTTTTATTTTATAATTTTTAAAAATAGTCATCTTACATCCACTAATTGTTTTCCTTCTGAAAAAGTATTTTCTAATTTGCTTTTTAACTATATCTATATACCCTATTATATATGAGTTACTGTAAGTTATAATGCAAGCCTTTATATTATGTAACACTAAAAAGGAAATCTGTCAACTAAACTATGACAGTCATTTATAAAACACAGTCCAATTTTAGAGTTAACATATGAAAAGTTGTGCATCTTGAAATCAATAAAGTTATTTTCTATATTTATTACAGAATAAATTTATGAGTTTTAAAATATATTCCACTAAATATTGCTTAGGGGTGCATTAAATCTATAATTTCATTTTTGAAAAAAATTTAACAAGATTTAGGCTATCTTGAAATATAGTGTGCAAGTCTATATATTGTAATATTTTCTCTCTTTACAATTTCTTAGAAATTCATCTAGATGTAGCACATTTTTACTAAAATCATTCCTATGTATTTATGTAATTTTCACCCAGTACTTTCAAGCTTTAGTGTGTTTTCATTATATTTCCCAATTGGTTTTTTTCTGGTATAAGGGTGCTATTGCTTTCTAATTTTATCTTATATGACAATTCCTTGGGTTGTTTTGTAATTTTATTATGTTTCTCTTGATTCTTTTGCTTTTTATAAGTATATGATGCTATTATCTGAAAATAATGATAATTGTGCCTCTTTCCTATATTTATGATCTTTATTTTATTTGTAGCTTAGTGCATTTATTACCAGATAAATTCATTTTCTTTTATCCCTCTCTGAATGATTTGTTAGTCTCTGGTATATATAAAGTCAAATTCTGGCACTTTCTAATACTTAGTAACACTTGGACTTAGATTTATCAACTTGGAGAGATGGTGCATTTTCACTATCTGTTTTCATTCTTTTGTCCAATTGTGTAATGGTACAAGATGCACTTTTGCAAGATATAGACTGTCATCCTCAAATATTTATCCCCCCAAATTTTTAGATACTTGTAAGAATTCCTGAGAATAAACACTGGCATTTTTAGCCAATTTTACTAATTCACCCTAAACTTGCCTTCTTTATAATAACTTTATAAATTCTTTATAATAACGAGTACCTGCATAACTTCAATAAATAATAGCATGGAGTCAAAGGTTTGGTACCAACTTTATAGACCATATTCTTCCTCTTTGGTGATATTTTCACCTGGTGGAAAGAATTTCTATAACATCATGTTTACTTGACATGGCTGGAAATTTTTCATTGAAATGGGATTTTATGTAAGAAAAACCCGAGCTAAGTGAGTGGGCTGAAAGTCTGAGTGAACCTCATACCTTCATCTTTAAATTTATATACACCTAAACATCCCCCTAAAATATGTTAAAATTTCTACTCGGGTGGTTTTTTGGGGTTTGTTTTCTAAATTTGAAATTGAGAAAGGATTCTGGTCCCAGAATCCAGTAAAATAAGAGTAATGAAAAGACCCTCAGTAATATCCATCATCATGTTGTTCAGTGTCTGTGATAAGAGACAATGCATTTAGATATTGAAACACAAAAATACTCTTCATGCCATACTGAAATGCTTTTTTACATCAAATAATCATAAGTTGGTTTTGTTTATAAGGTTCTTGTTTGTACACCTTTCTCTTTTATTCTGAAATGTTTAAGATATAAATCTCAAAGTTTTTATATGAACTATCCCATAGGCCTTCCATTATATTTTTGACTATTTTATCTTTAATGCCATGTTTCAAGTTTTTATTCAAATCCAGCTTAAATTTGTAAACGTCTTTACTTGTGGAAAGAATTTTTATTTAAATCAAGTTTATATGTTGTTTATTTAAATCCAATTTTCCTTAAAGTACAGGACCCTGATTCCTTGATTCTTGTTCCCAGTTAGTAACCTACCATTCCTTGATGTTCCACAGGGAAACATATGCATGTAAAGCAAGTTTAGACAAGGGACCACTTTGCAGTGTTAGGAGATTTGATTCCAAACTCTAAGCAATTCCTCATGAACTTTTGGACTACCATTAATTACTAATGTCTGCACTAGAGACAACTCCAGAGCTTGGAACCAACTGAAATAAATGACCCCATGGTCCAATTTCTCCAACTGCATGTTAATGCACAGTCTTCTCTGTCTCAAAACTCCAGTGGCAAGAGTAAAATTGCCCCACTATAAAAATATGTTAATGAGAAATAAAAATGTCAAGAGTGAAACAGCTACAGGAAAATAGTACTTTTCCCAATTCTTGGCCCTGAGTTGACCTAGACCTTCCCAGGTAAAGCAAAAGCTATGAACAAGATAAAAAAAAAATTATTTCCAGGGAATATAAAGAGCAAAATGAAGAGAGAGAGAGAAATATGAAATGGTGAAATATCCTTCTACTCAGTAATAAGTAGTATACAAACATTTTTCCATTTCCACATAGAGAATTACCTACTTCATATATGAAATATTACATGAAGTATTATAGGCCTAACACATGTATACAGAATCTTCTCTATACTTTCTTTTATATTATTCTGATTAGTTACAGCAGAGAAATCTGTTTCCTCTTTGAAGTCTAAGTTTCTCTTTAGCAGTTATGGTTGTCCTACATTGGAAACTGTATAGCTCTTTTGATGTGTTTCATATTAGAATATTCTAGAACAGTAGGACATATAATATTACTAAAGTACCAGTTATATATCCATATTTAGTAAATCCAAACATGTATGTAGTATCAAATATGGCCACTGTAGGTGCCTTTATATAAGGACCGAGTTTCTCATTAAGTGGTGTTTCATAAACAAAAATGTTCACCTGGAGAAAACAATATGAACTATAATCTATGTTCAGTTTCTATAAGCAACTAGAATTGATAATAAGAACTTTGTAATATTTGGGGAAAGAGAGGTAAATTGGAAGGCAGAAGATAATATTTTCTTGTTTTGTAATTTCAATAGAATGCCAGACAATTGCTGCTAGTTGTCTGGAGTTTATAACCTGTGAAATTAAAAGTAAATTGAGTTTAGGAGTTGGGGAGCCTGTACTGTTTAAAGGTTTAAAAAATACACATGCATTATTTTTATTTAAAACTGTTGTACCTTTTAGAAGCAGTATATAAGTAGGAATTGAACTTCATCATTGGGTCTTAACTAGACTGACTATTAGTTAAAAGAATTGCTTAGCCCTCTTGGGTCTTCATTCCTCATGATAGTACTGTCTACACAAAAGGCATCAGCCTAGATGTTCTCTTGAGGACACTTTAAACTCTAAATCTTGTTAATTGCAGCACCGTCTATTAAACAACAATGGTATAACCCAAATGTTTCCACAAAGGAATTGATTCAATAACTCATGTCAATGTAGTTATCAAGGTGAATGAACTTAATGTATATATTTTAAATATCAGAAAGAAAACATATCAAATTATTAGTACTAGTTATCATTTAGGAGTGAGATTGGACAGTTAGAAATGAGAAGGATTTTTTTCTTTTTAAATCTGGGTCCTGCACACATACTATAATAAAATGCACATTGTAAAATGTATGATTGTATAATTAAAACATATGGTGAAATGATACATATAAATGTAAAAGCTTGATTTAAGAAATGTTACACCATCTCCCTTATACTTCTATGGGTTTCTCTCTGGAGAATTTTATCATAATCCAAATGATTCATCCCTTAGCCTTTCCCATCATTTTGCCCTCAAAGAAAACCAACCAGCCAGACTTACAAACACAGTAGAAAGATGTTTCCATTCATATCTTGCTTTTTCTTAGCTTTTTCTTAGCTTTTGCTTTCCCTGGCATTTAATTAAACTTAACAATTATAAAATAAAAGGCCTTTGACTATTGTCCTGTTGTATTTGAAATTCACTGAGAAATATTCATCAAATATGCTTGAGATAAAGAATAAAGGGGAAAAAGAGAACCTGGGTAGCAAATATTTCCAACCTACAGGATTGACACCATTACTGCAAAGTCAAAGCTTTACCTGTTTGGAGCAACTCCTGTCCCAGTGCCTTCAAGAAAACAAACCATACAAAAAAACAGGCACTTAAATCCCTAACCAGAAAAAGTACAGATCAGGATCCAAGAGCTTTTCCCACTGCACTCAGGCCTTTTCTCATCAAAAGTGCAGCTGGCTCTGCAGTCTGAGATTTTCCTAGGAAGCCTGTAATGAGAAATTGTAAAACCAAGATGATTAGTTGACCACGTACAGTAACCTTCCTCTCTCATAAGACTTTGCTCTTCTAAATGCAGCTGTTTCAGTAGTTTAACAAGCCTTCTGTGGTCCTCAAAATTTATTATTAATGACAGTAATAGCAGCTGTCCTTGAAGTTGTAAGTATAAGCATTGTTGTTCTCGTTGACTTCCTTCTCCCTAGTTCCTGCTGGGCTTTCTAAGGATCTGCAGAAGTGAGGAAACTTCTCAAGTAAGAATCACTGGGAGGGAGAAAAGCAGAGTGTCAAAAAGATAGATGGATTGGCCTACTTGGCTCAAGCCCATTTTACCTACCAAGTTACTAGAAAGAAGTGAAACTTGCTTCAGTACCCTTTGTAACATTCTTCCATTCTGCTCTATTTTCTTAAAATGTATCGTGGATAACATGTTTTACTTATAAGCCTAAGACAGCTCTAGGCTTCTTTGAATGTGGAAGTCCAAAGTTATTTAATTTTTTCTTTATTAAGTTGATATTTATTAAGGACCAGAACAATGTGCCACAGATTGCTGTAGATGATGGGGGATAAAAGAGAAGCTGAACCTCTGCTCACAAATAATTCCCAAGGAAAAGTCATGATGTTTATTTACAGCATTTCTTGGTTCTATTTCCACTGATTTGTTTGGATGCCTGATTTTACTTTCCATTTCATTGGAAACAGATAACTAGACAGATAACTCTTAAATTATCAGGAATTATAATGTTTGTGGTCTTGTATGATTTAGTTTCTGGGCAAAGAGTTTTAAAGCTATTATCTCTAGATCTAACAGAGGAAACAGTATTAGATTTTCATAAGTTTTCTGAAGATTTTAAAAACCTTAAAGTAATGCTTCTCCAAAAATTGATTTTATCACAAATTAAAAACTTTCATAAAATGACATTGAATTAGTGAAGACTGACAAAGTAAGAAAAATTTTGAGTAAGAACATATAGCAGTTTATGTTAATTTTAAATCACTGGCACTAAAAAGAATTGTTTAAGAAAATAAACAGTGTGGCCATGATTTGACACCTGATTAATTTACCTTTGAATTGTAAGGTCCAGTTTTAACAGGAATGAGTGATGATGACTTAATATGAGAGATTATCAATCTTTTAATATAATGGATTGTACCTTATAGTTTTAGAAACAGCCCTGGATTATTTATTTTCTCTGAAGAGATGGATGCAGTTTGAAATTAATGAGTTGTCCAATATCTGACCTATTTGTGGGCACCAGGAGAGATGTATATTTTTGTCCCTTAAAGAAGAGCTGATTTTTAAGGGCTGTATTTTAAGATTTGGCATTGGCTGGAGTTAGTTGGCATATGCAAGAAACTAATCTGAGGTTTAAAAAAATTCATATGTGCAATTGCTTAAATAATAACACAATGAAAATTTATAGTTTACAATGTACTTTCTTATACATTATATCTTACCTTCACAGTAACCTTGTGAAAAAAGTGTCATTTCTACCATTCAAATTAAAATAGGAGAAAAAATGAGTCTCACCAAAGTTAAATGGCTTATAAACACACAGATTGATTGGTCTCAAATATATGATTCAGGCTCAACTACTCTGACTCCAAATATTGTCTTTTTTCCTGTGAATGACTATATGTGAATTTTACACAATAAATCACATCTTAGTTGTTCCTGTTCACCTACCCAGCATCAATAGATACATTTTGTGACAATACAAAATATGGTGTTATTCTAATAACTTTATATGTCAGTCAGAATATAAGATCATTCAGGCAAATTAATAAGATATTTTAATGTAATTTAATAGTTATAGAACTATTAGAATATTTTTAAAACTTCATTTGAGAAACAATTAAAAATTTATGGTTGTTTTTACTGTACATAGTGGAAAATACCAAAGAAGCATAGTCCTTGCCATTAAACTGAAAATGTAATGAGGAATGTTAAATCTGAACACATGAAAGACTGAAATAAACATTATTTAACAAAATGGTTTACTATTTTCAGAGGAAGAAGAATACAGACTGCAGAAATCAGAAATTTTGTTTGTTCTTTTTGTCCCCACTCGCATTCTATTTGACCATGTGTTAGGATACGTTAAAATAGAACCAAAGGGCTATGTAGACATCCCTTTCAAGAATCTGGGCTTTATATGTCTTTATTGCTTTAACTGATTCCTATTATTTCTGTTCAGCTTAAGTTTTCTTACCTTTAAGCCTTTACCAGGACATGGCCTTTATACTGTTTTCATAGATTCCATTTCCCATTTCCAGTTTCTACTTTAGGGTCTATTTAATGTTGACATTCTTCTGGACGTTGGACATAGGTACCTAGATCCAGATGTTATTTAAATCCATGTTCCTATGAACTCCTTAGTAAGTGTTTAAGATAATAAGAATATTGGAAAGTTTTTACCAGAACAAAGTAAAGATGGGCTTATTTACTTCATTTTATCTGATAGGTTTCCTTTGCCACCTCCTTCTGATGACCATCCCTCAACCTCCATTCAACCTCCTCTCTCCAGTAAACAGATGTGAATAATTTTGATGAAACATTAGGAAGGAGATAAAAATTGGATGTCTTGTGTGTCTGGAATATAAGATGTTTCATGACTAAAACATGTAATTATAAGAATAGCTTATCTAAGTGTTATTTTTAGCTTAAGTTGTTAATTGTAACCTCCAAGGTAACCACTAAAAAATAGACAATAGAGGAAATGACATGGAATCAAAACTGTACACTAAAAAAACAAAAAAATTAACACAAAAGAAGAAGTAATAGAAAAATAGAGCAACAAAAACGATGGAAGATATATAGAAGGCAAATAGCAAAATTACAACAAATTAAAAAATATGTACAGTGGTTTGGGGAAGAAAATGGAGCATAGGGGCTTTTCCCCCCTTACATTCCCTCTAATATTTTCTTTGTATTTTCTATAATAAGCTAGGTTTTGTTCATTATGACGATAACATAGTCAGGTTTACATAAATAAATGAAAATGTTGGTAGGGTAAATGCCACTCTTGGTACCATGTATAGGTCCAAATGGGCAAAAGTTTTAAGCTGTTTACTCCTTCAACCATCAAAAATTTTCCCCAGTAGAATTTTTCCTCATTTTTTCTAAGTACTATGTAAAAAAAAAAAATCTAGATAAAGAAATGAAATTTTACACAAATAGGCAAGTTAAGACACACTTATTGTCTCTTTTCTAATAAAGAAGATTAATTTCTTAAGTCCCAAAGCACAAGCTATTGATTTTACTTTGAACATAGATTTTTAAAAAAACTGAATACACTAAAATTGTATTATTTATTTATTTTGTTTTACAAATTCTAGAACATTAATGATATCTCTAATAATCTGTGAAAATATAGTTGAAGTTTAAACAGTGCTTAGGATATAAATGAACAAAAATCCTTTAGTACAAAGTGTTGAAATGTATTGCATTTATTTACTAATAATAAATTCAATCATTTTCCAAAGTTTGATAGGGATGAATGACATTCTATTAAAAGGAGAAAATAAAACTAATTAACTATATCTACAAATCAAAGTGGATTTGCTGGCATCTGGTGATAAAGTAATGGATACCTCTTCTTTGCTTTAGAGGTAAAGTGATAACATGTTAAGCTTCCTTTTTCACAGATATGTTTGTATCCATGTACTTGTAGCCCCCTTTATTCACAAATAAGGAAAATATATGTCAATATTTAACTTTCTTTCCATTCCTGATTTTGAATCCATTTCTTTCTTAGGCAAGTGGAAGAAAATGGTTCTTAAACTAATATGTTTGCAGCATCCCAAGTCATTCTTGCTATTGTTAACAGTACTTCTAATATTGTATTTATTTGGTCATATTTTAGTAACTAAGATATTGTATAGTTCTTATTACTAAATATTGTATGATTCTGGATCTACTATTAACTTGCCCATCCTTTGTCTTTTTGGGGCACCAGTCTCACATCTGACCTGACAATGTTGATTGAGCCCCAATAATGTCACAAAAGGATGTGATGAAAACTCCTAAAATTACATTATTGCTTAACCATGTCCTTTTAAAAATTGTGCTAATACTTAACATCAGATCTACATGCTTAACACATTTTTATGTATATAGCACAATTTGTTAACTATAAGTATGATGTATGTCAGATCTCTAGAAGTTTTCATCTTGTATAACTGAACTTTTATGTCAGCTGAATAGCAACTTCCTGTATCCTCCCTCCCCTAACCCCTGGCAACTTCTCTCTGCTCCTATGAGTTTGACTATTATACATACCTCATATAAATGTAATCCTGTCATTGTTTGTTTTGTGACTAGTTTATTACTGGGCATGATGTCAAGTTTTATGATTTCCTTCTTTATTGATCAAATCGTTGTTAAAACAATAGAATTCTGCATGGGGGACTCAACATACAATCATTAATCAACTCCAAGCCCATTTCTCAGCAGTCTCTAGTCTACGGGGGGCATGACGTTCCTACATGGTGAACAAGTTCTTACATGGGTAACAAGTTCTTACATGGTGAACAATACAAGGGCAGTCATATCACAGAAACTGTTTCCGTCTTAATCACGAGTATCATGAATTATGAACAATCAAGTCAGATATGATTATTCATTCTATTTCCATACTTGATTTATATATTAATCCCACAACAACTATTAATTGAGAATCTTCTGTGTGTCTGACGGCACTATTTTCAAAGATATCACAGTGAACATGTGACAGTTCCTGGCAGTTTGACCACCTCACTGGCATGATTTCCATTTCGGCCACACAGAGTGACCTCTTACAGTGCAGTATCTCCCTCGTACTTGCACCACTTCTTATTTTTCTATTTATTTATTTTTTAATGCAGGCAGGTTTGTTAGTTGCTTGTGAACAGGGGAGTCAGCAGAAGAGTAGGTAGGTTGGTTCCTCAAGGAAACATGGTATCTTTCTCCACCTGGCTTATTTCACTGAGCATAATACCCTCTAGCTCCATCCATGTTGTTGCAAATGGAAGGATTTGTTTTCTTCTTATGGCTGAATAATATTCCATTGTGTATTTGTACCACCTCTTCTTTATCCATTCATCTACTGATGGACACTAAGGTTGCTTCCATATCTTGGCTATTATAAATAGTGCTGCGATAAACATAGGGGTGCATGTGTCTTTTTCAAACTGGGCTGCTGCATTCTTAGGGTAAATTCCTAGGAGTGGGATTCCTAGGTCAAATGGTATTTCTATTTTGAGTTTTATGAGGAACCTCCATACTACTTTCCACAATGGTTGTACTAATTTACATTCCCACCAGCATTGTAGGAGGGTTCCCCTTTCTCCACATCCTCACCAACATTTGTTGTTGTTTTTGTTTTGGATGTTGGCCATCCTAAATTGTGTGAACTGATATCTCATTGTGGTTTTAATTTGAATATCTCTGATGCTTAGCAATGTGAAGCATCTTTCCATGTGCCTGTTGGCCATCTAAATTTCTTCTTTAGAGAAGTGTCTGTTCAGCTCCCCTGCCCATTTTTTAATTGGCTTATTTGCTTTCTGTTTGTTAAGGTGCATGAGTTTTTTTATATAATTTGGATATCAACACCTTATCTGATATGTCATTTATGAATATATTCTCCCATAGTGTAGGATGTCTTTTTGTTCTACTAGTGGTACACTTCACTGTATAGAAGCTTTTTAGTTTGATATAGTCCCACTTGTTCATTTTTGCTTTTGTTTCCCTTCCCGGGGAGATATGTTCATGAAGAAGTTGCTCATGTTTGTGTCCAAGAGATTTTTGCCTATGTTTTTTTCTAAGAGTTTTATGGTTTCATGACTTACATTCAGGTCTTTAATGCATTTTGAGTGTACTTTTGTGTATGGGGTTAGACAATAATCCAGTTTCATTCTCTTACACGTATCTGTCCAGTTTTGCCAACACTAGCTGTAGAAGAGGCTGTTATTTCGCCATTGTATATCCATGGCTCTTTCATCATATATTAATTGACCATATATGCTTGGGTTTATATCTGGGCTCCCTAGTCTTTTCCATTAGTCTATGGGTCTGTTATTTTGCCAGTCCCAAATTGTCTTGATTACCATGGCTTTGTAGTAGAGCTTGAAGTCAGGGAGTGTAATTCCCCCTGCTTTAGTCTTTCCTCTCAGGATTGCTTTGGTTATTCGGGGTCTTTTGTGGTTCCATATGAATTTTAGAACTATTTACTCTAGTTCTTTGAAAAATGCTGTTGGTATTTTGATAGGGATTGCACTGAATCTGTAGATTGCATTAGGCAGGAAGGCAACTTGGACAATATTAATTCTTCCTATCCATGAGCATGGGATGTGTTTCCATTTATTGGTATCTTCTTAAATTTCTCTCATGAGTGTAAAATTCAGCAGTGAAACCATCTGGCCAGGTGTTTTGTTCTTATGTAGTTTTTGATTACCAATTCACTTTCTTTGCTGGTAATTGGTCTAATCAGATTTACTCTTTCTTCCTGGGTCAGCCTTGGAAGGTTGTATTTTTCTAGAAAGTTGTGCATTTCTCCTAGGTTATCCAGTTTGTTAGTATATAATTTTTCATAGTGTTCTCTCATAATTCTTTGTATTTCTGTGGTGTCCGTAGTGATTTTTCCTTTCTTATTTCTGTTTCTGTTTATGTGTGTAGACTCTCTTTTTTTCTTGATAAATCTGGCTAGGGGTTTATCCATTTTGTTTATTTTCTCAAAGAACCAGCTCCTGCTTTCATTGATTCTTTATATTTTTTTATTCTTTTCAATATATTTACTTCTACTTTAATCTTTATTATGTCCCTCCTTCTACTGACTTTGGGCCTCATTTGTTCTTCTTTTTCTAGTTTCATTAATTGTGAGTTTAGATGTTCATTTGGGATTGTTCTTCTTTCCTGAGGTAGGCCTGTATTGCAATATATTTCCCTCTTAGCACCGCCTTTACTGCCTACGACAGATTTTGCAGTGTTGAATTATTGTTGTCATTTGTCTCCATATATTGCTTGATCTCTGTTTTTATTTGGTGATTGATTCATTGATTAATTTGGATCATGTGTTTGTGAGCTTTTTTATTTTCTTTGAGTAATTTATTTCTAGTTTCATACCTGTGATCTGAGAAACTGCTTGGTACAATTTCAATCTTTTTGAATTTGCTGAGGTTCTTTTGGTGGCCTAGTATATGATCGATTCTTGAAAATGTCCATGTGCACTTGAAAAGAATGTGTATCCTGTTGCTTTTGTATGGATTGTTCAGTAGATGTCTGTTAGGTCCATCTCTTCTAATATGTTGTTCAGTGCCTCGTCTCTTTATTCATTTTCTGTCTGGTTGATCTGTCCTTTGGAGTAAGTGGTGTGTTGAAGTCTCCAAAAATGATGCATTCCATTCTATTTCTTCCTTTAATTCTGTTAGTGTTTGTTTCACATATGTAGGTGATCCTGTGTTGAGTGCATAGATATTTATAATAGTTATATCCTCTTGTTTGACCCCTTTATCATTATGTAATGTCCTTCTTTGTCTCTTGTTACTTTCTTTGTTTTGAAGTCTGTTTTGTCTGATACAAGTACTGCAACTCCTGGCTTTTCTCCCTATTAGTTGCATGAAATATATTTTTCCTTCCCTTCAGTTTTACTCTGTGTATGTCTTTGGGTTTGAAGTGAGTCTCTTGTAGGCAGCATATAGATGGGTCTTGTTATTTTATCCATTCAGTGACTCTATGTCTTCTGATTGGTGTATTCAGACCATTTACATTTAGGGTGATAATCGATAGGTATATACTTATTGCCATTGCTTTAGATTTGTGGTTACCATAGGTTCAAGGGTAATTCCCTTACTATCTAACAGTCTAATTTAACTCACTTGATATGCTATTACAAACACAACCTAAAGATTCTTTTTTTTCCTCCTTTTTCTTCCTCCTCCATCCTTTGTATGTTATGAATCATATTCTGTACTCTTTGTGTATCCCTTGGGTGACATATATTTAGTCTTAGAAGTACTTCCATCTATAGGAGTCCCTCCAAAATGCACTGTAGACGTGGTTTGTGGGAGGTAAATTCTCTCAGCTTTTGCTTATCTGAAAATTGTTTAATCCCTCCTTCAAATTTAAATGATAACCTTGCCAGGTAGAGTATTCTTGGTTCAAGACCCTTCTGCTTCATTGCATTAAATATATCATGCCATTCCTTTCTTGTCTGTAATGTTTCTGTTGAGAAATCTGATGATAGCCTGATGGGTTTTCCTTTATATGTGATCTTTTTCTCTCTCTCTAGCTGCTTGTAAAAGTCTGTCTTCATCCTTGATCTTTGCCATTTCAATTATTATATATCTTGATGTTGTCCTCCTTTGGTCCCTTGTGTTGGTAGATCTGTGCATCTCCGTGGCTTGGGAGACTATCTTCTTCCCCAGATTGGAGAATTTTTCAGCAATTACTTCCTAAATGACACTTTCTATCCCTTTTCTCTCTCTTCTTCTTCTGGTACCCCTATCATGTGAATATTGTTCCATTAGAATTGGTCACACAGTTCTCTCAATATTCTTTCATTCTTAGAGATTATTTTTTCTCTCTGTACCTCAGCTTCTTTGTATTCCTCTTCTCTCATTTATATTCAATTTACCGTCTCTTCTACTATGTCTTATTTGCTTTTAAATCCCTCCACTGTATGTTTCATTTCAGATATGGAATTTCTTAATATTTGAAACTCCATCTTAAACTTGTTCCTGAGTTCTTGAATATTTTTTGGTACCTCCATAGGCATGTTTATGATTTTTATTTTGAACTCTCTTTTAGGATGATTGGTAAGTTCAGTTTCATTTGGCCCTTTTTCTGGGGTTTGTGAGATTTTCGTCTGGACCATGTTCTTTTAACATTTCATGTATCTGTGTTGTGCTCTCCATTACCCAGAAGCACCATTCTTTGGAGCTGCTCAGCGCCAAGAGTGAGGTTGGGAATCGTATGGGAGCATAGCCCATGCCAGGTGGGAGCAAAGAGCTGTTTCCTGAATCCCACCTGCAGTACCTATCTCTCATATGACAGTGGGTGGAGCACACAGGTGTAAGCCTCTTTGCTCTGCATCTCTAGCAGCTGTAGGCCGGGCCTCCCTCTGACTGGCCCGATGCCAGCGCAATGACTGCCATTTTGCGAGCAGGTGCCTGCAGGCCAATAGGAAGGCTCGGCAGGCTATATGTCACAGTGATGTGCCTCGGAGCTGAGTAGCCAGCCAGGTGTATGGAGAACCTGAAGCTCCTCAAAGTTCCCAATCTGCTGCATAGACCATGCTCAGACAACCTTGTCCCCCTATCCCTTCTCCCGGCAGCAAGCTCTGTGCAAAACCCGCCCCTTCAGCAGCCCTCTCGCTGCTAGGGAGCCTGTCAGATCACCCACCTTTCTTTAGTTGCAGATGGGGTCGGGTGTGGATCCCATCGTCCAAATACGGCCGGAATCTTTTTCTCAAGCACTCTTCCTTTCCCAACTCCCTATCTTCCAGAGTACCACATAGTGTAGGTTTCTGCTTGCAGAGCAGATCTGCCGGGTTGGGTGTTCAGCAATCTGAGGCTTCCAGACCCTCCCTGCTCCATTTCTTTTCCTCCCGCCAGTGAGCTGGGGTGGGGGAAGGTCTTGCGTCCCGCCAGATCAAGGCTTTCATATGTTACCCTTTTTCGTCAGGTCTATATGCAATCTGGTGCAGCCTTCTTTCCTGTTGTCATGTTAGGGTTAGTTGTATTAACTATATTTTCTCACTATCTGTGGTTTTGGGCGGAGTTCTCTGTCTCACCTCTTACGCCACCATCTTGAATCTTCCATTTCCTTCTTTTTTAAAGCTGATTAATAATCCATTGTTAGCATATAACACATTTTCTTTATCCATTTATCTATCAACAGACATGTACTTTGATTCCATATCTCAGCCATTGTGAATAATGCCACTGTAAACATGGGAGTGCAGATACCTATTCAAGATCTTTATTTCATTTCTTTTGGATAAATATCCAAAATTGCTGGATCATATGATAGTTCAATAGCAAAAAACAGCCTGATTCAAAAATGGACAAATGATTTGAATAGACATTTCTCTAAAGAAGACATAAAAATGGCCAAATACATTTATGAAAAGATGTTCACCAACACTAATCATCATGGAAGCCAAGTCTAAGCCATAATGTGACATAACATCACACCTGTTAGAATAGCTATTATCAAAATGATGAGAAAGATGTATTGGCAAGGATATAGAAAGAAGGGAACCCTTGTGCACTGTTGTAGGAATGTAAATTGGTGCAGCAACTATGGAATACAGTATGGAGGTTCCTCAAGAAATTGAAAATACAGCTACCATATGATCCATAAATCTCTCTCCTGGGTATATATCCAAAAGAAATGAAAACATGATTTCAAAAAGATATCTGTACCCCCATGTTCACTGCAATATTATTCATTCATAATAGCCAAGATAAAGAAACAACCAAAACATCTGTCAGTAGATAAATGGATAAAGAAGGTATGGACAACATATACAGTAGAATATTATTCAGCCATGAAAAAGAAGAATATCTTGTCATTTGTAACCACATTGGTGGATCTTGAAGGTATCATGTCAAATGAAATAAATCATACACATTAAGACAAAGACTCAATGTCATCAGTTTTATGTAGAATCTGAAATGTTCAAAATCAGAGGAACAGTGTGCAGTAGTGGTTACCAGTTCCTGAGGGATGGTATAAATGGGGGAGATATTGGTCAAAGGGTACTCAGGATAAGGACTAGGGATCTATTTTACAGCATGGTGATTATAGCTAATAATACTCTATTATATGCTTGAAAGTTATGAAGAGTAGATTTTAAGTGTTCTCACCACAAAAATTAAATTTCAATTATGTGATGTGATGGAGTTGTTAGCTAATGCTGTGGGGGTAATCATTTCACAATATAGAAGTGTATCAAATCAATACATTTGATGTCTTACACTTACACAATGTTATACATCAATTATATACCAAAAATCAGGAAGATATGTGCAAAATCCTAAAACCAGTGATATGGTTTAAGTTTTAAAAATTACAGGAATATTTAACTTAGAATGTGATTTTGTATTTTAATGATAAAATGCATATAACATTCATTACAAGCTCTAATATAAAATAATTAGAATAATATTTAAAACAATATCATGCAGAAATTCAATGTATTTAAGTAAAAGTAAGTTCAATTTTCTGTTGATATCCATCACATAAAATTTGTACAACTAATAAAATTAGCTCCTAAGAAGCACCAAGCAAGCTGAAGCTCTAAATCAACAGGGGCCCTTTTTTTCTTTGTATTTGTGATCTTAAAAGCAAATGCAGAGTAATGCTTAAAGCCAAAAATTAATTGTCATAATTACTTCTCGGATATAAAACTAGATGTGAGACTGTTTACTCATCTCTATGAGAGACTAAAGCCAGTTATTCTAAACTGTATTAAATGAGATAACACATGAAAGGAATTTCATACAAGCAATAAATAGTGATATTATCACTGTCATTATTATTGAAATAGCTTTCAATGTTGAAGCCACCACTGTAACCCTAAGGTAAACATTTGCCAGAAGGATTGTAAAATATTGATATGATTTTATCTTTTTGTTTCTGCTTCTGTTATCACATCTCCCTGTAATGCTTGTTTTAATGCCCCGGAATAGTCTACATTTCCTTTTCTCCTATAAGCCTCAGTGCAAGGCCTATGTAATCTCTTTGACTCAGAAACCAGAACTTATGTATGTTCCTATAACCATATAAATACCACCTCTAATAGCCCTTATTGCATTGTGTCATTGATGTTAGTATATATGAGTCTCCCCATTGTACTGGTGGCTTCTCAGGGCAAGAACTATTCTTTTTCTTTTTTTTGTATACTCATGAAAGCCAGTAAAGATGCTGAAAGAACTATATGCAAGTATAATACTTCATCACCCATATCTAGAAACATTTAAGGACCTACTGTGTCAGGCATCACTTTAGGTCTGGGGATTAGTAATCTACAAGGGCATTGCTCTCAAGGAGCTTTGCACTCTAACAATGTGAAGCAGATAAATAAATTGGAATTAAAGATTTTTCCCAAGTCATGTGAAAATAAAATAAAATAGGATCATTCATGACTCCTTTAGACAGATTGTTCAAGGTGATATTTGAACTGAGTCCTGAATAAGGAGAAGAGTCTACCAACTATTTGAAATATCTGAGGTAACAGGGGCCAAAGCAGGGACAACAGCCAATAAAAAAGATCAGAAGCTGAAATTACATTTTTAGGCTTGAAAGATTAATTTTTGAAGGGCTATTAGAATTATATTTTATTCAAAATTAATGTTAATTACTTCTCTAAATGAAGTCTTCATAAATGAACATCTTTAATGGGAGAGTTGATGAATAACAGTAGCTTTCTTAAAAGCACATTATGTATTTCTCCTCCTCGTTCTCAAAAGGAATGTTAAATAGTGATTAACATACAAAGATTTGTTGTCCATGATCCAAGCTATGGTCAGTGGGTCCAAGGACAGTAATAAGAAACTGATAGTACCTTAGGAGCAGCTGTTCATTTAAGAACTGGAAACAGGTGATAAGAAACACTCCATTTGTTGTATTCTATCTAAGATGACATAAAGCTGTGAAGATAATGAAGAAAAGGGTATTGTTAATTAGGTAATCAGGGAAATGCTATACAAATCAGGTAAAATTTTAGAGTAAGGTACAAAACTTCCAAGTTACTGCCTCAGTAATGTCATAGGGGTTCTGAATGTCACCCCTATTTGAATGTGAAGGATGGAGGATGGTGTTCATATTGGAAGTTTGCATCTATTACAGTGGTTAGTTGTCTACTTGCCTTTTCGACTTGCCTTTTAAATATCAGTTTAGATCTCTGCCTCTATATTCAATGTTATCTTACTCTTTTAAGGTACTGAAATAAGTATGACTTTTACCCCTTTGCGTTTTCCTTTATGAACCCAAAGAATATGTAGTTATGAACACTTTAAAGTTTCCAAGAAAGATGAAGGTGAGGAAAAAGCCTAGTGTCTAGATGGCTCCTATAGTGAATAAACACTCCCTGAGTAAGCCAAGACATTTAATTTGATCTAAATGCTTATGTGCTTGAGCACTGATGTAAAGAGTAAGCATGAGTGCATTGATGAAAGCTGTTGATTCCACAGATCACCTAAAGCAGAAGAGAATGATGCTGTAGAAATTTTATCCTACCAGTTTTGCACTTAGCATTTCTGGAATCAACAGTTATATGTTTGAATTGGGTGTCATGCTTTTGATAAATATACTATGATTACATATTCTCCATGTACTTAAACAGAAAATAAAATTCAAATGTTAATTTGATGCTTAATGACAGCTTACTTGAGTCTATAAAGACTAGCTATTAATAATGGGAGCATTATTTTTAATCTCAGTCTCAGAAGTTAAGTTCAAGTTCAACCCTCTCTACCCTGACTCTACTATTCTGGGAATAACATCTCAAGCACAGAAATCATCTGTACACATCCCAGTGTTGTAGCCTCTACATGAACTAGACTTTAAAAAGGTGTTAAATCTATGATTAATGTCAAAGTGTTTATTTAGGGAGAAAAAAGGTGAAAGGGATGGGGTTGCTTGCTTATGTAAGTCAAAAAACCTGAAATTGAAAGATTTCAAGAATATGAATAATAAAATATTTTAAGTTAATCATATTCAATCATTATGTTTTTTTGTCATTTTACTATAACAAAAGATGTTTTAAAAATAAAACTACTAAAATCAAAACTTTTTGCATCTCTCTGGTAGCTAAATATTTTAGATGTTCTATTGATGTTAATACTTCAAGTAACATTTTGCTGTCATACTTAAATTGTGTGATTTATATTGCAGTTCTGTGTGCTTGAAAGTGTGTGTGTATATCTGGTAAATGCAGCAAGTAAAAGTAATTTTCTTTATCAAAAAGCCCATGTATTTTTTAACCATGCTATCAACCTTCAGATTAATATTAAATTAAGTTTTTAGGATTAAAGCCCTTATGAAAAAAAACAGTAATGATAATTGCATTAATGGCCTATTAGGGAAACTATATCTTTCAGAGAGCTGTTTACTGGGGACAGATAAAGACAAAGTAAAATGTTGAAACACATAATGCAGTTTGAGTTTATATAATTGAAATATTGTCGGAATGTACTGGTAAACTCATGCATTCGTACATGGTGAGATTTAGAAAAATAGTTGTTTTTCTCTGAGTACTTTTATATTCTGTTGTATAATGATGATGAGCCCAGATTCTGGAATTAGTTCACTGTGTATGAATCTCAATTCTATTATCTGCCAGATCTGTTACTGGAACAATTTACCTAAATGGTCTGCATCTCAGTTACATCATTTCCTAAATAAAGCTAGCTAATAAAACCTATTTCATTGATATTTTATTGAATACTTGGGAATCCTTAAAACAGTGTGTGGCATACAATAATGTTATTATTACACTATTATTTTTATTATTTCCTTTATGAAACAAAATCTTAAATACCTGTAACAGTAATTGTGTAGTTTAAGCAAAGCTTAAATTTATTCCATTTAAGTTCTCCATCAGTATACTCAATATTCTAAATTTGGAACAGATGAAACAAAGCTATAGTATTCTATATCTTAAGAGAATATTTTTTAATATACCATATGTTAAATGGGACGTTTTGCTAAAAGAGAGAATGCAGTGCATAAGAAGTTATCAGAATTTGTCTCAAAGATTGCTTATGAAGTAAGCAAATTAAAATAATGAACATGTGTACATCTCTGTCTCACCCTCAGTTGCAATGAAACTTTTTTTCTATTTTGGTGTCATTAATATACAATTACATGAGCAACATTGTGGTTTCTAGATACCCCCCATTATCAAGTCCCCACAACATGGCCCATTATAGTCACTGTCCATCAGCATAGCAAGATGCTATAGAGTCACTACTTGTCTTCTCTGTGCTATACTGCCTTCCCTGTGCCCCTCACTACATTATGTGTCCTAATCATAATGCAATGAAATTTGAAGAACTATATCCCATAAAATTATTTAGCTTGGTAGGATTTCAGTGGTATTTCTACCACATACAAAGAATGCAAGAAGTAATATATAATCCATGGTAATCTAATGTACAGTGCAATGCATATAATACTGTACTGTTATATAATATATAATATATTGATATAATATAATACTGTACTATAATTATGTAAGGTGATAAATATTGCTTCAGTGGCAATTGTATTGCAATACATTACATATATCAAAGTAATGCATTGCACACTGTAAATTTACCAAATGTTGTATGTAAAATATATTCAATATAAAAGCAGAAGAGTAAAATAAAAAAAAATAAAGATTGACATTGTGAAAAAATTTGAGTTATATATTAAAGGAGTTCTTTGAATTAGAAAGAACTTTTCACCAGGTATATCAAAAACCTATTGTTTGTTCAATTTATTTTTAATTTAAATCACTTTGGAAAATTAATCAGTATTTACATATTTAATGACATCTTGTTTACTCCATTGTTGTGGGACCTATTCCTGCCCTAAAGTTATAGGGATGGCTGAACAGATGACACCCAACACTAAACAAATGAGATTGATAGAAGTTTATTAGAACTAATAAACAAGTTAAAGATGCAGAACATAAGATCAATATACAAAAATAAATTACATTTATATAAACATATGATAAACAATCAGAAAATGTTTATAATAGTATCAAAAATTCCTGAGAGAATTTTAACAAAATATAAATAATCATGTTCATGGATTGGAAGACCAAATAATGTTATGATGATGGCAGTACTTCCCCAAATTGATCTATAGATTCAATGCAATTCTTATCAAAATGTCAGTGACATCTCTGTAGAAGCTAACAGGTTGATTCTATAATCATAATTGATTTGCAAGGAACATAAAATAGCTAAAAAATTCTGCAAAAAAGGAGAACAAAGTATCAGGACTCACACTTCCTGATTTCAAAACATAATACAAAGCAACAGTAAATAAGATGACATATGAATACATATATAGATCAATAAAATAGAATTGAGAGTTCAGAAATAAACCACATGTTTAGGGCTGACATTTGACAAGAGTGCCAAGACCAATCCCAGAGTATAGTCTTTTCAACAAGTGGTCCTGGGAAGACTGGAGATCTAGCTGCAAAAGAATGACCTTTGACCCTTACCTCATACTATATACAAAAATTAGCTCAGGGTAAATCAAAGACCAAAATGTAAGAACTATAAAATTTTTGGAAGAAAACAAGGTAAATCTTCATGGCCTCAGATTGTGTATTGAATTCATAGTTATGATGTCAAAAATATGAACAACAAAAGAAAAAAATAATAAATTGATATAGATCAAAATTTCAAAAATACTTCAAAGGACACTATCAAGAAAGAGAAAAACCCACAGAGTAGGCAAAAATATTTATAAATTATATCTGGTAATGAATTAATATCATGAATATAAAGAGAACACTTACAGTTCAACAATTCAACAATAAAGAGACAAATAATCCAATTACAAGTGGGTAAAAGATTTGAATAGACATTTCTCTCAAGAAGATATATGATTGACTAATAATCATATGCATAAATATTCAGCATTATTAGTATTAGGGAATGAGAAAACACTTCACTTCCACTAGAATATCCATAATTAAAAAATATACACTAAGAAATTATTAGTAAGATGTCAAGAAATGGAAATATTCATAGTTCTAGCAAGAATTTAAAATCATGTAGCTACTTTGGAAAACAGTCTAGAAGTTGTTCAGTTGTGTGTGAAAACTAATGCCAGCATTATTCATAGCATCCACAAGGTGAAAACAAATCAAATGCCCATGAAATGAAGAATGGATAAACATTCTATGTCATATCCATAGAGTGGAATATTATCCTGCCACAGAACAAAAAAGGAAGTGTGGATATATCCTGTAACATGAATGAACATTGAAAATGTTATACAAGATGTAAGAAGTCATTCATAACGCAACACTTATTATGATTCCATGTGTATGAAACATCAAAAATAGGCAAGTCTATAGAGACAAAAGTATATGAGTGGTTGCTTGGGGAAGAAGTGAAGAATTGGGGCAACAGGGGTGGATAACGAAATGTTAAAACGTTTCTTTTTGAGTAGATAAAAATTTTCTAAAATTTATTCTGGTAATGATTGCACATATGTGAACACAAACTAAAAAAAACCCTGAATTATATTCTTGAAATGGATGAATTGTATGGTTTGTTAATTGTATCTCAAAAATGCTTAAAAATATAGGCATGGAAGATATGACAAGACCTAAATTTGAACTTACAGAGATAAAAACTATAATTTCTGAAATTAAAAATATACTGGATCTGATTAATGGCAGAAACACTGTACAATAAAATATAGGGTGACCTTAAAGACTTAACAATATGCACTATGCAAAATGAAGTACAGAGTGAAAAAAGATCTTAATAAAAGTACAGAGCTACACTGAGACTAGAGATGACTTGAAGTAGCCCAAAATTTGTGTAATTGCAATCCCGAAGTGGGGGTTGGCACAGAGAAACATTATGTGAAGAAATCGTGGCCAATTATTTTCCAAATTCGATATAAATGTTAAACACTTAGATCCAAGGTGTGCAATAAGTTCCATGTATAAGAACCATAAATAAAACTACAAAAAAAAACACATCATAATCAAATTGCTTGAAACCTGTGATAAAGAGAAAATCTTAAATGTAACCAAAGGGAAAAAAAATGTACTAGTTACAGAACAAAATTGAATTACAGCCAATTTCTTGCCATAAATAATATAGGTGAGAAGATAATGGAGCAGTATCTCTAAAGTACAGAAAGAAAAAAACTGTCCACTTTGAATTCTGTGTTTAATAAAATATTTTTCAAAAATGAAGATGAAATAAAGACTTTCACCATTTAAAAGCAGAAATATGTAATAATCAGCAAAATACACTACAAGCAATGTTGAAGGAAATCCTGGTAAATAATACCTGATGAAAATATAGATCTTGGAATAAAGAACACCACGAATGATAATTATACATGGTTAATATTTTTTATTTAAATGTATTATGATGATTGAATATTAAAAATGATAAAAATATAGTGAGGCATTTGTAGCATATATAAAATAAAACGTGAAAATAATATACAGGTTAGCAATGGAGAAGTGGAAATATACTATTATAAGATTCTTATTTCATAAAGTGGTGTATTCTTACTAGAAAATAGACTAAGAAATCAAAAATACATATAATATATGCTAAAGCCACAACTATTAAGATAATAAACAAAGGGTTATAGCCAATGACCCAAAAAGGAAGTTAAAATTCAAACAGAAAACAATTAGTTTAAAGAAGCAGAAAAAAGAGGAAAATCAAAAGGAAAAGAAAGCCAAACTGATAAAAAGAAGACCAACAGTAAAATCGTAGCTTTTAATCAAAGAGCATCATTAATCAAAAGAAAAACAGATAACACCTTTTTGGATACCCTGACAAGTTGCACATCACATGTGACTTAATTAAACTAATCAGTTGTTTCTTCCCTGGATGTTCAATCTTGAAGAAGTCATGCATATATTCAAGGTCCTTTAAAGATAAAATGTGACAACTAAATTTAGGATCTAGAGTTATGTAGGCAAAATTTCGTTGCTCATTGGTCTCCAGGTACTGACATAGAGTGTTGATTTGCCATTGTATTAGATATGGTAGTCCCATGTAAATAGTTTAAGTGTGTCTTACCTCATTGGTTCTCACTGTAAATTGATTCTTAAATTCTATTTATTTTCTTATGTGAGCTAATCAATATTCTAACAATAGTGATTTATTAATTGGTGAGATCAATAATTATTGATTTAAAATCAAATGATGCTCATCTTAGAATGCCTATATAAACCAGCCCATTGTTATTTTTTAGTTGCAAATAGCATAAACAAATTCTAATTAACTCAAGCAGTAAAATTTAATAGAAAGGTTTCAATTCTGGTAGTAGAAACAAGCACAAAAATCAATAAATTAATATATAAGAAAATTATTTCAGTTAGTAATAAGAACTATGAAGAAAGTAATCAAGACAATTTGGTACTGGCACAAGAGGAGACCCATAGACCAATGGAACAGACTAGAGAGCCCAGATATAAACCCAACCATATATGGTCAATTAATATATGATAAAGGAGCCATGGATATACAATGAGGAAATGACAGCCTCTTCAACAGCTGGTGTTGGCAAAACTGGGCAGCTACATGCAAGAGAATGAAATTGGATTCTTGTTTAACCACAAACACAAAAGTAAACTCAAAATGGATCAAAGACCTGAATGTAAGTCATGAAACCATAAAACTCTTAGAAGAAAACATTGGCAAAAATCTCTTGAATATAAAGATGAGCAACTTTTTCCTGAACGCATCTCCTCGGGCAAGGGAGACAAAAGCAAAAATGAACAAATGGGACTACTTCATGCTAAAAAGCTTCTGTACTGCGAAGGGTACCACCAGTAGAACAAAAAGGCATCCTACAGTGTAGGAGAATATATTTGTAAGTGACATATCTGACAAGGGGTTAACATCTGAAATATATAAATAACTCACACGCCTCAACACCTAAAAAGCAAATAACCCTATTAAAAAATGGGCAGAGGATATGAACACACACTTCTCCAAAGAAGAAATTCAGGTGGCCAACAGGCACATGAAAAAATGCTCCACCTTGCTAATTATCAGGGAAATGCAAATTAAAACCAAAAGGGATATCACTTCATGCCAGTTAGTATGGCCATCATAGAAAAGACTAGGAACAATAAATGCTGGCAAGGATGCAGAGAAAGGTGAACACCCCTACACTGCTGGTGGGAATGTAAACTAGTTCAACCATTGTGGAAAACAGTATGGAGGTTCTTCAAAAAACTAAAAACAGAAATACCATTTGACCCAGGAATTCCACTCCTAGGAATTTACCCTAAGAATGCAGGATCCCAGATTCAAAAAGACATATGCACCCCTATGTTTATCACAGCACTATTTACAATAGCCAAGAACTGGTAGCAACCTAAGTGTCCATCAGCAGATGAATGGATAAAGATGTGGTACATATACACAATGGAATATTATTCAGGTATAAGAAAAAAACATCCTACCATTTTCAACAATATGGACAGACCTAGAGGGTATTCTGCTCAGTGAAATAAGCCAGGCGGAGGAAGACAAGTATCAAATGATTTCACTCATCTGTGGAATATAAGAACAAAGGAAAAACTGAAGGAACAAAGCAGCAGCAGACTCACAGAACCCAGGAATGGACTAACAATTACCGAAGGGAAAGGGACTGGGGAGGATGTGTGGGAAAGGATGGAAAAGGGGAATAAGGGGCATTACAATTAGTACACATAATGTGGGGGTGGCACAGAGAAGGCAGTATAGCACAGAGGACAAGTAGTGACTCTATAGCAACTTACTCTGATGGACAGTGACTGTAGTGGGGTATGTGGTGGGGACTTGATAATGGGGGGAATTTAGTAATCACGATGTTGCTCAAGTGATTGTATATAGAGAAAAAAAGAACTATGAGGAAATTGTATGAGTAATAGGACAGAAAATGACAGGGGTAGTTTCAGATGATAATTTATTCATCTTGGGTGGTCAAGGATTTAAGCAGTAAGTGTGGGAATGAGGATGTAACTATTGAACAGGGCTTTGATGAAAGTATGACAGGCACTTCCTTTAGGCCAGAGAATAGTCTGCATAATCCTTCCAATAATTGGATAGCAATTAATACAGGGTTTTAAACGAGTACTTTTCCTGAATATAGAATGAAACTACATTTCCCTTTGTTGCCTTGTTAAATTAGTCCATATTAATATCCGTAGTCCCAATTGTGCACTAGAGCAGATATATTACCTATTTTTCACACTAGTCATATATAAAATTTTCCCTACCTATGTAGTACTTCAGTATCAGGAATTAACTATTGTTGTGCTTTTTATCTTTGTCAGTCTCACCAGTGAAAATTTTTATTTTAGCATATTTATATCTGTTTGTATTTTTCACAATAGAAGTTCTATTTCCTTATCCTTGACCCAGTTTCCTTTTTAAGTAAGAATTTTGTTTCACTGATGAGTTTTTTTTATATGTACACAATGAGACTAACTTATTTTCAAACTCTGAATACATGGCCCAAACTTCAGTATTTATTCAGGTTCCCCTCCCTTTCAACCTACCTCTCTTGCCCTGGTATGTCAGCATACCTTCAATCCATAGTTGAAATCACAGCCTTAGCCTGTCTTGTCATTGTTGGTGTTTCACATCCTTGAAGTATTTCAAAGGTACTAAAAGATGAGTAAATTCTAATTTTAAACTTGCGTCTAAACAAGTTTGTGAACTTACGTCATTTATGCTTTTGGACATCTGTAAAATTAGTTGATTCTAATGGTTGTGATGAAAAATGGAGTAGCTATTTTTAAAGTGAACTCAGAAAGGCCTCATGACATTATTAATTTTCTTTTATTTAGAGATGATTATTTTATCTTAAGCACTTTATATAATATAAAGTCTTTATTTTTTGTTGATATACAACCTTATATTGGTTTCAGATATACAACATAGTAGTTTCAACAGTTACACATATTATTAAATCCTCACCCCCACTAGTGTGGTTACTATTTGTCAACATAGGAAAATGTTAAAGAATTATTGACTATATTATCCATGCTGTACTACTATCCCTATGACCAGCCTACATCATGATTGAGAATTTTTGTGCCCCTTTATCCCCCTCACACTTCCCACTCACCCACCCCAACCCCTCCCCCATGCTATCCACCAGTCCCTTCTCAGTGTTTATGAATCTACTTCTGTTTTGTTCATTCTGTTTTCCTTTGTATTTATATTTCAGAAATAAGCGAAATCACACAGTATTTCAGTATTTGTCTTTCTCCACCTGGCTTATTTCACTGAGCATATTACCCTCTAGATCCATCCATGTTGTGGCAAATGGCAGGATTTCTTTTTTTATGGCTGAATAATATTTCATTGTGTATATGTACCACTTCTTTATCCATTCATCTATTGATGGATATTTTGGTTGCTTCCATATCTTGGTCATTGTAAATAATGCAGCAATAAACATAGGGGTGCATATATCTTTTCCAGTCAGGAATTTTGTTTCCTTCAGGTAAATTCCTAGAAGTGGAATTACTGGGTTGAATGCTATTTTTATTTTTAGTTTTCGAAGAATCTCCATAGTGCTTTCCACAGTGGCTGCACCAATTTACATTCCCACCAAGAGTATAGGAGGGTTCGTATTTCTTCAAATCCTCACCAACACTTGTTTTTTCTTGTCTTTTGGGTAGTAGCCATTGTGACTGGTGTGAAGTAATATTTTATTTGCATTTGTATTGATGATTAGCAGTGTGGAGCATCTTTTCATGGGCCTTTGGCCATTTGTATTTCTTCCTTGGATAGATGTCTTTTCAGATCCTCTGCTCATTTTTTAATTGAGTTATTTGTTTTTTGGATGTTGGGGCATATAAGCTTTTTATATATTTTAGATGTTAATCTGACAAATTTTAATATTTTCCCCTCATTTTATGGATCAAAATTCCTTCTGGAAACTAAAAGTTACAGTATATCCTTTTTCTTTTTTCTGCAATGTAGAGGACTAGATAGAGGATGATATCCTAAGAGTTGGAATCCAGGAAAGTTGGAGGTTCCACTAAAATCTTGAAATTCAAGTTGCTTCTTCTAAATTAGCCTTTCAACAAAATACTAAATTGGAGTCTTAAGCCCTTATGCAACTCTAAATAAAACTCTTCAAATATCATGTTCATTGTTCCTTGTATATATAGCTTCCCCAGGAAGCCCTCAGGAGAAGTGGTGATTGGTAGAACAGTAATTTGACATTCTTGAATCCTTGTCTTTCTCATCAACTTAATTTCTGAAAATAGTTAGGGAATCATAGGATAATGCAGGTTTATAAAATATTCCTTTGTCTTAATTCAAACAGGATAATCAGTAAGGAATGTTGAGACTTCTGGAGAAATAGAAAATTACAGTTAGAATTGACATATAGAAGTTTCAAAGGCTGGAACAAGTATACAAATGATAATGTAATTTATAGCATCCGTATGCCTTTGTATTACACATACTCCAATCTGACATCCATCTTCGTAGTTGGATAAAGAAAATCTGGAATGAGAGAAGCAGTAAGATATGCTGAGAGGATCCTGACCTTCTTAAACTATGACCACATAAAAACCAGCCATCAAGATTAATTTTTGTCAGTCCTTCCTTCTTCACTAATTGAAAATCTCAAATGGATTATTTTGTAAACTTTTTTCTTATTCATATTTTTCATTAGGTTTGTACCAGTCTTTCTTTTCCTGAGGTTTAAGTCTACCTTACCATACTTCTAATTCCAGCTTAAATTTGTCTGTCTTGGTTCTTGCTTTTCAAGAGTTTCAATTTTCCTGAGTGTCTTATTCCAAATTCTAACACCTATGATGTTTTGTCAGGAGAGTTCCAAGTTTGGGAAAAATCAGTAGAACGAGCAATGGCTACGGACAGAATCAACTGATGATATGTGTGAAGAGTGGCCTATTTAGAGTCCCATTCTATTGGTCACAGCATTTACCGGGCATTAAACTATGAAGATCTGTTCAATACTGTTTCATCACATCTGCTTTGAAACATGTGCTTGGAGAATTGGCTGCATTTATTATATTTTAGGCTTATATATACACTTTTCTCTGAGACACAAAATTAAACATATAGATGATGTTCTCAGGGACTGAAGGCTAAATTGAGTCTGAATGGTTTCCTCTGGGTTTGGTTAGTCACATTGTTTTTCAGTATTCTTGTTCCTTATTTATCCTATAAACAGAATTATGTTCTTTGCCGGCTTCATTCAAGAGCATTTAGTATCATATCTGACATTACTGCTAGCCCTTGCATTTGTGAAGTAGTGTGGTACAGTATCTGAAACTTGATATATTTTGTGAAATCAAGTCAGCCATACTTTTTTTTTGGTAATAATCTACTTTTATTTACAATATATCTATTGTGTTATATTCTGGTTTGAAAATCTGCCAGGCTTATTCTTAAGATATTGTCATGATTGATACACAACCTAATGTCTTTGTTCTTAGAAAACTGTACTTCCTACTCCATGCACACATCCTTTACAAAATGCAATTCCAGTATATTCTTACTTTCAGGAAAAGTAAGCCATTATACCCTGGCAATATTTTGCTACCTGTCTGTGAAAAAAGTGTATAAAATAATAAACTGCACCTCAAATGCAATTAAGGATGAGCTTTTCAAATAAAGAGCTACAAGTGGCCACAATATAATTGATTGACAGATTTTAAGAACATAATAAAAATATTTTTTCTTCTTCATCTATTGTTTCTAAAGCACAAGAGAAAGGAAAGTGGTATTCAGTATAGATAAACATGGTTTTCTTTTTTATGCTTGAGTTTTCCTCTGGACTTTTCCAAGATCCCGCTTGTGTGTCTTCATATATGGTTTTTTTTTTCCAAGCTTTTTCCTCCTTCTTTTGCATAGCTGCCTCCTTCATATATTTTGGTTCAAGTAAAAACTCCCCAAATCTTCATTATTTTCTATTGTAATATCTTATTATTTCTTAGGATTCCTCTCATACTTTTATTATTTTATTTACCTACTTATTTATATTTCCCTTATTAGAGTTAGGTTTAGTGAAGTCACAAACTATGTCTCTCATATTACCAGTGCTGTATAGGCACTCATAACACATTCTGAATAAGTTCTTTGTCAGATGTATCAATTATAAGTATCTCCCATCACCTTGTGGTTTACTTTTTTGCTCTCATAATGGTGTCCTTTAATGAATGTAAGTACTTAGTTTTAATACAATTAAAGTAATCTTTGCTTTTGTGGTTTCTTTTATGCCCTTGTAATATATTACATTGTCCTTACCACCAAAAGGTAATGACATGTTCCTATATTTTTCTGTAGAAAATTATTAACTTTACCTTCTGTGTTTAATTCTAAAATCTATTTTGGATTAAATTGAGTTTATGGTATGTCATAGAGGTCAAGATTTGTATTTATTAGCTGTTTTCATAATAATCCTGTTTAAAAAGACATCTCAAAACTCAGTGATTTAAATCAATTAGCATTTTTTTAGTTCATGAACCTAGGGGTCAGATTAATGGCCCATCTCATCTTGTCTGGCTCATTCATGTATCTAGTGGTTAGATAAATATCTTTTTATCTAAGACAGCTTCCTTCTTGGGCAACTTCCTTCTTAGGACCCAGATCCATTTAATGTCTCTTTCTTTTTCTGGCAAATAGCCTAAAGATATTTTCCTGTCAGCTCCGGGGGTGCAAGACTAACTGCTGGCTCCAACGACATTAATTTTAAAGATATCTTGCATCATTTTGGTTAAATTGCCACTGGAACAAAGCAAGATATGTGACTAATCTGGAGTCAGAGTAGGAAGGTACTATAAAGTGTCATATCAAAGTTATGGATAGAGGGAGAAATGATTACTGGAGGCTATCAATGCAATTGATCTCCCAAACTCCATTCTATGGCCATTATTATTGACATCCTGCCTATATGTAAAGTATGCTTTCTGGGACCCTATCTCACTTGATTATGACAGCAAGTTAGAAAACTATTATTTTTTTATCTATATTTAGTTCAGAGATTACATCTTTATATCCACGTACTTATGAAATAAAGTTATGTGTACCATATGCCCTTAACCTAAAATGATGAAATAGAGAAAGAATAATCTTAATAAACAATAGAAATAATTGGATACATATTGCAGTCACTGAATTATACCATTTCTGAGATATTGCTGGACAAATATGATGCCCCTTACACAATGGAAAATATGTAATATTACATTCCAGTTCTACACTTGGAATGATTCCCCAGTTGATGGCTTTCAATGGCAAGACTCTGAATTGTGAGATATCAATTTTTCTCCTAGTACTCTTCTTAGTTTCCTTTCACATGGATATGGAAATACAGGCCTCTAGGAAAATTTTTAGCTTGATTCCTGCCTATAGAAATTTTGATGCCTGGCTTTACAAATTTAATCATATCTGTCACCAAACAATCCTAGAGTAAGTATAGTTTCCTTAAAAAGTCACTGGGCTTCCTGTATATCTGATTAGTACTTTGAAAGCAACATCAACATTGCTTTCCAAATGTAACTCTCTTCATAAATGTATTTACTACTACTGCAGAGTCTGTTTTGGGACCATACTTGAAGCTAAATAGGTCTACTATTAATCACCTAATTCTTTGAAAATTTATTTCATAGAGTCACATACTTGATTTGAATCACACTTTGAGACCATGTCCTATTTTGATCAATTGCCTTCTGATGAGGCTAAGAATGAAAGATAGTCTGCAGATAAAATAGTTCTTATTTCCGTTGGGCTGCCTTATATGTTTAGGAGGTGGCTGACCTTTAGCTGATGAGGGTACAACTGAAGTGCTGACTCCAGATCTCTCTCATTGCAAGCAGAATATCTCAGGCATGTTCTCATGGCAAAGACAGAGCTGCAGTAATCAAGAAGCAGTCCAGTCATATATACCCTTTTTATTCTCTCATTGTTTTTATTTCCTTACTTTCCATAGATCACAGCAAATCATATAGTTGAGACTAGGGTCAGACTGATGTGGTATTACAAATAGGGTATTGATAGAAGGAAGAATAAAGAATTAGAGCTGTTATGGCAAATATTCTAAAACAAAGAAATGTTTAATTAATAATATTCTTCCACATGTATCTTTATAAATGATCAGTCCTTTCACAATTTACCTCAAATATATTTTGTTTCCAGAATAGAATCCTTTACACATTCGGTTAGATTTATTTTCTGGCATTATATGCTTTTTGGTACTATATTCTAATGATATTCTGAAGTGTATTTTCTAATACAACTTTTTTGTTGGAATTATTTAGCATAAAAATTGATTCTTATACACCAAACTTTATTATTGATTATTTGATCCTACTAAAGTCATTTATTATTTGTAATATTATATCTGCATATTCTTCTGGATTTTTTTACCTATGTAATATCACCTACAATTTCTTCTTTTCAACCACTATTTTACTTGCTTTACTCTGAACATTATAAAATCTAGTGTAATATGAATAGAAGTGGTTATATAGTCATATATGTCTTGTTCCTAGCATTAGGGCAAAAGCATTCAGTCTAATGACATTAAATGCAACATTTGCTCTGTGTGTATGTGTATGTGTGTATTTAAAAATGTATCTTTTATTGCTATATTGCTGATAATTTTAATCATGAAATGGTTGAATTTTATCAAATTATTCTTTTGTGCCTCTAATGAGATTATTTTCACCTTTATGTTTTTAATGTGGTGATAACAGTTTCTAATGTTAAATAAATCTTGAAATAAACCCAATTTTTTCATGATATGACATCCTTTTTTTAATGTACCTTTTATTTAGAATATTTACATCTAAGATCATGAGATATATTGACCAGTAATATTAATTTCTTCTAATGCCCTATCATGTATATGTATCAGAGTTCTGCTTTCATTAAAAATTTAAGAAGAACCCTATCTTTTTTTATGTTTTATCTTTTTTTATTTTTTATATATTTTTTAATGTTAAATTTAAAAAATGCCTGGAAAAATTCCAAATGAAATCATGCAGGTCTACTATTTTATTGAGAGATTATTAATTCTTGATTATATTCATTTTAGAGATAAGTATTGGATTTTCTATTTCATCTTGTGTTAGTTTTCATATGTGACTCTCAAGGATTTGTCCAGTTTATTTAAACTGAGTAATTGATTGGAAATATATGTGGGGCTTTATTTCTGTGTTGTCTATTCTGTTCCATTGGTCTATGCGTCTTTTGTTTTTTTTCTAATACCATGCTGTTTTAATACTATTGCTTTGAAGTATAGCTTGAAATCAGGAAGTATGATGCCTCCAGGTTTGTTATTTCTCAGGATTGTTTTGGTTATTTGGAGCCTTTTGTTGTTCCATACAAATGTTAGATTTTTTTTTTCTGTGTATGTGAAGAATACCATTGGAATTTTCATAAGGATGGCATTGCATCTATAGATACCTTTGAGTAATATGGACATTTTAACAATATTAATCCTTCTGATCCATGAACATAGGATATCTTTTATGGCCAATAGCCATATGAAAAGATGCTCAATGTCACTAACTGTTAGGGAAATGCAAATCAAAACCATAATGATATATCCCCTCACACCTGTTGGAATGTCTGTTATCAAGAAGATAAGAGATAACAAGTGTTGGTGAGGATATAGAGAAAAGGGAACCCTTGTGTATTGTTAGTGGAAGTGTAAATTTGTTCAACCACTATGGAAAAAAGCATAGAATTTCTTCAAAAAATTAAAAATACAGCTACCATATCTCTCTTAATTGCATATTAATTAATGAACATTGTATAAGTTTATGTAATTCTGTTTTTATTGATTACATTTATTAAAAAAAAACTTTTCCCAACATATTGGAAATTTTATAAACAATCTTCCTTCACCACAGATACTTGAGAAATAATATTTTAACTTTCAAATCTTCTGTTAACTCATAATATATTTTTGTCTGTGTCATCTATCAGTTATTTAGAGACAAATTCTAAAACCTCTTTTGCTACTAATTTTTTAGTTTTATAGTATTTTTTGTTATACATATTTTGAAGCCAAGTTATATAATGCATATACAAATTGACACTATATTTTTTTAGCATTGACCCTTCCATCACTATGAAATGTCTCTTTTAATATGTAGTATATTTATTTTTCAACTTTAACATAACTAAATCAATTTTATGCAATTAATGTTTTCTTAACATGTTAGTTTTACTATTTTTTCAACTGTTTGTGTCCTTATTTTAAAAACATGTCTATTGTAAACAGTATATTGTTAGAGATTTTTTAACAATTCTGATCACCTCCTTTTAATCTAGTATTTTCATTTTTATTTAATTGCTGATATAATTGTTTAACTTTATCATTTTGCTCTTTATTTTATATTTGTACTATCACTTCTGTGCTCTTATTTCTCTAACATTGCTTTTCTTTGTGTTACTCTGTTATTTTCTTTAAATTATACCCTTTTCTACCTACTCCTCTGTCAGTTACAATTTTTATTACATTTGTAATAATTAACATAAGATTACAGCATGCATTCTTGACCTAAATTTGTACTGTCAACAGTTTGTGAAAATCATGATTGTTTAACACCACCATCCCCTGTATTTTGTACCTTTTTTCTCATATTTTATAACTCTGAATATATTTATACTGTACAAGACATATATTATCTTTTGTATAGTACAAGTTCATTTACATTTATTCATTTCTCTCTGTGTGTTTCCATGTTCTACTTGAGTCAACATTTTGATTTCTATTTTATTTTTTGAAAAATTCAACCATTATCTATTTATCATATTGTTTCTACCATTATTCTATCTCTTCTTCTTATATACCAGTTTTAAGATACTGGATCTTTTACATTCTTTTCATTATTTTTTATCATTTTTTTCTGTATCATTTAATCATTTTTTCTATATCATTTCATCATTCATCCATGAATGAACATTAATTTGCTAATATTGATATTCTGTATACAAGATGCTATTAAACCATCTATTGAATACCTAATTTTAATTACTGCATGTTTTTTATTTGGAGAAATTTTAATTTTTAATTCTTTTTACATATACAGTACACATTACTGGAAAAATCCTCCCTTTATTTTATTTTCTTACTCATACACTAATAGTTAATTTAAAATCCATATCTGTGAACCATGATGTCTAAGTTCCCTCTGGGTCTTTTTTCCTTTTTGATTTTTTTTCTGCCTGGATCCTGCCTTAGAATTTTTTGGAATTTTTTTTCAATTTTTGAAAATTTTTAAGAGGATTGAACTAATATTTTCTCCTAAAATAGATTTATTTTCTGGCAGACAGAGTATGTCGTCCACTCAAGAATTAATATTAGGTTTTATTAGGGCTTCTCTACTTCTGTTTTGCCATTACTCCTAGAACATGGATATTCTAGAGACATTATGAAATGTCTTGTGAGTATAAGAAGACCTTTCCTCCCTAACAGGCCCAGAATATCTGTCGTCCTACATCTTGTAATTGCTGACCCATAGCTGTAGACTTATGTGGAGTTTCTTTAAGGTTTTTTTTTTTCCTTTCAAAGATGTAGCATAGAAGTTGTCCAATTCCATAAAGGAAATTACACATAGATATTTTTAGCTTCAGTCTTACCATTCCCTCCTCATACAGATTTCTTTCCCCAATTCCTAGTTTTCTGACAATATAAGATTCCCACCTCTGTCTTCTCTGCCCAATAAAATTTCCCACTCAAAATATTCTAATATGCTTCATATTAAAAAGTGTTCTGAGGGAAAATATGAAAATATCCAGAATATGAATGCCGTTTGTTGTACCTCCCTTATCTGGAATGAATACAATATAGTTCTGGCAACTTTGGTTGGGGTTCAGTGTATTCAAATGGTTCAAATTGTTGCTGATGTATTTTCTTTGCCCAACCATTATGGATGATTTCTGTTTGTTTTTTATGACAGGGTAATCAAATACAAGCTATTTACATATTACCAAAATGTAAGCCAATTCTTACATTTTTTTTGCTATAAATATTTTTATGTTTTTTTATTGAATTATAGTTGACATACAATATTATACTGGTTTCACCTATACAGCACAGTGATTCAATAGTAACACACATTATTAAATCCTCAACTAGTGAAACTACTATCTGTCAACACAGAAAAATGTTATAGAACCATTGACTATATTCTCCATGCTGCATTTCCATCCCCATGACCAACTTATATTATGATTGAGACTTTTGAGCCTCTTTATCCCCCTCACCCACTTCACCCACCCACTCCAACTACTCTCCCATGATAACCAACAATCACTTGTTAGTGTCTATGAATCTATTGCTTTTTTGTTCATTTTTATTTTTTTTGTTTTTAGTTCCCACAAATAAGTGAAATCACATGGTATTTGTCTTTCTCCATATGGTTTATTTCACATAGCATAATACCCTCTAAATCCATCCATGTTGTCGCAAATGGCAGGATTTCTTTCTTTTTATGACTGAATAATATTCCATTGTATACATGTACCACATAATCTTTATCCATTCATCTATTAGTGGACACTTAGGTTGCTTCCATATCTTGGCTGTTGTAAATAATGCAGCAATAAACATAGGGGTGCATATATCTTTTTGAATCAGAGATTTTGTTTTCTTTGGGTATATTCCTTGGAGTGGAGTTACTGGGTTATATGGTATTTCTATTTTTAGTTTTTTTGAGACACCTATGTACTGCTTTCCATAGTGGCTGCACAAATTTACATTCCCACAACAGTGTAGAAAGGTTCCCTTTTCTCCATATTCTTTCCAACACTTGTTATTTCTTTTCTTTTGAATAGTACACATTCTAACACATGTGAGGTGATATTTCATGGTGGTTTTATTTGCATTTCCCAGGTGATTAGTGATATGGAGCATCTTTTCATGTGTCTGTTGACCATCTATATTTCTTCTTTGGAAAAGTGTCTGTTCAGGTCTTCTGCACATTTTTTGGTTTATTTGGATTAGTTGGTTTCTTAGTGTTGAGTTATATGACTTCTTTATATATTTTGGGTTTTAAAAACTTATTGGCTAAATCACACTTGAATATGTTCTCCCATAATGTAGCTGACTTTTTTTTTTCTTCTGATGGTGTCCCTTGCTGTACAGAAGCTTTTTAGTTTCATGTTGTTCCACTTGTTCATTTTTTATTTTGTTTCCCTTGCCCAGGAGATATGTCCAGGAAAAAAATTGCTCATTCTTATGTTCAAGAGATTTTTACCTATGTTCTCTTCTAAGAGTTTTATGGTTTCATATCTTATATTCAGGTCTTTGATCCATTTCAAGTTTACTATTGTGTATGGAGTTAGGCAGTAATCCAGTATCATTCTCTTACAAATAGCTGTCCAGTTTTCCCAATACCAGTTCTTGAAGAGGCTGTCTTTTCCCCATTGTATATTCATGGATCCCTTACTGTATATTAATCGACTATATATGCATGGGTTTATATCTGGGCTCTCTGTTCTGTTCCACTGATCTATGAGTCTGTGCTTATGCCAATACCATACTGTTTTGATTACTCTAGCTTTGTAGTATAGCTTAAAGTCAGGGAATATTATATCCTCAGCTTTGTTCTTTCTTAGGATTGCTTTAACTATTTGGAGTCTTTTGTGGCTCCATATGAATTTTAGGAATATTTACTCTAGTTAATTGAAAATACCATTGGTATTTTGATAGAGATTGAATTGAATTATAAATTTTTTTGGGCTAGATGGCCATTTTGACAATATTCATTCTTCCTATCTATGAGCATGAGATAGATTTCCATTTATTGCTGTCTTCTTTAATTTCTCTCATGACTGTTTATAGTTTTCAGCGTACAGGTCTTTCAACTCCTTGGTTAGATTTATTCCTAGGTATTTTATTCTTTTTGATGCAATTACAAATGGATTTATTTTTCCTGATTTCTTTCTGTTGATTCTTTGTTAGTATATAGCCATCCAACAGATTTCTGCATATTGATTTTGTATTGTTTGCTACAAATACTAATGATTGCTTTCATTTTAGTATAACCTGTCCTTCCTTTCCTATCTGATATAATATAGATTGCTGTTTGATTTATATTATATATAATTAAATATAAACATATATATATATAAATGTTCTTCAGAGTTTAATAATCACTACTGCTTTGGATAAATTGATACAAATATTTTCATGCACACCCAAAGAACTGAATGGAGGTTACCTACATTATGATCTACTACTTAGTCTTTAAATCCTTGTCTGGCTCTTATATGAGTCCTTTTAAAACGTAGCAAATATATATCATAGTAAATCAAGTATAATTTTACTGTCATTTATTCATAATCAAATAAAAATGTAACAATTTTAAATACCTAAAAAATGGATAAACAATTTTTCAAAGTCCATATTATTTATAGATTAGAAACTCAATTTTCTGTAATATTCTCTCATCTAATTTTCTGTGCTTTATCTTACTCTCACTGCTTTCTATATATTTATCCTGAAATGTTACCTTGAAGAGATTGTCAACTATAGAATTTCCATGTGGAAACTTGCACTGCCTGAGTGATTGCTTTATAGTTAAGAAAATTGACTACCTCTGGATTTCTCTATTTGAAAGAGGTGTATTTGTGAACAAACCTTTACATTATTAAGGCTTTTGACGTTCTAACATTAGATAGAGAAATTTTTATCCCAATAGCTTCTAGTGAAAGTACTGCTAATTCAGGATAAGGGCCTTTTACAGAATCAGTTCAGCAATTGCCATAAATCTTACTTAAGAGGAAGCTTTAGAAACCAGTTCCAAAAGAGTTTCAGAAACCTAAAGACACTATGGAATTTGCATCTGGCAGGGTATGAGAACTTAAGCAGTCTTCTGGTTAAATATGGTGACAGCTGCCTTGCCAAATATACCCATGTCTGAAACCAAAATACAATAATTAGAGCTTTCTCTAATGATATACTAGTCCAAAATTAAATTGTACATAATATGTGTTTGGGTTATTGCATGATGATGAAAAACATTACTGAGTTATACACTTAAAAATGGTCTTTGTTGTCACATGAATTTCAGAAGTATAAACTCTAGAACACAACTGAGAAAACACTAATCTGAGAAATTATGAAATGATTGAACATTTATTTCATAAATCCTCATCCCTGCAGAATAAAAGAGCTTTAGCCTCACTCTGGAGAAGAGGGTTGGAATATTCACTGATCAATATCTAATTTTGCATCATTGTTAGGGAATTTTATTCTTTGACTTTATTGTGTCCATAGAGATATATAACAAATAAAATAGAAAAGCTGGTACTCGTGTTATAAACAACGGAAGAGAGAAATTGGCATTTCAAGATACAACCTTAAATGTTGGTGAGAAAATAAAATTGTGTACCACTATAAAAAACTGTATGGTGGTTACTCAAAATATTAAAAACAGAATTACCATATGATCTAGAAATGCCACTTCTAAGTACATATGCAAAAAAATCAAAGTGTCTTGAATAGATATTTGTACCTATGTTCATGGCAGCACTATTTACAATAGCCAAAAGGTGGAAGTAACCAAGTGTCCTTCAGTGAATTAATGAATGAACAAAATGTTGTGTGTATATATATGTCTGTGCAATATTATTTAGACTTAAAAGGGAAGGAAATTTTGACATATGGTACAACATGGTTTAACCTTGAAGACATTATACTAAGTGAGATAAACTAGTCACTAAAAGACAAATACTGTATGATTTCATTTACATGGGCTCCCTGTAGCATTCAAATTCATAGAAAAAGAGAGTAGAAATGTAGTTGCCAGGAACTAGGGGGAAGGGGATATGGGGTGTTGTTGTTTAATGGGTATAGAGTTTCCATTTTGCAACATGAAAAAGTTCTGGAAATTGGTTACACAACATGAATATATTCAACATTACTGGGCTGTACACTTAAAAGTAGTTAAAATGATAAATATTATGTGTATTTTACCACAACTAAAAATACTTCAAGGCTTACTTCTACTAATCACATTTTTGGCAGTAATAAAGAAGTAATATATCCTTAAACTAAAAATATGTGCCCTATTTTCTGAAATGGTATTTGAGAGGTAACTTCAAATAAGTATAAAAACACTGACTGAATCACACCAATATGAAGGTAGACCTGTAGAATATATAGTCTGCAATGACAAGAAAAGCAGAAAGCCATCCTTCTGAAGTATGGAAACAATTTTCTGAGCCAATCTCCTGGCTCTAACTTTTGTTAGGTTCTTGTTCTCTCTACAGCCAATTCTGAGATTACCACAACCAGTATAAACACAATAGGTAGTATTTAGAAAGAAAAAATCAAGTAGATCTCTTGTCGCACACCAACACAAATCACCACCAGAGTAAAAATTTTAATATTAAACCTGGGACAAACATTTCTGTATGTTTTTGAATATTCAGTGTATTTCTAATAAAGGAAAGAGAAATGAAGAATCAAAAGTTCAGTAGATCAGAACATCTGGAAAATAAAGCCTCTGTGAGTTAAAAAAGAAAAATAAGAAAAGGATGAACATTTAGGAAAAATATTTACACATAATATGACAAAACTTCAATAATATATTTAGGAGTACCAGAAATGATAAGAAAACACTCTTCAAGGAAGAAAATACAAACCATAGATTATTCACAGAAGAAATATAATTTGTCAATAATTTTGTACAGTTCAACTGCAATATAATAAAAAGTGCGAGCAAATGAAAGTATCAATAACATTTTTAGTTTTGCTTATCGAATTTTCAGACATTTAGAAAATAGTAAGTGCTAATATTGTGTGGTGAGATTGATATTGTAGACAGTTGGAAAAGTTTTAAGTTGTATTTCGAGCTTCAAAATCACTACATTATTTGATGGTGCTTTTTTATATACTGCCAGAATCTGTGCAAGAAATAAATCAGAATGGTGAGAATATGTGTCATATAATTTAAAATATCATAACTTGTAATTGCAGAAATTACCAAATACCTTAAAAAGTGGAGTGGCTAATTTCTATACCAGTGAAAAGAGATTTGTGAAGGTTTAAAAAGTAAGGTTTTTGAAGGACACTTTATTTAAAAATATATATATATTCATGAGTGTATATGTTAAAAACTATAAATATAGGAAAACTTAAAAATGATCACAATAATGATGTTTTATAAGTGGATGGTCAGACTACATTTTCTAAAAATCTTTTTGACTTTTGTGTTTTTAAATATATTGTATACAAAATACTTTTATCATAAAAATAAATATTTTGAGCAATATATTAAGGTATTGTACAACCCACAATTAGAATATGTATAATATACTGAAAAGTCTAAAGAAGGTTTTGTATTCTCATTATAATATGTGTTTTCTTATTAATTTATGGTACTCCTAAATATATTATTGAAGTTTTGTCATATGTCAAATGTTCCATTTTCTGCTTGTCTTATGTTGATTGCTGTTTTCCAGGTATTTAAGAGCCTTTGGTGGCATATTTAGTTTTCAAAAAACATCCTATTTTCTAATATTTCAATATGAGGAATTGAAAACTTATCAGTTGATCTGAGAAAATATAAATGAATTAGTGGGGTACTGTGCTTAGAATTCTAAGTAGTGCAATGAACTGTCATCTATAAGTATTTATAGGGAAGGGTCCTATTTAGACGGCAAACCAAGGAGACTCCATAGGCCTAGAAGGAGGAGGAGACACCAATAATTGTTTTGTTGAAAAATGAGTATTATGGTAGATTCTAGGAATCCTGCCTTTCATCAAGACTGCTAAAAGTTGAAATAAGGCTGAGACTTCATTTTGATATCAATAAAATTGATACAGCATTCTAAGTTCTTTAATTTATCACCTTCATATTCTCATACAGGGACTTGTTTGCTTCTTCCAGTCTACACAGGACCTGTGATGCTTTCCTGTGGTTGTTCCTTTGAATTTCTTTCTCCTCCACTGGACTGTAGCCTTCTGTAAGATAGAATCTATGTCTACTTGTCTTCTGGTTTTATCACTTGGGACAGTGTTTAGGTCTAAATAGATGCCCAGTCAATGGATATTCCTTGTTTCTACACCCCCACCATCACCTTTCTCCTCCTAGCTAATGTTACTGAGGAATTCTTTGTGCCACCCTATGTAAAAAGTATTTAACATAAAACATCTCATTTAATCTTGATATTGAACCCATAAATTGGTTACTGTCCTCCTGCCATGCCCCCGTCATCCATCCCACATTTGTAGAGAAGAAAACAAAGATCAGCCTGGATAAGAAGCTTTTGCACATTACCACACTTATAAGCAAAGATATGACTAGGAATTCAAGTCTAGCTAAAGTGAACTGTGAAGGAGTGGAGTAGATAAAATTTGGGAGCAAATGATACCTTACAGTGGTTTGAAGATATTTTGACATACAAATTTGGTAGTTATCATCTAAATTAACTCTGAAAATAGTTTGACATCTTATGTAAACTAAGAGTCATTATTTAAGTTTTTACAAAATTTTTTATACATGGACATAAACTCTGGTTAGATGTCAAAATGTGTTTACCTTACCAATATGTTTTACAATTTAGATAATAAGTCGTTAGACTCCTCTCAGTGAATGATTCCAGTTTTTTCTTAATATCTCAGATTATTTTATAATTTGCATGAAACACTGTAAATGAAAATAGAATGCAAATGACATTATTGCATTTGATTCTCAATAGTTCAAAAAATTAATACTCTTTACTTAAAAATTCAAAACTATTTTGATTTATATGCAATAAATAAAATAACATGAAATCTTTTTTTTCCCCCAAATATGATTGCCCTCATTGATCTTAAATTCTACAAATTGAAGCTCACAGGGCAATTTGCCACAGTTTGCAATTTAGTTCCATCCAAAAAATGCTTTCGACACTTTTTTTTTTCCAAAAATCAAAACCTGTTCTCTGAGGCACGTTTGTAACTTTGGATCAACCTGCATAGCTGAGCAAACATTTTCTAATGAATTTCATTAAGAGTTCAAATCTGCATTAGAAATTAACTAAATGGAAAAAATAGCCCTTGAAGAAATATGATTAGGGTGCTCCTTTCCATATCTTTTTCATAAAGCTTGCTCCTCAGTTTCCTGGGAAAAGTGCTTTATGGTTTATGGGTCAATCCAACTGTGCCCTACATTTATCCTACAGCTCAAACTCTGAATGATGAGAGATAGCTATGCTTTGGATCTTGCTTATAGGACAAAAGAAAGATAAAAGGCTGAAGTTATACCTGGTTTGACTATATTTTTTGACTATATATTCTCTAATATGAGGCCTGAGTATAGCCTTCATATCACACTGCATTTATTCATCTAATAAATAAAACATTCTTAAAATATTTTTCTTTTGTCTTCTCTGCATCGAATAGTTATGTGTCATTTGTTAGTGAATGTTTTATTTAAGAATAATTTTAGATTTGCAAAATTACTGCAAATATAGCACAGAGTTACCACATATCCCACACCTGGTTCCCCTTATCATTAATACCTTAGCTTATACTATTTGGCACAATGAATGAATTGGTATACATTATTATTAACTAAAGTTCATACTTTTTTAGAGTTCCTAAGTTTTCCCTTAATGTCCTTTTTTGGTTTGAGGATTCCATTCAGGTTATCACATTAGTAGTCATGTCTCCTTAGGATCCTCATGGATGTGACAGTTTCTTAGAATTTCCTTGTTTTTGATTACTTTGATGGCTTTTTAGGAGGTCTGTTTCATAGACAACTATACTGAATATTTGGCTCATGTTTCTCTCATGATTAGACTGGTGTATTATATTTTTTGTGGGAAGATCACAGAGGTAAATTGACACTCTCAGCACATTATATCAAGGGTGATATCATTAATATTTTATCACTAATGATTTAACACTGATTATATAACTTGAAGTAGTGCTTTGAAGGTCTCTCCACCATAACGTTACTGTTTTTTTTCCTTCCTTTCCACCCTTTGGAAGAAATGCACTCTGCGCACCCAGCCACACTGAAAGAGTAGAGAGTTATGCTCCATTTCTTTGAGAGCAGAGTGTCTACATAAATCATTCAGAATTCTTCTGCAAGAAATTTATCTATCTCACCTGTTGTTTGTTTACTCATTTATGTCAGTATGGACTTATATTTTATATTTTGGGTTATTATCCAATACTACTTTATGTATTTTATTGTTTAAATTCTAGTTTTGCCCATTGGAACTCTTTCATTTGGTTCCTGTAATCTTTTGACATACTCTGCTAGATTTGTTTTGTTTAAACATTTTCTTACTTTATGACACAACAAGGTACATTCATCTTGAGTATATCCTGTGCCAGTCCTAGAGGCAAATATTTTTCTAAAGAACTCTAGGTCTTTTTATTGGAAAAAAAAATATTAGAAACCAAGATCTGTGTGTTATGTGTACTCATTGCTACTATAGTGTGGGGTTACTACTAAGCAAGGAAATTGTGTGTGTGTGTGTGTGTGTGTGTGTGTATACTAACATGTGTACACACACACATATAAACATAACTATACATAACCATCTGTATATATTATTTTAAGCCTAACATGAGTTCATAGTGATGTCTCCAACTCTAGTCTGAACTACATAACTCATTCCTTTCTCCTCCCTTCAGTTACCTGTAACTTCTCACTTAAATAGTTAATTAGCCATATATTTAGTTAACCTTTCAAATACACATGCATAGTGTTATCAGAACTGTTAACCTATACCCATGTAGGAAACAACTTTATCAACAGTGCTATACCATCATGTTGGTCTTTAATCTTACTGACATTACTCATTTCCAAAAATTTCTTAGGTCAGCACCTTATTCCCCCATTCTCTTCAGAGAATTTATTTCATACATTTATAATAAACTTAAATTCTTTAGCCACATTCTGCAATCCATACTGTGACCCCAAAATTTCCTAAATATTTTTTTAACTGTTTTACTATATGTCTTCTAAATTCTATGGATTTTGACAAAAGCTTAATGGTTTCTATTTACAGTAACCTAGAAAATAGTTTTATTGCCTTGAAAAATCCCCTGTGCCTCACATATTCAATTTTCTCACAGACTCCTCTTTGCCAACTACTGATCTTTTTACTCTTCCTATAATTTTACCATTTTCAAAATGTCATAAAATTGGAATAATACAGTATGCATATTATATACTGGAATAATACAGTATATCTACAGAAATCTTAAACATAAATTAAGATTCTTTCATGTCCTTTTGTGGCTTAATATCTCATTTTTTTATAACTGAGTAATATTCCATGGATGTATTATAGCTTGTGTATCCTTTCAACTATTGAAAAATGCAACGGTTGTTTCAAGTTTTTGATATTATAAAGCTCTTATAAATATTTTGCACAGGTTTTTGTATTGCTATTGCTATCACTATCACTTTTTTATTGGAATATAGTTCATATGCAATATTATATTGGTTTCAGATGTACAAGGTAGTGACTTGATAATTAAGTACATTACTAAATGCTCATGACAGTAAGTGTAGTTCTCCCCTGATATCACACCAAGATATTAAAATATGATTGGTTAAATTCTCTAAGCTATACTTATATTTCTATGACCAACCTTTTTTATAATTTGAAGTTTGTACTTCTTTACCCCTCTTACCTATTTTACCCATCCCCCACCCTCCTGCCCTATGGCAACCAACAGTCTGTTGTTGGTATTTATGGGTCTATTTCTTTTTTTTATTTGTTATGTTTTTAGATTCCACATATAAATGAAATCATATGGTATTTGTCTTTCTTTATCTGCCTTTGATCTGTGTCCTAAATATGGGAAATTCAAAGATACATTGTAAAACAAAAATTTAATTACATTATGTGTTTTTAAGTTTTATTGAGATATAATTCACATACCATCTGATTCATCCATTTAACTGTATAATTCAGTGGTTTTAGTATGTTCATAAGTTGTGTAGTCATCATCAGAATCAATTTTGATTAACCCCCCAAAAAACCACATCCCCATTAACTGTCACTCCCCACTCCCACCCCAGTTCTAGGTAACTACTAATCTATTTGCTGTCTCTGTAGATGCATGATGCTTCCAATTCTCCATATCCTTGTTAGCACTTGTTATTATCAGTTTTATTTTAGCCATCATAGCAGGCATGAAGTGACATCTTGTGGTTTTAAATTGAATTTCCCTGGTGGCTAATGTTGAGCATATTTTCACATTCTTATTAGCCATTTTTCTGTCATCTTTATAGAAATATCTACAGATTTTTGACCATTTAAAATTATTTATTATGTTACTGAGTCATCAACCATCTTTATGTAGTCTTAAGGCAAGTTCTTGATCAAATGTATGATTTGCAAATATTTTCTTCATTTCTATGGGTTTTCTTTTTCATGATGGTATTCTCATTCTTTGAAATGCAAAGGTTTTGTTTTTAAACTTTATCTTTTTTTATCTATTTTTGTTGCTGTGCATGTGCTTTTGGTGTCATGTTGAAACTATGGGGGGAAATGTTTTCACAGCCTTGGGCAAAATACCTTTGAACCAAAATCAGTCAAAGGGAGAAATAAAGGGGGAGAAACCCATTTGTTGCTTGCAAGCAGTCTTCCACTTCTGCTTGCCTGTGTCTCTTGCAACACAACTGGGAAAAAGAGGCCCCACCCAACCTCTATGCTCCAGATATGCCCTTGCTCCCCCTGTAATTACCTATTCATATGGAGATGATGACATCTCTCCATCCCTTGGAAACACCTATTAATATGGAGATGCACTAAGGCCAGCTGAGAGATTCTGGAAATATTGCAGTTTTACCCACACATGTCTAAGAAACCATTGCCTAACCCGAGATCAAAAAGATTTACTACTTTCTTTTTGCCTAAGCATTCTATAGTTTTAGCTGTTAGATTTAGTCCTATGATGCATTTTCATTACTTTTTTAATATGGTATGAAGTAGGGGTCCAATTTCATTCTTTTGCCTGTGAATACCTATTTGTTCCAACACAATTTGTTGAAAGACGGTACTTACATAATGAATTATCTTGACACCCTTGTCAAAAATAATTCAGCATACATTTAAGGGTTTTATTTTCTGGACTCTCAATTCTATACTACCAATCTATATGTTTAGCATTATGTCAGTAACTAACTGTATTGATTACTGTACCTTTGTAGTAAGTTTTTAAATTGTGTAGTGTGAGTCCTCCAATTCTATTCTTCCTTTTCAATATTATTTTGACTATTCTGGGTCTCTTGATTTTGACTTAATTTTAAGATCATCTTGTCAATTTCTGCAAAAAAAATGTTAGAGTTTTGGTAGGATTTGCATTGAATCTGGAGGTCAATTTGAGGAATATTGGCATCTTAATAATATCTTCCAATCTATGTATAGGGGATATCTTTTAATTTATTTAGATATTATTTAATGTCTTTTACCAATGCTTTGTAGTTTCAGTGTACAAAGTCTTATACTTTTTCTGTTCAATTTATTCTAAGGATTTAAAAATATTAGTTTATATGTTTCCTCTCTTAATTTCATTTCAGATTTATCTATGCAGTCTTTGTCATTCCCTTTTCCCAATCTCCTATTAAGCCTAAAACCAAGCATTTGGTATTTGTATCAAACCCAGCTGCTCATTAATTGCTAACTGATTGCTCCATTGTCAGGGGCATGTCCTGGGTTATAAATGGCTCCACAACTTGGTCCAGTTCAAGTTGGACACTTGGCAATGTCTGTGGAATTGATAGTTTTGAGGCTTGCTCAGAACCCCCACACCATCCTCGGGGAAGAACCTCTGAGCTATACAGCACAAGCTATGTCTTTGGGAAATTGGAGGGAGACCTTGGTCTTGCCCAGCTGCCTCACAGATATCTTCCCTATGGAGAGGAACTGTTTGTGGAGGAGGTGGGAACTGCCTGGTATGTGCCTTCTGTAGACCAGAACTGGGAACTAAGGAAGCTGGAGGAATTTAGAGCAGACACTTAACAGTTGAGCTGATGAAAGCAACTGTCCTACAGCACAGACATCTGCAGGAAAGAGGGACTATACTCTTTGCCAGCTGCCCCACTGGATCCTTATTAGGTATTAGAAGTTGAGGATAGGAGAATAGTACCATTGCCTACTGCCACCACCCAAATTGATATAGGCTTTCTGCAGTATGGTGACAGTAAGGCTTTCTGTAGTAAGAAGTAACAGGACCTGCTGTGTTCACCAACCTAATCCACACAGAATAGCTCCTCCACCCAGGGACCACGAGGGAATCTACTGAAATAGTTCTTGTGCAAGGCAGACCTGTGGGTGGATGGTAGTAGCCTTTAGCTTGGGTGTCAAGGCTGTCCATATTAAGCTCTATAGATTTTGGTTAAGTTTTATCAATTTTGTCAAATTATTGTAAATGATAACTCTCTAGAGACTTTTAATAATTGCCATTGCAAATTTTGAACAGCTTGATAGATATTTCACCAGGGGGAAAGGTTTCTACAAGTTCCTCACACTGTCATTCTGGAAGTCTCACCTCTCCATAGGCCGTTCAATCAATCATTTGAAAAACAGCAATCTAAGCAGACAAATTAACACACATATACATAACAGCAAAAGAACTATTTCCAGAAGAAATATCTGTGAAATGTTAGGAGCCTTACTTTTCTTCCAATGTTGGTATACTCTGAAAGACAGAATGGCAAATTTCCAAAACTTTGGAGCAGAATATAGCATGAATTTTGGACATTGAGATATTCTAAATATCAGGACATGTCTTTTGAAATGTGAGTTCTCTAGCACATCAACAGTTCCCGTAGTGATAGATGCATCTAATCCCCATAGATTTGGAGATGTAAATGGCAAATAATGCCTAAGGATCTGGTACTATCCCAACTTTAATATGCATAACAAATACTCCTACTCTAAGTAGATAAATTAAAAATATAATGGAAAATGATTCAAAGGCAAGGAAACAGCCAAAAATATATCTCATAAAAAATTAAGAGGTTCCAGGAAGATGGCGGTGTGATCAGGGCAGCGGAAATCTCCTCCCAAACCATATATATTTATGAAAATACAACAAATACAACTATTCCTAAAGAGAGACCAGAAGATACAGGACAGCACTCAGCCTGCACTTACACCTAAGAGGACTCTCCGCCCCACAAGGTGGAGATCAGCAGCCTCCCATTCATTCCCACCCTGGCCAGAGCTACAAAGGGCCCTGCGGAGCAGCGTGGTGGCAGCTGCGGACTAGTGGAACAACAGCACCACCTACAGCATCCTCACAGAATCTACTCCCAGTGGACGTCTTTTTGTTTGTTTGTTTTGGTGTTTTCTTTTCTCTTTTCTTTTCTTTTCTTTCTTTCCTTTCTCTTCTCTTTCTCTTTTCTTTTTTTGTCTTTATTTTTTTTAAAGTCTTAAAGAGCCCAGCTGACATACGTGGCACATATCACCAACCACTTCTATCGCCGTGAAAAGACAGAGGAATATGGTACCAACAAAGCTTATCCAGACTCAGACACCAGAGAGGGAGTCTGAAGAGATGGAAATGCACAATCTTCCAGAAAAAGAATTCAGAATAAAAGTCATAACCATACTGATGGATCTAGAGAGAAATATGCAAGAGCTGAGGGAGGAAGTGAGGGAAGTGAGGAAAGACAATGCAGAAATGAGACAAGCGATCTACGGGCTTAGCAGCAGACTGAACGAGATGCAAGAGACTGTTAATGGAATAGAAAACAGAGAACAGGAATACAGAGAAGCTGAGGCAGAGAGAGAGAAAAGGATCTCTAGGAATGAAAGAATATTAAGAGAACTGTGTGGCCAATCCAAATGGAACAATATTCGCATTATGGGAATACCAGAGGAAGAAGAGAGAGAAAAAGGAATAGAAAGTGTCTTTGAAGAAATAATTGCTGAAAACTTCCCCATGCTGGGGAAGGAAATAGTCTCACAGTCCACGGAAGCCCACAGATCTCGCAACACAAGGGACCCAAGGAAGACTACACCAAGACACCTAATAATTAAAATGGCAAAGGTCAAAGATAAGGGCAGAGTATTAAAGGCAGCTAGAGAGAGAAAACAGATCACCTACAAAGGAAAACCCATCAGACTATCATCAGACTTCTCAACAGAAACCTTACAGGCCAGAAGAGAATGGCATGATATATTTAATGTAATGAAACAGAAGGGCCTCGAACTAAGAATATTGTATCCAGCACGATTACCATTTAAATATGATGGAGGGATTAAACAATTTCCAGACAAGTGAAAGCTGAGAGAGTATGCCTCCCATAAACCACCTCTACAGGATATCTTAAATGGACTGCTCTTGCGGGAAGCACCCCTAAGGCTAAAAAATGTCACCAGAGAAAATAAAATCATAGCAAAGAAAGCAGACGATCCAAATACTAACTAAAGGCAAAGAATAAAACACCTACTGTATAAAGAATGGAGGAGGAAGAATAAGAAGGGAGAGAAATAAAGAAACATCAGACTGTGTTTACAATAACTTAACAAGAAAGTTAAGTTAGATTGTCAGATAATAAAGAAGCAACCCTTGAACCATTGGTAACCACGAATCTAAAGCCAGCAATGGCAATAAGTACGTATCTATCGATAATCACCATAAATGTAAATGGACTAAATGCACCAATTAAAAGGCACAGAGTAATAGAATGTATAAAAAAGCAAGACCCATCTATATGCTGCTTACAAGAGACTCACCTCAAACCCAAACATATACACAGACTAAAAGTGAAGGGATGGAAAAAATATTTCATGCAAACAACAAGGAGGAAAAAGCAGGTGTTGCAGTACTTGTATCAGACAAAATAGACTTCAAAACAAGGAAAGCAGCAAGAGATAAAGAAGGACATTCCATAATGATAAAGGGGTCAGTCCAACAAGAAGATATAACCATTATAAATATATATGCACCCAACACAGGAGCACCAGCAAATGTGAAACAAATACTAACAGAATTAAAGGAGGAAATAGACAGCAATGCATTCATTTTAGGAGACTTCAACACACCACTCACTCCAAAGGACAGATCAACCAGACAGAGAATAAGTAAAGACACAGAGGCACTGAACAACACACTAGAACAGATGGACCTAGCAGACAACTACAGAACTCTACACCCAAAACCAACAGGATACACATTCTTCTCAAGTGCACATGGAACATTTTCCAGAATAGACCACATACTAGGCCACAAAAAGAATCTCAATAAATTAAAAAATATTGAAATTCTACCAACCAACTTCTCAGATCACAAAGGTATAAAACTAGAAATAAATTTTCAAAAGAAATCAAAAAGGCTCACAAATAAATGGAAACTTAACAACATTCTCCTAATTAATCAATGGGTTAATGACCAAATCAAAACAGAAATCAAAGAATATATGGAGACAAATGACAACAACAACACAAAGCCACAACTTCGGTGGGATGCAGCAAAGGCATTTCTAAGAGGAAAGTATATTGAAATCCAGGCCTATTTAAAGAAGGAAGAACATTCCCAAATGAATAGTCTAAAGACACAATTACTGAAATTGGAAAGAAAGGAATAAATGAGGTCCAAAGTCACCAGAAGGAGGGACATAATAAAGATCAGAGAAGAAATAAATAAAATTGAGAAGAATAAAACAATAGAAAAAATCAATGAAACGAAGAGCTGGTTCTTTGAAAAAATAACCTAATAGATAAACCCCCAGCCAGACTCATTAAGAGAAAAAGAGAATCTACACACATAAACAGAATCAGAAAAAAGAAAGCAAAAATAATGACGGACCACACAGAAATACAAAGAATTATAAGAGAATATTATGAGAATCTATATGCTAACATGCTGCAAAACATAGAAGAAATAGACAACTTCTTAGAAAAATAAAACCTTCCAAGACTGACCAAGCAAGAAACAGAAAAACCAAACAGACCAATCACCAGCAACGAAATTGAAGCAGTAATCAAAAAACTCCCCAAGAATAAAATCCCCGGACCAGATGGATTCACCTCTGAATTCTACCAGACATATAGAGAAGAAATAACACCCATTCTCCTTAAAGTTTTCCAAAAAATAGAGGACGAGGGAATACTTCCAAACTTGTTCTGTGATGCCAGTGTCACTCTAATACCAAAACCGGGCAAAGACCTCACCAAAAAAGAAAATTACAGACCACAATCCCTGATGAATGTAGATGCAAAAACACTCAACAAAATATTAGCAAACCGAATTCAAAAATACATCAAGAGGATCATACACCATGATCAAGTCGGATTCATCCCAGGGATGCAAGGATGGTACAACATTCAATAGTCCATCAACATCATCCACCACATCAATAAAAAGAAGAACAAAAACCACATAATCATCTCCGTAGTTGCTGAAAAAGCATTTGACAAAATTCAGCATCCATTCACGATTAAAACTCTCAACAAAATGGGTATAGAGGGCAAGTACCTGAACATCATAAAGGCCATATGTGACAAACCCACAGCTAACATCATACTTAACAACGAGAAGCTGAAAGCTTTTCATCTAAGATCAGGAACAAGACAGGGATGCCCACTCTCTCCACTGTTTTTCAACATAGTACTGGAGGTCCTAGCCACAGCAATCAGACAAAACAAAGAAATAGAAGGCATCCAGATTGGTAAAGAAGAAGTCAAATTGTCACTATTTGCCGATGACATGATATTGTACATAAAATACCCTAAAGACTCCACTGCAAAACTACTAGAACTCACATCTGAATTCAGCAAAGATGCAGGATACAAAATTAACACACAGAAATCTTTCTTTCCTATACACTAATGATGAACTAACTGAAAGAGAAATCAGAAAAACAATTCCATTCACTATTGCATCAAAAAGAATAAAATACCTAGGAATAAACCTAATGAGGGAAGAAGTGAAAGACCTATACTCTGAAAAGTACAAGACACTCCTAAGAGAAATTAAAGAGGACACTAACAAATGGAAATTCATCCCATGCTCTTGGCTAGCAGAATATATATTGTCAAAATGGCTATACTACCTAAAGCAATCTAAGATTCAACACAATCCCTATGAAAATACCAACAGCTTTCTTCAATGAACTGGAACAAATAATTCTAAAATTCATATGGAACCACAAAAGACCCCGAATAGCCAAAGCAATCCTGAGAAGGAGGAATAAAACAGGGGGAATTACACTCCCTGACTTCAAGCTCTACTACAATGCCACATTAATCAAGACAATTTGGTATTGGCAAAAAAACAGACCCACAGACCAGTGGAACAGAATAGAAAATCCAAACATTAACCCAAATATATACAGTCAACTAATATTTGATAAAGGAGACTTGGATATACAATGGGGAGATGACAGCCTCTTCAGCAGCTGGTGTTGGAAAAACTGGACAGCTACATGTAAGAGAATGAAACTGGATTACTGTCTAACCCCATACACAAAGGTAAACTCAAGGTGGATCAAAGACCTGAATGTAAGTCATGAAACCATAAAACTCTTAGAAAAAAACAGGCAAAAATCTCTTGGACATAAACATGAACGACTTCTTCATGAACATATCTCCCCGGGCAAGGGAAACAAAAGCAAAAATGAGCATGTGGGACTATATCAAGCTGAAAAGCTTCTGTACAGCAAAGGACACCATCAGTAGAAGAAAAAGTATGGGAGAATATATTCATAAATGATGTATCTGATAAGGGGTTGACATCCAAAATATATGAAGAACTCAGGCACCTCAACAAACAAAAAGTAAATAATCCAATTAAGAAATGGGCAGAGGACATAAATAGACACCTCTCCAAAGAGGAAATTCAGATGGCCAACAGGCACATGAAAAGATGCTCCACATTGCTTATCATCATAGAAATCCAGATTAGAACCACAATGAGATAATCCCTCACACCAGTGAGGATGGCCAACATCCAAAACACAAACAACAACAAATGTTGGCGAGGATGTGGAGAAAAGGGAACCCTCCTACACTGCTGGTGGGAATGCAAATTAGTTCAACCATTGTGGAAAGCAGTATGGAGGTTCCTCAAAAAACTCAAAATAGAAATACCATTTGCCCCAGGAACCCCACTCCTAGGAATTTACCCTAAGAATGCAGCAGCCCCATTTGAAAAAGACATATGTACCCCTATGTTTATCGCAGCACTATTTACAATAGTCAAGAAATGGAAGCAACCTAAGTGTCCATCAGTAGATGAATGGATAAAGAAGAGGTGGTACATATACACAATGGAATATTATTCAGCCATAAGAAGAAAACAAATCCTACCGTTTGCAACAACATGAATGGAGCTAGAGGGTATTATGCTCAGTGAAATAAGCCAAGCCAAAAAAGACAAGTATCAAATAATTTCACTCATATGTGTAGTATAAGAATAAATAAAAAAACTGAATGAACAAAACAGTAGCAGACTCACACAACGAAAGGGAAAGGGACTGGGGAAGATGGGTGGGAAGGGAGGATAAGGGGGAAAAGGGGCATTACAATTAGCAGATGTAATGTTGAGGGGGCATGGGGAGGGCTTCACAACTCAGAGAAGACAAGTAGTGATTCTAAAGCATCTAACTACGCTGATGGACAGCGAATGTAATGGGGTTGGTGGGGTGGACCTGATGAAGGGGTAGTTTAATCACCATAATATTGCACATGTAATTGTAGATTAATGATACCAAAGTAAATTATAAAAAATATAAAATCATACGTGGGGGAAACTGCCAAAAAAAAAATTAAGAAAGAACAAACATGATGATAATGGAAAATATCATCATGATGTTTACCACTTCCTTCAGACAAAAGAGTTAACACAAGGTATTTTTAAACTGATCTCATTAAACATAGAAAACAGTTTATACTTTGGCAAGGGAATCATTTTATTTATAATAGTTAGAGTCCAGCTTTACTTTTGGCCTAGATTATTGTGAAAACTGATATAATCCGTAAGCAAGAACTGCAACAAAACTTAATTGAGGAATTTCCATGAAGCTATATAGGAGAAAGTGTCTGTGCATGTTTGTGTATGAGGATAATTACAAAAGTATTTTTGAAGAATGGAACACAATTGTATCTGTAGTAATGTGAAAGTAAGTTAAATGCTTAAAATTATGGTGGAATTAAATCCAATTAGTGACAAAGAGATATTTAATAGCCAAATAAAGCACCCCAAATGTTGTAAAGATAAAGTTACAGGAAACTGTGTAAGCATAAAATGTTATGGGAGGTCATCCTGATATAAAATATTTTAACCATAACAGAGAGTATAATACATTCAGGAAATAAAAAGTGGTCCATAATAACTTAAATTTAGTGAATTAGTGAAGAGATTATTGAAAGATATGGGAGGGATTTACGAGCAAGAATTTGAGAGGTCTTGGAAGCCATATTTTCTCAACCTATAAAAATTAAAAGCTATTAAAAGCAATTTAATCATGAAAATTACAGTTAGATTTGTACTAAAAATATCACCACATTTCTGACTACCACTGGTGTGGAAAGGGATTTTAGTGTGAGCAAAAAGAGAAAGGCTGTTTTGATAGTCCATGTGTGGTATGGTGCATGGACTAGTGTGGTGCACTAGATCTGTAAATAAACAAACATGAGAGATATTTGGGGGCTGGTTTGGGACATGAGTTTAAAAAATAAATAATGACGTTCAGATTACTGGGTTGAACAATTAATTGGAAAGTACTTGTAATTTCTGATAGAGAATATTGGGGAAAAAACGTTTTGGAAAGGAACATACAAAACTTGGCTTTGGACATTTTTAGTCAGAGTACTTATTAGGTGACAAACTAAGGAAGTTGAAGAACTAGTTGAATATTCAGATTGAGAGTCGAAGAGAGAGCACAAAGCCCAAGATGGATATTTAAAAGATGGTATTTGTTATGGAAGTTCAAACCAGGGGATTGGATAGGATCTTCTTGTAGGAATATTTATATAGTAGGGTTGGAGGGAAGAGACACAGTGAAAAGAAAAGGGGTGGGGAAAGAACTAGAAATATTTCAACTTTTAAGGATCAGTTGAAGAAGTAGGTAACAATGGAAATGGGAAAGAACAACCAATGCAGTGCAAACACATCACAATTCTATTGTTTTATAGTGTCTAAGTATGAGAGTACTTTTAGAAGGATATGGTTATGATTTGTATCATGTGGCCAAGTCATATAGGCACTGAGAAGCTTTGAGTGGATTAGTAATGTGGAAGTTTATTAATATGTTGGAATAAGACATTTCAGTGCAATATCCAATTTATATTCCATTAAAATTTTTGCAATCTCTATTAAAATGTGATTGAAAAAGACAGGAGGTTAGCAGTGTAAAATTCAGCACTTTATGTACTTCACATGACTTGTTTGGCTTCTAAGATAAAATAAAATCAAAACCAAAGTAGGTATCGTGTCACAACTGCTGACTCTGCTTTGACAGGGTGAAATTAGCTCTAGACCAAAAGAGAGATGAAAAGAAGGAAAAATCAGAAACATCATTGGACTTCTTTTATAGTGGAGATACTGTGTGATGTCTCCTGTATTCATTCTTCCAGGCCCAACATTTTAATAGGGAGAGGGATAATGATTCAAAGCAGAAACTTTGAAAACTTCACTGAAAAAATTACAGGAGTTGGAATTACTTTTGAAATGTACAAAAATGAACCATAGATGGCAAACATAAAACAAAACCAAATAAACATGTAATGCCTTGATATAGACCTTAAAGGTCTCCATTAAAGTTTACAGCAAACTATTTCCAGGTGTGATCTTTACTATTATTCTTATTTGTATGTGTTCTTTGAGTAGCAAGAAGAGTGCATAAAAGAATTCACAGCATGATTCAGGCCAGCTCATGGATACAACACCGTAATTGCAAGCTAAAGCTTTTTTTTTTTTTGGTACTATTAATGTACAATTACATGAGCCACATTATGGTCACTAGACTACTCTTGTTATCAAGTCCTCATGACATACCCCATTACAGTCACTGTCCATCAGCATAGTAAGATACTATTGAATCACTACTTATCTTCTCTGTGTTATACTGCCTTCCCCGTATTCCGCTCCCCGCTACATTATGTGTGCTAATCGTAATACCCTTTTTTCCCCTTTATCCCTCCGTTCCCACCCATCTTCCCCAGTCCCTTTCCCTTTTGTAACTGTTAGTCCATTCTTGGGTTCTGTGAGTCTGCTGCTGTTTTGTTCCTTCAGTTTTATCTTTGTTCCTATACTCCACAGATGAGTGAAATCACCCCTTTACTTTTGGTCTGTGTATGTCTTTGGGTTTGAAGTGAGTCTCTTGTAGGCAGCATATAGATGGGTCTTGTTTTTTTATCCATTCAGGGACTCTACATCTTTTGATTGTTGCATTCAGACCATTTACATTTAGGGAGATTATCGATAGGTATGTACTTATTGCCATTGCGGGCTTTAGATTTGTGGTTACCAAAGTTTCAAGGGTAATGCCCATACTATCTAACAGTCTAACTTAACTCATTTCATATGCTATTACTAACACAAGCTAAAGATTCTTTTATTTTTCCTCCTTTTTCTTCCTCCTCCATTCATTGTATGTTATGAATCATATTCTGTACTCTTTGTGTATTCCTTGGGTGACATCTATTTAGCCTTAGGAATACTTCCATCTGTAGGAGTCCCTCCAAAATGCACTATAGAGGTGGTTTGTGGGAGGTAAATTCTCTCAGCTTTTTCTTATCTGAAAATTGTTTAATCCCTCCTTCAAATTTAAAAGATAACCTTGCCACTTGGTTCAAGGCCCTTCTTCTTCATTGTATTAAATATATCATCCCACTCCCTTCTGGCCTGTAAGGTTTCTGTTGAGAAATCTGATGATAGCCTGATGGGTTTTCCTTTGTATGTGATCTTTTTTCTCTCTCTAGCTGCTTTTAAAAGTCTGTCTTTATCCTTGATCTTTGCCATTTTAATTATTATATGCCTTGTTGTCTTCCTTGGGTCCCTTGTGTTGGGAGATCTGTGTGTCTCCATGGCTTGAGAGACTATCTCCTTCCCCAGATTGTGGAAGTTTTCAGCAATTACCTCCTCAATGACACTTTCTATCCCTTTTTCTCTCTCTTCTTCTGGTACCCCTATTATGCGAATATTGTTCCGTTTGGATTGGTCACACAGTTCTCTCAATATTTTTTAATTCTTAGAGATTCTTTTTTCTCTCTGTGCCTCAGTGTCTTTGTGTTCCTCTTTTCTAATTTCTATTCCATTTACCATCTCTTCTACTACCTCTAATCTGCTTTTAAATTCCTCCATTTTATGTTTCATTTCATATATGGAATTTCTTAATGATTGAATCTCCATCTTAAATTCGTTCCTGAGTTCTTGAATATTTTTGTTGAACCTCCATAAGTATGTTTATGATTTTTATTTTGAACTCTCTTTCAGGAAGATTGGTGAGTTCAGTTTCATTTGGCCCTTTTTCTGGGGTTTGTAAGATTTTGGTCTGAACCATGGTCTTTCGATGTTTCATATTTCTGTGTGGTGCCCTCTAATGCCCAAAAGCTCCAGTCTCTGGAGCTGCTCAGCCCCTAAAGTGAGGTTGGGGGTCATAGGGGAACGGAGCTGGTACCTGGGGGAGGAAAGATCTGTTTCCTGATTCCCGACTGCAGTGCCTGTCTCCTTGTCTCCTGTATCAGAGCCAGAGGGCCGAGCACACAGGTATAAGCGTCTGTGCTTTGTGTCTCTAGCTGTTGTAGGCGGAGCCTCCCTCTGACTGGTCTGATGCCAGTGTAGTGACTGCCGGTTTGCGACTGGTGCCGTCAGGCCAGGAGGAAGGCTCGGCAGGTTGTGTATGACAGTGGGTAGCCTCCAAGCTGAGTAGCCACCAGGGGGATGGAGCACCTTAAGCTCCTCAAAGTTCCCAATCTGCTGGGCAGAGCACACCCAGACCACCTTGTCCCCCTATCCCTTCTCCTGTGCAGCAAGCTCCATGCAAACCCCGCCCCTTCAGCAGCCCTCTCACTGCTAGGAAGCCTCCCAGACTGCCTGTCTTTCATTTTTCCAGAGCAGTCTGGTGTGGATCCCGTCCTCCAGAAACGGCCGGACTATCTCTCAAGTGCTCTGTCTGTCCCAGTGCCTCATTCTCCAGAGCAGTACACAATGTAGGTTTCTGCTTGCAAAGCAGATTTCCAGGACTAGGTGTTCAGCAGTCCCAGGCTTCCACCCCATCCATGCTCCATTTTTTCTTCCTCCTGCTGGTGAGCTGGGGTGGGGGAAGGGCCTGGGTCCCGCTGGATCAAGGCTTTAGTATGGTACCCTGTTTCGTGAGGTCTGCTCTGTTGGTGAGGTCTGTATGCAGTCTGGTGCAGCCTTCTTTCCTGTTGCTGTTTTAGGGTGAGTTGTATTAACTATATTTTCGCAGTCTCTGTGATTTTGGGAGGAGTTCTCTGTCTCACCTCTCATGCCACCATCTTGAATCTTTGCAAGCTTTTTATGAAATCCCTTGCTCTGTATATCACTTACTATTGCTGAGTAACAAATTATACCAAATTTTAATGGGTTCAAACAACAGTGAACATTTATTATCTCACAATTTCTGTGTAAGAATTTGATGTCAGCTCCATTGAGCAGTTTTGGCATTGGCATCAAGTGCAGAAAGCCTCAATAAAGGTCTGTGGTCCTAGAGCCTCATCAGATGGCTGGTGGAATGAAATGACAGTTTTAGTCTAATAAGCAAAGTTCTAGTATTCATTTCCTAATGTGGATTAATTTGGAGAAGAGCGGAGGCAAAGGTGGGACTCAAATAGCAGTTTCAGTCTTAGGTGTGTCTCTGTGGAGTGTGCTAAGTTGTTTAGGATATCAGAAACTGTTTGAATCCAAGGCCAACTCTCTCATGAATATCACTTTTAAAGGGTTCAACAAATATGAAATAACATCATTATAGCACCAATCCCATATGCTAAAATATTTTTTTAAAAAGGCCAAATCCTAGCCCTCAACAAGTATCCCAGGAAAATTTGGTTCCAAACATAAATGCAGTGGTTTCAATAATCATATAAGAGACTCAGTTCTATCTAAGTGATGGCTTGTGAATAGGGGAAAATAAATCTAAAATTCATCATCATCAAAACAGTAGTCTATTTCAGAATCCACAACTTTTGACTAAATTAACTCAAACATTTGATATTTACTATGGTACTTTATTTAAAATATCTAGAGGGGAAAATTTCACATGTGCAAATTGTCTCCTGAAAAGTGAAAAAAAAAATCTGGTGTAACCAAACCACTTAATTTTCATTTTCCTTTCAAATTCCACATCTGTTCCATATGAGAGCTTCTCTGAGAATGTGCTTTCTCAATCCTAGACCACATTAATAATTGAGACACACCGTCCAGTGTCTTCCCTGAAAACAATTTAATGTGAGTAAGCCAACATTTTCCTTTTAATGGCCATTGATAATTCATTTCTCATTTCATATGTATCCAATATATTTCTTAATATTTTCTCATTTGCCTTAAGGAAACTTCTTTCTACTTTTAGCTTAATTATCTTCTCTCTTCCTTTATTTTGCTTTTGTTCTGACACTATGACAAAATGTACTCTACTGCTCTGTTGATGTATTTGCAGACTTGGTTTCCAGAGGCAATGCCCCAAACTTAGATCTTTTAAATTGCTTTCTTATCCTTTGGGTTTGCAATAATTTCATGAGTATTTTCACTAACTCAACTTAAGAAATTGGCATATATTCACAATAATAATAGCCACCATTTCTTTTTTTTGTGTGTTTTAGTAAAATCTAATACTTTTTCATGGGAAAACTCATATTTGAGCCTCAGACTTAATTTATGAACCTGAAATTAATTTGAGACCACTTACAATCCTGATTCTTGTGTCTGGGGACAACCACCTGCATGTAAGGGATGCAAAGGGAACATTTCCTGTTCTCATCCTGACCTTTAATCCTAAATGGAATTTGAACTAACCTGTCTAGTTCTGTCTAACTAGGAGCACTAACAACTTAAAGCTGGAAGCTTACACATAATTGCCCTGTGGGAATCTTGCAAATTAGCAACTTTAAATAAAGTGGGATATGTTATTTTGTTCAACAATGCATAAGGAAAATTGCATTCAGCATCAGCATGTCCTGATGAATAAAAGATAAAACTATATCTACTCAATTAAATGTCAAGATCTTGTATTGCAAAGGCCACTATTGTTTGTCTAAATCCTTCAGTGAGGTCCTCAGGCCATTCAAATCAGGTTCATGTGAGACTTTAAATTCCTCATAGCCCTCTCTAAAGAGAAGCAGAGGCTTTCCTTACTGAGTATACAATCTAGAGGAGAAAGCTTGGCTGAGTGTTCTCTAAGGCAAGTCAGAGAGTTAAGGAGAAAAGAGCGATTAACAGTCTTTTCTTTTTTTAATAAAAACAAAGTCAAATAAAAAGAAAATATGATTCTACTAAGTTAGAGCGGGGAGAATAAAGAGCAGGATGACGGAGTGCATTTTGGGGTAAATTAGGAAACTAAGACAATTTAAGAAGAGGAATAGAGTACTATGATAAAGCATGTATTTCCTGACACATAGTAGATATTTAATAAATTTTAAGGGTTTTTTTACATATGAAAAATGTATGTTTTTATCTTTAGTCAAAGATATAAAAATAATTTGTGTCCATTCTATGCAGTTTCCTACACCTTGTGTGACACTGTTGTCCATCTTAACTAGAGACACTGACTCAAGGTAAAGTTATTTCTGAATAAACTGAAAAAAAGAATTTCAGCAGTGACAATAGCCTTGAATTATTTTAACTTCCCAAACCACTATAACCTAACTTAAACTCACAAGTGAAACACAATCCAGGCATGCCATGTCTCATTCTGCTTCTATTTTCTTTTCTGCCTTGTCTAATGTCATCTGTCAAATAAACACTACGTGTCAAATGGTATGTCCCTCAGTAACAGTCCCAGCAATGCAATAGTAATTGCAAAGTCTAATCTAAACACTTTCACCCTTTCTTAGAAAATATACTATAAAAAATGCTATAGAACAATTGCCTAATTGGAAAATGTCATATTAACCAATCCTGAGCAAATATCAGTTACATATCAATTGAAAACATACAAATCTAAGGCTAAAATAAACATGAAACAGGAAACTGTTTCAAAAATCTACAATCTTGTTGCTTCTGGATCATCAAAAAATGTACTGCACTGTCCCAAGCAATTGAGAGAAAGGAAAAAAAAAAAAGGTGTCACTCCTAACCTATTGTGGGTGAAAAAAATGCATTATGTTTTTTTTTTTTTTTACCTTTGGCTACCTATTCCCCATATTGATTGAGAAAAAGAGAAAAAGATCCAAATTAGTAAATCAGCTATTTGAAAAAAATTGAACTCACATTCACCTATATTAGGAAACTAAGAATCAGTACAGAGAAATGTGGTAAAGTAGAGGGTTAAGGACAGCTCTGGAGATGAAGAGTCATAGTTCAAATCCTGACTGTTCCACTTGTAATCTGTGATAGTCTGCAAATCACTTCTGGGGTCCTTGGTTTCCTTATGTGTATGTTGACAGTATGTGTTTCTGAGTAGTTTTTTATGTCGTTTATAATAGTGTCTGTTACATATTTAATGCTCTCTTAAATGTTTGCTATTATTTTAGTGATGGTTCCCTATTATCCCATTCTCTCCAGCAAAGGTGCTATGGGAAGCCCATGTGGGGAATTAGCCTAGGGAATTAACACAGTTGTTGAACTGGCCATGTTCACGTGTTACCACTGGGCCACATTCTCTGGTAGTTCTGTCTTTACTCTGTGCTCTTCACAAAAGTAGTGACCAAGGCTGTATGTAGTTATGACTTTTATTGAGCCTTGGGGATATTTTATTGAATGTACTATATGCCATTATTGTATAACAAAGAGTTCATTCCTGTTCTTAAAGATCCTTTCAGTATTCTCACTAACCATAGACACTGATGGTGTGCCTATTGCATCATCTTCCACTTCCCCCCACCCCAAAGCCTCATCTGCCTTTCTTCAGATCTTCTTGAAAACTCTAAATTTCTCACTCATGAAAATTAATTTTGCTTGTTTTGTGTCAGTGTTTTTATTTCCAGGCTATGCCCTACATGATATATTTTAGGAGCTAATTAGTGGCTCAATGTGCTTTTCTGAGTTAGTAATAGAAGATAAGTGTTTTAGAGTTAAGAGGGTAATTAAAATTTATTGAGCATCTATTTTATTTCAGACATACTTTTGATTTTAAGCAAGTAAAAAAATGAGAAGAAAGTAGAAATGTGCTATTTTGAAACCAAAGAATGTTGTAAGAATACACATCTAAAAAAGGGTAGGTTCAGAACCTGGACACACGTTCTGTGTACCACATTATGATGAAATGTCCCTTACAACATTTATACATATATAACTTTTTCTCAGATTACACTTATATGTGCATTCTAATTAGTCAGACATGTACAAATCTTACCTTCAGAAGTGTATTCATTCAATTTAACACAATAATAATATTTACTTAAACCATTCCAGAGGGAAAAATATAATCAGTGACTGTGGAGTGCTTTTTATGCCTCAGTGCTGCTCTTGTTTAATTTTAAATGTTGAACTGTGTGAGTAGTTGGGAGGAAAGCAGCTCCTATTACCTCAAAATAATTGGTATAGAGTGGTTCTCTTCTGGGTAATTCATTGGAGGTATGGTTGGCTACATAATTTGAGGGGACCAGGGCAAAATGAAAATGCAGGACCCTGGATGGGGGCAGGAAACCAGTTCCTTTTCCTCAGAGCCCACCACCTTGACCCATGCAGACACCCAAGGGGTTACAATTTCTGTTCTAGGGTGCATTCAGTATCTGCATGTGGAATGGGTGAGAAGCCCCACCAAATCCTCTTAGAAGGCACTATGGAGCTGCCTGCCCAAGTCAGGGCTGGCTGCCACCCCAGGTGCTGAAAGGCCCTACCTTAAATCTGGCCCTACCCACTCAATCCTGCATTATCTCATCAGACTAATTTATAAAACACAAATTCAAATAAAGTATTTTCAAAAGGATGATTGCAAAACATTAAACCCCAAGTGCAGGGCCCTATTGGGTGCTGGGTCCTGTGCAGTTTCACTGGGCAATGAAGCCAATCCTGATTAGGTGGATTGATGGAGTTTAAACATTGTTCCTTTGGAAGAACTGTACTACTGTCTGCGTCATTGCACACCACCCTGATTCCTGCTTCTGAAGATAAGGAGATCTCAGAATTTCTCTAGCAGATGCCAACCTGGGGCCTTAGGCTCATATTACAGAAGATGAACAGGAAACTTACTCTGAAGCTAGCTGCCTAAATAGCAGAATTGGGGGGCATAAAAATGTTTGGCAGATGCAGTGAAAAAAATGCTATACCAAGTCAAGTAAACAGCATGATGAAACCATCAAGGAAGGGATGTATAAAATATATTTTGGAATAAAAAGGAATATTGGCATATAGGTTGATTAGAGAAGAAAGGTGGAAAATATGATTGTAGATACTTTACATTGAATTGAAAATATATTTGAAATTCAAAAGGTATCTTTTAAAAAGAAATGATATGGCCTGGCATTAATTGATTCAGATTTTAATTTTATTGACAAGGATTTTGTTCACTGATGATGATTTTGAGATAACTTGAAGGGCTACTTGTTCACAAAATTCATTTGCTAAATTTCAAACTGTCAAAGAGAAATGGGTCATAGTTGGGGAAAACAAGGAATTAGGGACCTAAATACTAGTATTGGGGGATCTTTAGGGTATTCAGGTGAAAATAAGCTTTGTGAACAGGGAAATCTGGGGGATCAATAGCCTAGAATAATTGCAAATTTTCAAACCCATACAAGAACCAACCTAAATTAGAAAAGTATAAAAATATAACATGAAAAGAGTCAGTATTGAAATTAGGGAATTATGTCAAACATGTAACTGCAAACTTTGGTGAAATTCTGAAATTCATGGCAAAGGAATTATGTAGTAAAGGAGAGAAATATCCCTGCATATCCCAATCTTAGGGTTAAGAGCTGAGAACAAAGTCAAAGTAGAACAGTAGGAAAAAAAATAGATGATTTAACTGAGACTCTTTCAATAGTTTGGCAAAACAGAGGCCACAGACAACTGTGTGGTAGCTATGAGGTAAGTACACATGGGAAAATAGACACACATAATACGGAGAGTAGATTTTTTTTAATTGATAATTTCACGGTGTGTTTAACACATTCACTCAAAATTAGAGCTGTCAAGCAACTTCCATGACAGGAAGATCACCAACTTAATGGGATACTGTACTTCTCCAGTGTGGTAGAAGTTTTAGTACATCTTCATGGTAGTCCTGGAACATAATAAGACAGAGTCAAATAAGATGCCAAAGCTTCTCTCCAAATGTAGCTGTTTCTATCAAAAGAATAAGTAATAAATTCCCCTGCTGAAGCTGTGAGTTCCAAACCCATTACCTTAGGATTCTGAGTATTTAAAACTATAAAATAAACTAATCTCATACACCCCTCTTCATGGACAGAATTGTGTCATCCAAAATTCATATGTTGAAATCCTAACCTCTGGTACCTCAAAATGTGATTATATTTGGAGATAGGGACATTAAATAAGTGATTGTGCATAAATGAGGTCATTAGTTGGACAACAATTCAATATGACTGATTTCCCTAGAAGAGGAGATGAGGGCACAGACACGCAAATGAAAGACTATGTGAAGAAAGGGAAAAGACAGACATCTATAAGCCAGGGAGAGATGCCTCAGAAGAGATCAACTATACAGACAACTTCATCTCAGACATTTAGCTTCCATAACAGTGAGAAAATTAATTTCTGGTGTTCAGGCTACTCAGTCTGTGGTACTTTATTATGGGAGACTTGGAAAGTGAATACACCCTGCTCCATAAATTCCAAGAAAGACTTATCAAGTATAACTAGAAAAAGTTAAAGGAGTTCCAATTGGTATCCAGTTACACTAGGTTTAGGAACATAAGTTTTGAATATACTTACTTACATTCAAGTACAGTAGTGCCCCCTTATCCTTGGAGAATACGTTTTAAGACTCCCAGGGGATGCCTGAAATCCTGGATAGTACTGAAACCTATATAAACTGTTTTTTCATATACATTCATTTCTATGATAAAGTTTATAAATTAAACATAGTAAGATTAATGATAATAATAGAACAATTATAATCAATAAAAATTACAAGAATTACAAAATTTTATTGTACTGTCTTCACCCTTCTTACAACACTGTGAGGTGATAAAATGCCTATGTGATGAGGTGGAGTGAGGTGAATGACATAGGCATTGTGACACAGTGTTAGGCTACTTACTATTGACCTCTGACAATATGTCAGAAGATGGATCATCTACTTCCCAGCCACACCGAAAGTAAAATTGTGGATAAGAGCGGACTACTGTATGTATCAATAGGGGGAAATGCCATGAAAGAGATTTCTGAAGATATAAATAGAACATACTGAATATAGCTGATGATCACACTTTTTTCCACATCAGTTAATTCACTGAAGTAAATTAGAGTAATAAGATAACATTAACTCATTAGATTACAAACTCTAATTTCCTTGAAAGTTTAAGAACTCTTTGTGAAATAAATGTATTTCAGATGATTCTAAACCTTCAACAGTCGTAGATGTCCTTTGTGTCTAAATAAGAAAAGTTTAACTCTAGTCAAATGAACTTTGAGATTTTATTACTAATATTATTTTGAATTTTAAGAGGATTCAGTATTATTAGGATACTTTTTAGTGGTTAGTTTTTATTCTTCAGATTGTTTCACAAATGCTGACCACCTGGAATCCCCTTTTGAAATTTCCTTCTTTGTCCTCTTTACTATTACAATTTTTCTAATGAACGCATTCACTTATACCATTAAAACAAGGCTACTGGAGCAAATAGTTTCATTGCAGGTATGAGGGAGAAGATAATAACAATAGATGTGACAAGAAAAACCTTACATATTAGACATCATTGTCCTAAAATTAGCTGTCCATTACATATAAAGGGGAATTTCTCCCTCGCTTTCTTATGCCCCTTATTGCTATCTTACCCTTGCCTCTTAACATAACTTCTCCAGCACCAACTGCCAGCTTCCCTCTCTCTCCCTAAAAAAAAAAAAAGCCCTGTTTATCTCTTATATAGGGGTATTAACTTTTTCTAACACAAATGTCTTCTACCTGGGCTATGCTTAGAAGGCCTCATCTTTCATGCTCAAATATCCCATTATTCCATTAAGGGAATAAGACAAATAAATTTTCCTCCTAAGAGGAAGTTATTTGTCCTGCTAAATCAATTGAATCAATTGGCATGCAGCTTTTCTTTTTGTCACATTTTTACAAGCCATGATTAATGAGACACTAAGCCAACAACATGAAATTAATAGGGAACTGACAGAGATAATAAAATAATTTAAACCAAGGGAAATAAAACCTAAACTGGATATAATGTCCTTAAAAGTAGTAAAGAGCAGAACACAACAATCAATAACTGGCATACACATATACACACCCAGAAAGCCTAATAAAATTCTAAATAGAATAATGAATGACATGAATAAAAACACCTGCTAAGTCAAAAATTCAGTGGTTTTAGACTCTAAACCACAGTAAGGCTCCTGATAGGTGGGGGACTCTTCATGTTATCATTTTCTTGTATCCTCTTTTGCTTCACTCCTATTAGGTGATTCAGGAAATCACTCCTATTAAAGCAGTCTCCTTGGGAGGTTGTAATCCATGAATAAAGGGCAGGAGAATAATCATTCTACACTGATGGCTACATGCACCTCCCAACTCTGGAGCCACCAGATGCTACTTTTGATTCTTTTTTTCTTCCCAAATGGAGCAGCAGCAGGCGGTAACCCATGGCAAAGTGCAAGAGAGGAAACCTGTCTCACAGCCTCTTCTGTGACTACGGTGGTGAACTTTGCTACGGTGGTGAAAGAGGCTCCTGCTTTCCTCCCATCTTAGGCCAGTGTCTTTACCTAGCTTTTGACATTCATTCACTCAATCATTCATTCATATCTACAGAGCTGAACTTGGGCTGGGAATGAGCATTTGAGATTAGTCCCCTTCTCTCCGTTTTGTCTGATTTCATATATTTTGAAGTTAAATAGGTGTTGGTAAAGGTAGTGATCCATTTCCCTTGACATGCTCACCATAGACACTCCAAGGAACACTCAAGTGTTTTTTTGCAGATGACTCATGCTAAATTGCCTCAATGATTCTTTTATTCTAAATATATCATTAGATTTTCAAATCTGTGGTCCTGTGGTCTTTTTATTTATTTGTTTATTTATTTATTTATTTTTATTATGGTATCATTAATACACAATCACATGAGCAACATTGTGGTTACTAGAGTCTTCCCATTATCAAGTCCCTATCAATACCCTAGTATAGTCACAGTCCATCAGCATAGTATGATGCTATAGAGCCAATACTTGTCTTCTCTGTGCTATATCGCCTTCCCCGTGCCACACCCCCACATTATGTGTGCTAATCATAATGCCCTTTAATCCCCTCCCGCCCTTCCCTACCCAGTTCCTTTCCCTTTGGTAACTGTTAGTCCATTCTTGGGTTCTGTGAGTCTGCTGCTGTTTTCTTCCTTCAGTTTTTGCTTTGTTGTTATACTCCACAGATGAGTGAAATCATTTGGTACTTGTCTTTCTCTGCCTGGCTTATTTCACTGAGCATAATACCCTCTACCTCCATCCATGTTTTTGAAAATGGTAGGATTTGTTTTCTTCTTTTGGCTGAATAATAGTCCATTGTATATATGTACCACATCTTCTTTATCCATTCATCTACTGATGGACACTTAGGTTGCTTCCATTTCTTGGCTATTGTAAATAGTGCTGCAATAAACATAGGGGTGTATGTGTCTTTTTGAATCTGGGATCCTGCATTCTTAGGGTAAATTTCTAGGAGTGGAATTCCTGGGGCAAATGGTATTTCTATTTTGAGTTTTTTGAGGAACCTCCATACTGCTTTCCACAATGGTTGAACTAATTTGCATTCCCACCAGCAGTGTAGGAGGGTTCCCTTTTCTCCACATCCTCACCAGCATTTGTTGTTGTTTGTCTTTTGAATGTTGGCCATCCTAAGTGGTGTAAGGTGATTAATCTTGGTATCAATAAAAATCACACCTTTACTTTTTTCTTCACAATGTATTTCCAATGCCCATGTATATTTTTTAAAGTGACTTTAACCCAAGTCTGAACTATACCATTCTGTGTTCTGTCTTTCTTGTACCCTCTGTACACACCATGAAATTTATTTCTTTTATTATTGCCAACTATAAAAATTAAAAATGAAATTATTATGGAAACTATTTCCTTTTACATCCAATAACTTAGGAACTGTAAAAAATTAACATGCATTACAACTTTTTAAGGACTATAAAATTCTTGAATGGATTCAACACCTTGAGTAGATTTCCTGTTATTTTTTCCCCTAATACTTCAGTCTGATAAGAAAACTAGGAGTCACTCTCCAGATAACCCCCTCCCCAATATTTCCCCATAATAATATTTTTATGTACTTTATTTCCTCAGATAGTTTTATTTTTATCATGCATTAGGCTCCAAATTAAGCTGAGGGCAGGAGTTCTATTTGAATCATTTAGCAAGGAGAGGCTTTAAATAGAAGCTCTGCTTTCTTAGAAATTTTTAGGTCTTTACAGATGCCATATTAAATGATGATCAAAACATCAGAATTTTTCCATCTGGTGTATTTACTACTTAATTATTGTCCAATGGATTAAAAAATAGATCTGGAAGAGCAGGATGTAAAAATACTAAAATGATTGAAAAAGACTGCGGGAGAGACAGAGAAGAAGAGAGAAGACAGAGAGAAAGGGAGAGATTGATTTTCCACATTATTGTAAGCCTTTGAGAAATTTTTCATGTTAGAGGAACTATCACTTCCCTCTCGCTCTTAAGGAGAACAATCCAGGTTTAGCATCCTTCATGACTTGGCAAAGCCATATGTTGCAAAGGGAATTTGAATGATCTCTTAAGAATTGCTTTCGTATTTTCTCTGGATGATCACCTCAAAGAGGCCAAATTTTGTGTAAAATATAATAAAAATGCCCACAAAACTTGCATTTAAGTTTTGGATGTTTATGGACCTTAGGTTAATAGTTTGGATATTAATGGATCTTCTCTGAAGGCAACTTTTTGGTATACTTCATGAATACACTTTAAAATCTTGATTGTAAACTCACAAAGTAATAGTTTTTTTATTTTTTCCGTCTCTTGTGAGATTGAGCCCTACTTCATACATTGTTCATATTTTATCCTCTTAGGTATCTTCCCTTACCCAAGTTTTCAAAATTGATTACATTTACTTGGACCCAATTTTTGTCTCTTAGATGGTTTGATCAGGTTTCAAGTATCATTATAGAATGACTATCACCTTTTCTACAGAAATATGTTCCTTTAACCTGAAGTACCAAAGTTTCTAGTAAGTGTCTAAGCCATCAAACCTGTGTAACAACCTCAGACTTAAAACATTTTTTGAGAAAAAAATATACTTATTTCATGTCTTGTAATACTTGGAAAACCTATGTTATCAAAGTTTTATAGGAATAAAACAAAACCAAGCAACTTTAAACTTCATAAAAGCAAAAAGGCAGAAGAAATACAGGTTATATTTATGATGCAAAAACAGCAGAGAAATGAAAAATACAGTCAATTAATTGCATATATGTGCATGTAGGGATATTTTTGGCATTAACGGTCAATCCTTCAATCCTATAAGCACAGCAGTCAAAACTGTGTTAATAATCTATCTGTGTATACTTAAGCCAAGCAAGGAGAGAGGATAATTAAAACAACTGTACAAAGTTTAATCAACAAGAGCCCTTTATCTTACCATGAGACATGTAGATACCAAATATTAAAAGTATAGCATATACTTATAGAATTTAGCCATAGAACTTCTCTATAAAAGATACAGGTGTTCTGTTTATACTCTTTTCTCTTTGGGATTTGTTGAATGTATAGTGCATGCACACATACACACACACTCACAATTGCTTTGTGTGTAAACATGTATTATTTAATTTCAAAAATCTTCCTATATCACTAATGACAGACTCTGGCAGAACCTGTAGTGAAAAATGCATCTTGTGCTGTAGACCAAAATGGGGCTATCTCACTCTTTCCTTAATCAAATTATTGCCATTTAGAACTTAGTGTTAAAGCAGCATAGCGTAAAAGTAAATATCAGAGAAATGCTCAATTTTGTTTTGTTGGGATTTGTTTTTAGTTAATATTTAGAATTAAGCATATGTTTTATCAGGTTAAGGAGGAAAAAAAAAGTTCTGCCAGCATTTATAGACACAACTTTAGAATCACTAAATTCATAAGAGAACACTGTAGTCTGTTTTCCAAATTGCCACTATCAAAATGACTTTTTTGGAACTTTTCTCCTTTCCAATACAACACCAATAATTGTTTTAGTTTGACTTTGCTAAGACTGATATGTTTCCATTTGATATTTTGGAGAGGCTCCCTGGAGTAAGTGATTATTTCCACTAGGCACTCCAAATTGTATTTATTCATTTACCTGACGTATGGTTAATAAGCATATACTACATGTTTGAGATAGTTCTGTACATTGAAGACAGAGCAGTAAATAAGTCACATAATTTTCCTTCCCTGGTGAAGCTTTTATTCTTATGGAGGAGAGAGGTAATATGCAATAAATTATTTAGGTTAGATAAATGTGTAAATAGGTGATAGATAAGTAGATTGGAAACCAGATTAGATAAAGAGAGAAGAGAGACAGGTGGTTGAAATATGTCTGGATGAAAATAGATGACAGTTCTAAATTAAAAATGCAAAACTATAGAACTCCTAGATGGCAACATAGGAGAAAATCTAGATGACCTTGTGTTGGTGATGACATCTAAATACAACACCAAAGGCACATCTGTTAGAGAAAGAATTGATAAGGTAGACTTCATTGAAATAACATTTTTTAATTTCTTTTCTGTGAAAGATATTGTCTAGAGAATAAGAAGAACAGCCATAGACTGGGAGAAAATCTTTGTAAAAGACATCTGATAAAGGACTGTTACTCAAAATATATAAGGAACTCTTAAAATTCAACAATGAGTAAACAACTTAATTGAAAAATGAGCCAAAGACCTTGACAGACATGCCAAAGAAGACTGATGACAAATAAGCATATGAAAAGATGAGCCACATTATATGTCATCAGGGAAACACAAATCAAAACAATGAGATACCACTACATGCCTGTTAGAATGGCCAAAATCTAAAACACTGATAACGCCAAGTGCGGGAGAGGATGTAGAGTAATAGTAAAATCTCATTCATTGCTAGTGGGAATGCAAAATGGTACAGCCACTATGAAGACAGTTTGAAGGTTTCTTTTGTATATACGTGTATAAGTGTTTTTCATATGTATGTATATATCATATAGATATTATCTATATGATATATATATGTACTCTTTTTATTGTATGACATACAAAAGCTGTACATATTTATGCAATGTGATGACTTGAGTTTGGGAATAAGTAACACCTGTGAACCATCACCACAATCTATGCCATAAACTTCCAAAACTTCCATAACTTCCAAAAGTTTCCTTCCACTGTCTTTATATATTATCATTTTTGTGAATGTAGTAAGAAAACATAATGCAAGATCTCCTCTCAGCAAATTTTTAAATATACAATATGGGTACTGTTACAAAACTAAACCCATTCTTATCATGCATTCTAGCAATTCTCCTCCACAGTATTTACCCAAAGGACTTGAAGACTTATGTCTTCAAAAACCTGCACATGGATGTTTACAGTAGCTTAGTCCATAATTGCCAAAATTTAGAATCAACCAAGTTGTCTTTCAGTAAGTCAATAGATCATACACTCTGGTACATCTAGACAATGTAATATTACTGACATGGAGGAATCTTAAGTACATATTACTAAATGAGAGGAGCCAGTATGAAAAGGCTACACACTATATGATTCCAACAAAATGATATTCTGAAAAGGCAAATTTATGGAGTCAGTAAAAATATCAGTGCTTGCCAGGGTGTGAAGGGTAGAATGAATCAGCAGAGCACAGAGGATTTTTAGGGCAGTGAAACTACCCTGTATGATACTATAATGGATGATATATCTCATTATGTATTTTTAAAAACCCATAAAATATACACCACTAAGAGTGAAACCTAATGTAAATTATGGGCTTTCAGTAATGATATGTCAGCATAGGTTTATCAGTTGTAACAAATGTACTGTTTTTACATTTGATAGTGGTGGATGTTGATAATGGGGGTGCTGTGCAATTGTGGGTGCAGGGGTTATGTGGGAAATATCTGGGCCTTCTGATCATTTTTCTCTGTGAAACTAAAAATGTTCTGAAAAATAAAATCTTTTTTAAAGTGTCTGGAAAGGTAAGATTTAAGCTGCGAATCAATATAAAGGAGTCAGAAATGTGAAGTTCTAGAACTGTGTTAGAGGCAGAAGAAACAAGTGTGAAGCCTTGAAAGCACAATTATCTGTGTGTTTAAATACAGAAAGAAATCTAGTGTGACTAGTGCATGGTAGATATTTTTGGTACCACATGAAGGTAAAGAACTAGCCAGGAGCCAGATTATCAAAGATTTTATCAGCCAGAGCAAAAGAAAAGTTTATGCTAAATGTGACATCAATACATTACAAGGTTTAGAGTAATAGAACATTATAATTGCTGTATTGAGAATAGGCTGTGAGGTGATGGTAAAAGATGAAGTAGTGGACTTCACCTGCATTTAGGGGTCCCTTAGGATTTCCAAGTGAAATATAATGGCTGATTGGACTTCTAGTGTAGAAATGGGATAAATGGAATAGTAGACCAATTCAAATATTTTGGAGGTAGACAGGACTTACTAATAGATAGGCAGGGTAAAGAAAAAAGGAAAAATATGACTTACCCGTCAATTTTAGGTTCAGTCACAGGTTAGATATCAGTGTCAGTTTACTGAGTTGGTGAGAACTTGGGAAAAACAGGTTTGGTTGAAGGGATATCAATAATTCTCTTTGGGACCTGTTGATTTTTAGATGCCTGAAAAACAGTCAAATGCGTGCTTGAATTTATTTGGATATATGAATTTGGAGCTGAGTGGAGAATTCAGTACTGGGTTTAAATTGTAAAACTCAACAACATATAAATAATATATGAAGCCATGGGAATGCATGGAATAACTTAGAGAAATAAATAGACAGAAAAGAAGAGAAACTAGGGTAAAAAGCCTGCTGCTAATGGATTTGGCTACCTGGAGGTTCTTGGTGACCTTAGTACATTTCAGTAGAATGGTAAAAGCAGAAGTTCAGTTGTTCTTTCCTTATACATTAAGTTTGAATCTAAAAATTGACTATTGAAGACAATGTTAGAAAATAATCTTAAGGGTTTTTTTTTTTGAGAGGGAAAGGAAGACTTAAAATGATTTCCTAAATCTTCAGAGATGCTAACATTTCCAGAAAAGTTTGAAAAGCTGAACACAGAATTGTACTATAAGCAGAGGGGTTTCCTGGGAAGGAGAGAGGAGAACAGTGGGCCAAGCCTTGACTCTCTATCATTAGAGATGATCTAGATCAACAAAGGTAGGGTCACCTGGGAGGCTGTGAGTTTACAAAGCCATTAATCCTTGATTAGTTGGTGTAGGAGATCAGAGACCAAAGTTTAAAGAGCAGGCAAAGCAATTATACTTCACTGTTCTTAGACAGCTATCTCTTGAGAGCATGTGGAATAGGACTATCAAGGAGAAAATTAACTTGAATCTCTGTAATATGTCTCATTTAAATTTACTTATGTTGGTAATTTGTACAATTTTGATCTTCATCCTTAAAGGAGAGAAATTGGCTACTATTTTCTTTTTAAGAGAAAAAAAAGTCTTGATAAGTAATTTAAAAAGTCATCATAAGCCAGTTTATTCTCCCTCATGATAGTTTTATTTTCCTTAAGCTTTTCATTGATACTTCTTAAATCTTCATTTCATGTGGTGTTCTCACAAAATTGTTCAATATTTCTTATACTGAGAAATCTGAAAGAAAATTCTAGTAAATTCTACCAAATTCTAGTAAAAACCTAGTCAGTAGACTACAGGGATTTTTGTAATGTAAGTGTCGATTCAAACTTTTAAATTGGTTTAAACAATTATTGTTTAATCCAGTTTGGCTTAAAATAAAACAAAAATAACTTACCAAGTGTGTTTATCTTGCCTTGAAGTAGAACATTCAACATCCATCAACCTGGCTGTGGCTGTTTACACTTTGGAGATGGTGGTATAGGCTCACAAGGAAGTAATAATGTTTTCTTTCCTCTTTCTTTCTTTTTTTCATTTTCATTTTTGATGACTCCTACCTTTAATTTGTATTAGCATTTATTCAAAAGTAGACTTTCTGAAACTTGTTTGACTTCCTCTCATGATTCCTATGGTTCTCTATTTAAATCTGTAGATGAAGCTTAGATTGCTTGATTGGTGGATTCAACATCTGCCTCCTTAGTTTTTTTTTGAAGTGTTCATTAATTTTTTGTGCTAAAGATTCAGCATCAATAACTTCTGCTTCCTTATTTGAATATTCTTCTTTGAACATTTCTAGGGATTTTTTTAAATTGAATCCTTCATATTCCCAAATTTAGCATAGGTATCCTCCTTTGATGAATCATCTCTTGATTTTTCTTAACATCTTTCTTATACTTTAATGAAGTTTTCCAGAGCCATTCTTTGTATTATTCCTTGCCCCATTTAAAACACTATTTGATTAATGCTTTAAACCTCCCCTTTCCACTCATACATTTTAGACTACTAACATTGTTTCATCAAATATGCTTTTGAATTATTATCTAAGGCCTATTTGCCCTTCTTTGCATCCTTCTTTGCATCTTTCTTTGCATCCTTCTTTGCTTCAGCAGATTCTGGGACAGTCTCATTCTTGGCCTCTTTGTTGGTATCATCCTTGGGTTCACTATCTGTCTCACTGGGTTTCTTTTCATCTTTCTTATCTATTTTACTCTCCTTCTTCTTTGCATCTTTCTTGGCATCTTTCTTGTCCTTTGATTCATCACTTTTCTCACTGGATTTCTTTGCATCTTTTTTCCCATCCTTATCTTTCTTTGCACCTTTCTTTTCATCTTCAGATTCTGTAGTTGACTCCTTGCTCTTCTTTGAACCTTTATTATCTTTTATGTCATCTTCTTTTGCAACATCTTCGCCTTTAGTATCATGGTATTTCTTTGAATCTTTCTTAATTGTTTCTGCTTCTGAATCTAATTTGTCCTTGACAGCTTCCTTGTCTTCTTTATCTTTCCTGCCTACTTCTGGAGATATGGATTTCTCTGTACTTGGTACTTTAGCATCCTCCTTGGAATGTTGGGTTGGTTTATGTGGAGGCCTCCTGGCAGCTAAATAAACAGATGGTCTCTCGGAAATTGCCATTAAAGAACGGTGCATCCATAATGGTCGTTTAGGAACTTCCCTTAATTTTTCTTCATCATATTCCTGAAATATTGGTTAGAATAATGATGAACATCATGTGTGTTATACAACCTTTATTACTAGACACCAAATACATTTTAACTTCAACCATTAAGAGATTTTAGATATTGATAAATCGTGGGTAAATTATAATTTTCATAGTTTCTTCTTCTTTTTTCAATTCCATTATTTTTTGGACTAATTGATAGTCATGCCTTATTTTAAGGGTAATTTCAGTTTAGAGGACCTTCATAATTCCCTGAAGATTTATGTTAAAATTGGTAGAGATCTCCACTAACTAATGACACATCAGAACCTCTCTTAACAATCAAGAAAAGTTTTGTTGTTGTGTTTTTTGACTCTGTGTTCCTGAGAATTCTTGGCATATCTTGCCCACTCTCCATTTATAGGCTAACTCAGAAGCAATTATTTTCTAATATCCAATAGTTCAATGTTCAGGCATATACTGGTGTGTGTTGTCACAATCAAGGTCTCTGGAATTTAGAATGCTACTTGTGGTTAAAAGTAAAAGCCTGAAACTCCTCCTGCTTGGCAAGATATAAATTGAGTTATCATCAGATAAGAAACTGCAATAATGAAAGCTGTAACATTCAGTGCACATAAATCTGTACAGAACTGAACATTTTATTTTCAACTCCTAACCAAATATTTCCAAAAGCTTAATTTCAAAAATAGCAAATTTTGGAAAACATGTTAACAAACAATGGAGAAAAAAAGGAAAGGAAAAGAGCATAAGAAGACAAAATAAACCTGGATTACTGCTGTTTGGATATATTCCCTAAAATAAACTTTGAGAGCACATTTATCCTGTCGAAACTTTTCTTTGAACATTTTCATATCCCACGATAACTCCAGAAACACTGGGAAATATTCACCTTCCCATAATCAAATCCTGAATTTTATATTACAAGAAATAAGGAAGCATTGAAACTCCATGGTATAATATAACTCCCTGATTCTAATGAGGGTGTTTCTCACACTGGAGAACATTTTTCCAGTGTTCATACTGGGAATGTTCATATGTATGTTCATAGTATGAATGTTCATACTAACAGTAGCATCAAGATCCACAGGTTTTGTGCTTCTTGGATATGTATTTTCTATAATAAAGGATTACTGAAGAAACAGTTACTATGAAGTAAGGACATTTTTTATACAACACCATATAAATAAAATATATGTACTTTCTCCAAGTAGTAGAATTTGAATCACTTTTAACTGTGCTGTCCAATGTGGTATTTAAAAACCATATGTGAATTCAATTCCTCAGTTTCACTAGCCTCATTACAAGTTTTCAATAACCATAATGAAATAAGATTAAAACAATATTTCCATCATCACTGATACCTCTTTGCTCAGCACTGTTCTGTAACTATACATGATTTCACAAGTTTATTATGAGTAATGTTATATGATCTTTTCAATACTCACAGGAATTGTACCGTCTTGTAGTTGGGAAGGTTTTGATCTTCTCTTTTTTCCTGGCCGTGGTGGTTTGGGAAATACCAAGGCAAAGTGTTGCTGATTCCATGAATTTTTGCTTAATTCACTGACTAAAATAAGAAAACATTAAGCATACACTTTAGATAGAATTTCATCAGAACTAAAATGGTAGTAAGGTAATACATTTCATGTAAATGAGTAAGCAAATGATTCATATTATGGCTTCATTCATTTGGTAATGTTTGAAATTCTCTGCTATTAATATGAGAAAATAAAAATAGAATTTTCTATTTTGACCAGTTTTACAGATAATTATAAAAACTAGTGATTGGGAAGGTAATATAGTCTGTAATATAAATGGAAAGTTTTATTGCTTCCTTTTAATCTTTGTGTTTCTGATACTCCAGATTTTTACTTTATATTCTTGAAGATAGAATACAATTCTAATGAGAACAGACAATATGGTAACTATTTCTGTAGACCCAAAATTTCTTAGTAGTGCCTGTTATATTCAGTAAATATATGATTAACTCTAAATGCTCAGGTTTAAGATCACTTATTTAGTAATAATTTTCCAAGCTTCAAGAATAAATATTATACAGTCAACTGCATTGTTGTAAGTGGCATATTAAAGAAGAAAATTAGCAGAGTACCTACAGTTTTGAGTGGGAGGGTAAAGTTACATAGAAGCTGTAATAGACATGGTTAAAGACATTCAGGTTACCAATGAGAACAGTGAGAGAGATATACTCACTGCATTTAAATATGTGCAGTAAGACTGTGTGTGAAAAAGCAGACTCATTCTGTGAGTCTCCTAAAGACAGAGTCAGGATCAATGAGAAAATATTCAGAACAAAAGCATATTTAAACTCAATATATGAGGGAATGCTTGCTACGTGAAGTCTTTCAACAGTAGATTGACTGGCCTTGTCTACTAATGAAGTTTTGGTCGATTATAAGGTGAATACAGTCTATCAAAAACATAAAAGAAGACATTCTCCATATGGGTGAGAAGTTGTCCATAGTAGAAGACATTCTCCAATTTCAGCACTGCCTTTCAGCTGTAAGATTATTTGATTGTATGATTTCTAACATGTAAATATGTCCACCTTTATGTTGCTGAAAACATTTGCTTAATCTTCTTTGCATTTAAAAACAAAATGTCTTTAGAAAGTGTTCACTAAGCTCACGAGAAAGGTGTCTTGGAAAATTTTTTAAAAATCATTTTTCATAATATTGCATGACAGCTATTGCCTTGTCAATTTGTATGGAGGATAATATCATTTGTCACTACAATTAATCATACATGTTTTGAAAATAAATATTGAGTTCTTTCTTACCTGGAATGTAATTATCATACGTCCCAAAGCTTACTTTTTGGCTATTAAAATAAGAAGGAAAGGTTTTAATTACTTTGTACAAAATCCCTCTATTTAATGATCATAAGTACGCATAGGCACTTGCTACTACCAACTAGAGAATATTTTGCATTTTCAGATCCTATTATTATGTAAGATTACTTCATCCCAGAAAAATAGAGATGAGCAAAGGTGTGTGCTTTAGCACAAACTTAACAAAACCGAAACAAGGTGGGTAAAACGAACAAACAAAAAAACTTACCAACTTGCCATATCTGAAATATAGAATTTTTTTAAATTGTCAAACTATGATTGAATTATTTTTCCCCACCTCTTGCTCTAAATTGTCTTGCAATTGAATTTTAGCTCAGATATACTTTAACCTCACCACTTAAGCAAAATCCTGCCTTCAAAATAGTCTCAGAACTTAACCAAATCATTCAATGACATGTGTGTCTATGAATGGTGTATGCAAGTGTGTGTGTGTGTGTGAGTGTATACCACAAGTATTGATATGGATTTTGATTTTTTGTTTGTTTTTCTTTACAAAAATCTTAAAAATAAAATTACATTGCAGAGTATTTTCTGTTTGTAGGTTTCCATTTGCTTTAGTACTGTGTGAACATGTTTGTCCCCACAAACGGTAGTTTTATAATCTAATTTGTATTTATTTATAATGGAGGGAAATATTAAGATCTGATATGGAAATATTATTTTATATCATCCCATTACATTCCAGTAATAAAGCCAGTGTTGCTTATGAGTGAGTTTTGGGCTTACACACACACACAAACACACACAGTGTTTTACTTACTTTGACATTACATAAATAGTCAAGAATAAAGTACATTTAAAAAAATATGTTGAGAGATCGCCGGGAAGATGGCGGCTTGAATGGAACGACAGAATTTTCCTCCCAACATTATATTTATCCACAAAAACACAGCAAACGCAACTGTTCCTAAAAAAGAGACCAGAACAAACAGGAAAGCGCACACAGTGCAGAAACACCTGACAGGACTCGGCAGCAGGTGGCAGATAAGAAATGGAACCACAACCCGGCAGAACCCAAGCACTCCCCCACCCCAGTGCACCAGCGGGAGGAGACGATTCAGAGCCGGGAGGGAGTGGAAGTGCAGGCCCAGGAGATAACCAGCCCTGGACCAGCCCCGGGAATGCGGGTGCACAAAGCGTGGCTTAAACGCCTGCTTGCTCGCGGCTGGCTCAGGGAAGGAGAAGAGAGAAGGAAAAAAAGGAGAAAAGCACGCGCTTTGTTTTTCAGCGGTCTTAAAGAGACGGGAGTGCAGCAGAGAACCTCCATTCATTCTCACCCCGGCCACAGCTTTAAAGGGCCGTGCAGAGTGACGCGACCACGGCTCTGGAATAGTGGAGCAACAGCGCCACCTACAGCATTCACACAGAAACCACCCCCGGTAGGCTTTTTTCTTTTCTTTTCTTTCCTTTTAGGTGTTGCTGCTTTTTCTTTTTCTTTCCTTTCTTTTCCTTCTTCTCTCGCTCCTATTACTTTTTTTATTATTAGTAGAATTTTTTTTATTTTTATTTTTTTTTCCTTTTCTCTCTCCTTGCTACCAACAACCAATTCTATAGTCATGAGAAGACAGAAGAATATGATACAGACAAAGCTTCAGACAAACACCACCCCAGAGAAAGAAGCCGAAGGAATGGATATGGACAGTCATCCTGAAAAAGAATTCAGAATAAAAGTCATAGCCATGCTGACGGATCTACAGAAAAATGTGCAAGAGCTGAGGGAGGAAGTGAGGGAAGTGAGGAAAGACAATGCAGAAATGAGACAAGCCATCGACGGGCTCAACAGCAGATTGAATGAGGTTCAAGACACGAGCAAGGAATTACAATACAGGGAACAGGAATACAAAGAAGCTGAGGCAGAGAGAGATAAATGGATCTCTAAGAATGAAAGAATATTAAGAGAACTGTGTGACCAATCGAAACAGAACAATATTCGCATTACAGGAGTACCAGAGGAAGAAGAGAGAGAAAAAGGGATAGAAAGTGTCTTTGAAGAAATAATTGCTGAAAACGTCCCCAAGCTGGGGAAGGAAATAGTATCACAGTCCACGGAAGCCCACAGATCTCCCAACACAAGGGACCCAAGGAAGACAACACCAAGATACATAATAATCAGGATGGCAAAGATCAAAGATAAAGACAGAGTATTAAAGGCAGCTAGAGAGAGAAAAAAGATCACCTACAAAGGAAAACCCATCAGACTGTCATCAGACTTCTCAACAGAAACCTTACAGGCCAGAAGAGAATGGCATGATATATTTAACGTAATGAAACAGAAGGGCCTCGAACCAAGAATATTGTATCCAGCACGATTATCATTTAAATATGATGGAGGGATTAAACAATTTCAAGACAAAAGAAAGTTGAGAGAGTTTGCCTCTCATAAACGACCACTACAGGATATCTTAAATGGACTGCTCTAGAGGGAAATACCCCTAAGGCTAAAAAGATGTCACCAGAGAAAATAAAATCATAGCAAAGAAAGCAGACCATCCAAATACTAACTAAAGGCAAAGAATAAAACACCTAATATATAAAGAAAGGAGGAGGAAGAATAGGAAAGGAGAGATAAAGAAACATCAGACGGCATTCACAATAACTTAACAGGAAGGTTAAGTTAGATTCTTAGATAGTAAAGAAGGAACCCTTGAACCTTTGGAAACCAAGAATCTAAAGCCTGCAATGGCAATAAGTACATATCTATCAATAATCACCCTAAATGTAAACGGATTGAATGCACCAATCAAAAGACACAGAGTAACAGAGTGGATAAAAAAGCAAGACCCATCTATATGCTGCTTACAAGAGACTCACCTCAAACCCAAAGATATACACAGACTAAAAGTGAAGGGATGGAAAAAAATATTTCAAGCAAACAACAAAGAGAAAAAAGCAGGTGTTGCAGTACTTGTATCAGATAAAATAGATTTCAAAATGAAGAAAGTAGCAAGAGATAAAGAAGGACATTACATAATGATAAAAGGGTCAGTCCAACAAGAAGATATAACCATTATAAATATATATGCACCCAACACAGGAGACTCAGCATATGTGAAACAAATACTAACAGAAGTGAAGGAGGAAATAGACAGCAATGCAATTATTTTAGGAGACTTTAACACACCACTCACTCCAAAGGATAGATCAACCAGGCAGAGGATAAGTAAAGACACAGAGGCACTGAACAACACACTAGAACAGATGGACCTAAAAGATATCTGCAGAACTCTGCACCCAAAAGCAGCAAGATACACATTCTTCTCAAGTGCACATGGAACATTTTCCAGAATAGACCACATTCTAGGCCACAAAAAGAACCTCAGTAAATTCAAAAATATTGAAATCCTACCAACCAACTTCTCAGATCACAAAGGTATAAAACTAGAGATGAATTTTAGGAAGAAATCAAAAAGGTTCACAAATACATGGAGACTTAACAACATTCTCCTAATGAATCAATGGATTAATGACCAAATCAAAACAGAAATCAAAGAATATATGGAGACAAATGACAACAACAACACAAAGCCACAACTTCTGTGGGACGCAGCAAAGGCAGTTTTAAGAAGAAAGTTTATAGCAATCCAGGCCTATTTAAAGAAGGAAGAACATTCCCAAATGAACAGTCTAAAGACACAATTACTGAAATTGGAAAAAGAACAACAAATGAGGCCCAAAGTCACCAGAAGGAGAGACATAATAAAGATCAGAGAAGAAATAAATAAAATTCAGAAGAATAAAACAATAGAAAAAATCAATGAAACCAAAAGCTGGTTCTTTGAAAAAATAAACAAAATAGATAAACCCCTAGCCAGACTCATTAAGAGAAAAAGAGAATCTACACACATAAACAGAATCAGAAATGAGAAAGGAAAAATAACGACGGACCCCACAGAAATACAAAGAATTATAAGAGAATATTACGAGCATCTATATGCCAACAAGCTCCAAAACCTAGAAGAAATGGACAAGTTCTTAGAAAAATACAGCCTTCCAAGACTCACCAAGCAGGAAACAGAAAAACTAAACAGACCAATCACCAGCAACAAAATTGAATCGGTAATCAAAAAACTACCCAAGAACAAAAGCCCTGGACCTGATGGATTCACCTCTGAATTCTACCAGACATATAGAGAAGAAATAACACCCATTCTCCTTAAAGTTTTCCAAAAAATAGAAGAGGAGGGAATACTTCCAAACTCTTTCTATGAAGCCAGCATCACTCTAATACCAAAACCGGGCAAAGACCTCATTAGAAAAGAAAATTACAGACCATATCCCGGATGAGCGTAGATGCAAAAATACTCAACAAAATATTAGCAAACCAAATTCAAAAATATATCAAGAGGATCATACACCATGATCATGTGGGATTCATCCCAGGGATGCAAGGATGGTACAACATTCAAAAATCCATCAACATCATCCATCACATCAACAAAAAGAAGAACAAAAACCACATGATCATCTCCATAGATGCTGAAAAAGCATTTGACAAATTCCAGCATCATTCATGATTAAAACTCTCAACAGAATGGGTATAGATGGCATGTACCTCAACATCATAAAGGCTATATATGACAAACCCACAGCTAACATCATACTTAATAGCGAGAAGCTGAAAGCTTTTCATCTAAGATCGGGAACAAGACAGGGGTGCCCACTCTCTCCACTGTTATTCAACATAGTACTGGAGGTCCTAGCCACAGCAATCAGACAAAGCAAAGACATACAAGGCATCCAGATTGGTAAAGAAGAAGTCAAATTGTCTGTATTTGCTGATGACATGATAGTGTATATAAAAAACCGTAAAGACTCCACTCCAAAACTACTAGAACTAATATCTGAATTCAGCAAAGTTGCAGGATATAAAATTAACACAGAAATCTGTTGCTTTCCTATACACTAATGATGAACTAACAGAAAGAGAAATCAGAAAAACAATTCCATTCACAATTGCATCTAAAAGAATAAAATATCTAGGAATAAACCTCACGAAGGAAGTGAAAGACCTGTACTCTGAAAACTACAAGACACTCCTAGGAGAAATTAAGGAAGACACTAACAAATGGAAATGCATCCCATGCTCTTGGCTAGGAAGAATAAATATTGTCAAAATGGCTATACTACTTAAAGCAATCTACAGATTCAATGCAATCCCTATCAAACTACAAACATCTTTCTTCAATGAACTGGAACAAATAATTCTAAAATTCATATGGAACCAGAAAAGACCCTGAATAGCCAAAGCAATCCTGAGAAGGAGGAATCAAACAGGGGAAATTACGCTCCCTGACTTCAAGCTCTACTACAAAGCCACAATAATCAAGACAATTTGGTACTGGCACAAAAACAGACCCACAGACCAGTGGAACAGAATAGAAAATTCAAACATTAACCCAAACACCTACAGTCAATTAGTATTTGATAAAGGAGCCTTGGATATACAATGGGGAGATGACAGCCTCTTCAGCAGCTGGTGTTGGAAAAACTGGACAGCTACATGTAAGAGAATGAAACTGGACTACTGTCTAACCCCATACACAAAGGTAAGCTCAAGGTGAATCAAAGACCTGAATGTAAGTCATGAAACCATAAAACTCTTAGAAAAAACATAGGCAGAAATCTCTCGGACATAAACATGAGCGACTTCTTCATGAACATATCCCCCCAGGCAAGGGAAACAAAAGCAAAAATGAACAAATGGGACTATATCAAATTGAAAAGCTTCTGTACAGCAAAGGACACCAACAGTAGAATAAAAAGACGTCCTACAATATGGGAAAATATATTCAGAAATGATGTATCTGATAAGGGGTTGACATCCAAAATATACAAAGAACTCACGCACCTTAGCAAACAAAAAGCAAATAATCCAATTAAGAAATGGGCACAGGACATGAATAGACACATCTCTAAAGAAGAAATTCAGATGGCCAACAGGCACATGGAAAGATGCTCCACATCGCTGATCATCAGAGAAATGCAGATTAAAACCACAATGAGATATCACCTCACACCAGTGAGGATGGCCAACATCCAAAACACAAACAACAACAAATGCTGGCGAGGGTGTGGAGAAAAGGGAACCCTCCTACGCTGCTGGTGGGAATGCAAATTAGTTCAACCATTGTGGAAAGCAGTATGGAGGTTCCTCAAAAAACTCAAAATAGAAATACCATTTGACCAAGG
>JAQQAC010002172.1:29434012-29465799 GCA_029783875.1 Phataginus tricuspis
TGCAACAACATGGATGGAGTTAGAGGGTATTATGCTCAGTGAAATAAGCCAGGCCGAAAAAGACAAGTATCAAATGATTTCACTCATATGTGGAGTATACGAACAAAGAAAAAAACTGAAGGAACAAAACAGCAGCAGACTCACAGAACCCAAGAACGGACTAATAGTTACCAAAGGGAAAGGGACTGGGGAAGAAGGGCGGGAAGGGAGGGATAAGATGGTAAAAGGGGCTTTACTATTAACAGACATATGGTGGGGGGGCACGGGGTGGGCTGTACAACTCAGAGAAGACAAGTAGTGATTCTCATCTCACTACGCTGATGGACAGTGACTGTGGGGGGGACCTGATGAAGGGGGGAGTTTAAGCACCATGATATTGCTCATGTAATTGTACGTTAATGATACCAAAATAGATTGTTTAAAAAAATATATGTTGATAACTTCATTAAAGCCATAGTTTCCAGCACAGACCTGGCACATTTTGTCACTCTTTAAAAGTTTGAATGAATTAATTGAATAAAATTTAGGATATGGTGTCCTAACTGAGGACATGCATTAAAATTGCTTTTTCCACTATATCTGATACTCTAAGCATAGATCTAGCCAAAGTACATTTATGTAGTGCTGAAGAAATTTTGATGTTCAACTATGGTTATGAACTTCTGTGTCCTTAACACTCTGAAAGAGGAAGGATTTAGATTCATAAACAATATTATTAAATTTGAGATATTAAAAAATGGTATATAGGCTTGGTCAATTATTTCCTTTTATAATCTCTAGGGCATATCATTTGATCACCAAGCAACTGAACTAAAGTCAATAACAAAATTATATAGAAAATATATAAACATTTGAAAAATAAACAGCTTCTTCTAAATAATCAATGGTCAAAAAGAAATCACAATGTGCACTTATAGAAAAACAGGCAAACAAACCATAATATAATACCAAAAATTGTGGGGTACTGCAAGCAGTTCATAGAGGAGAATTTATGGCTTTAATGCCTTACTAGAAAAAGGTTTAAAATCAATTTTTTAAATCTCTGCTTTAAAATGTGGAAAATACCAAACTAAATTTAAAGTTAAAGGGAGTAAATAATAAAGCTATATGCCAAAATTAGTGAAAGAGAAAACAAAGTTAGAGAAAATTTAAATATATAAAATTTGATTTTTTGAAATGATGATTAAAATTGATTAACTTCCAGAAAGACTAATGAAGGAAGAGAAAGGGAGAAAGTACAAATTAATGATATCAGGAGTCATGTAGGTTTTATAACTATATAGATTTTAAAGGATAACAAGGAATGTCATCAACAATGTTATGGTAATAAATTCAGTAACATAAGAGAAACAGATGAGCTCCTTGTAAAACTCTGTTTACCAAAACTGACAAATGATGAAATAATACAAATGTAAATAGTTCTATATTTATTAAATAAAATGAATTAATTTTCAAAAACCCTCTCAGAAAGAAAAGCACAGACCCAGTTTTACTGATGAATTACATTAAAAAATTTAAAGAAATATACTAACTGTACACGTTTTTTAGAAACTGGAGGAAGGGGAAAGATGTCTGAACTCATTTTTACTACCAGCGTAAATAACTCTTAACAATAAAATCTCAGAAAGACATTACCAGAAATGAATATTATAGACAAATACTCTGCATTAACACAAACCCAAAAATTCCTTAACAATTAGTTAATCTTACTGAACAATATATAATATGTGTATAATACATATGTATATTATAGTATAAAATGACTAATACCTCATGACCATTGAGGTTCACTCCCTGAAATTTAAGGTTGGCTTGACATATATAATTCAAACAATTCAGTCACTCCACATAACAAAATATATAAGAAAACTCATCTGATCATCTCAAGATAGGCAAAAGAATTTTTGAAAACAAAGTAACATTCATTCATAATTAAAAATTCTGAAGAAATTAAGAATGGGTGGCATCTTCTTCAAATGGTTGAAATGTGTCCCAACAATATTTATACTATTAAAATCAAACTTAATGTTAGAATGTTAACTCTCTTTCCTTTATAAACCAGAAACAAGGCAAAGATGCTCATTGTTTCTATTCAGAGTTGTAATCCAGACCCTATTTTGTTCCATAAGGCAATAAAAGCATCTAGATTGGAAAGGAAGAAATAAAATTTTCTTTCTTTATACAAGACATGATTGAGTAAATAGACTGTCCAATGACATATACAAAAATAATGATAGTAAATGAGTGTAATATCTGTATCATAGATTATATGTCTAATTACATAAGCTAATTATATTTCTCAAACTAGAAAATGTAGAAGATACAAATTTAAGAGAGCAATATAATTTTCAATATATAAAGATTATTTAGAAGTAAGTTTGTTGAGATAGATGCAAGACCTGTATAAGAAAAGTAAAAATTTTCCTCATGGAAATTAAAGAATAAATAAACACATGCACATGTGCATGTGAGTGCCTGTGTGTGTGTGTGTGTGTGTGTGTGTGAGACAAACAATGAGCAACAATGTGGAGTATCTGATGTGTTCAGCATTGATGGCAGGTGTAAAAATGATACAACCACTTTGAAATACTACTTGATATTTTTAAAAGTTAAACATACATCTGTTCTATGTATGATTCAGCATTTCCACTAGTAGATTACCAAGAGAAATTCACAAAAAGACTTGGGCAAATGTTTATTATAGTGTCTTTATTCATAATAACTCAAAACTAAAGTAACTTACATGTCCATCAGGAGGATGCATAAACTAAGTGTGATATAATAGACTATTGTAATAGACTATTACTCAGCAATCTAAAGGAATGAATTACTGATATATGCAACATGGCAACATGGTGGACTCCAAAAGAATACTATATGAAGGAGAAAATCGAGGAACATAAAAGCATATACTGTATGATTTAATTTGTGTGAATTTCAAAGATAGACAAGACTGTCCTTGGTAATAACAACATTTATGGGGGAACAGCAGTGTGAAAACTGGCAAAATGTAACTTAATGGTGTGGTTGAAAATTCCTGTTTCTTAAGGTTGGTTAGGTTAGGATTAGTGACACTTCAATAAATTTAGTTATCTTTGATTTTTGCTGAGAAGAGTTTATAGGACCCCCAAAATAGCAATTATCTGAATATCCTAGTTCTCACTGTCTATGTAAATATGTCCTAAGAAATTAGATCAATTTAATCTTTTGGGACTATATAGCTATTTCCCTTTCTTTCTCCTAAGTCTAGTTTTATTGGTGATAACATGTCTTCTCTTGCCACTCTGAGACAGTAATTTTCTAGACTAGGATGCATTTAGATTCAATTTTTGAAGTTTCTTATTAAAAAAAACAAATGGTTGGTGTATATTTTATTATATTTTTAAGTTTGAAACTATTTTTATATTATATAAATTTATTTCCATCCTTTGAGACAAGTCCCTCAATACCTCAAAAATGGTATAATTTAATTACTCTAAAAAGAAAAAAATGCAACAATTAAGTCAAAGAGGTTGCTGTTTCTTGATTTAAGTAATGTTTTAGGTTTTCCTAAATACTATAGGTTGAGATCCCAAAGCAGGAGATACAAGGACTGACTTTCTTTAGAGAAAAATCTATTTCTAAATTACTGTTGGGAAAAAGTTGTTTTATTTTTTAAGGGGCAAACTTTTAACCACATCTGTGGGATTTTTTTTTCTTTTTACTCTGAAAATTTTTAATCTAAATACAAAATGCACCTCATTTACTCTTGCTTTTAACTGTATTTCTGTTTGGTTATGTTTTCAAAATGTATTATAAGTATATAATAAAGGGTCAGTGCTCTGAATAATGTGGTTTCTCTACCAGTTTCATTTAAACAGACACTCTTTATGTGTAAGTGTCCCAAAATATCCTGCCAGCAGGCTTTGGATTTTTGGATTCTACATTAGATAAAGCCATAAAGGACTTGACAGAACGTTTTCCAGGAACTGACTAAAGCCTGAGCCACTCTTGCATTTGCTTCATAGAGGGGTTCTCTACACAAAGGCAAAAGTGAACTGCACCAGGATTATTGTCTTACTGAGGGATGGCTCTGTGTGTGGTATGGTGTAACTCCATGGCCTTTTCTAACATTTCCTAGAGCAATGTTTCTCAAACTGGGTTTATTTTGAATCCCGTTTCCCAAGGGACATTTTAAAATGTCAGAGATTTTTTCTTATCACAGTTATATGTGTGTGTGTGTACGCATGTGCACACATTCATGCTGATACTAGCATCTAGTGGGTAGAGATTAGGAATGCTGTTAAACATTTCATAATCACAGGACCTTTACCAAGTCCTCAACTCCCACTTAACATGTCAATAATGCCACGATTGATAAAATCTATTTTAAAACAAGGTAGATTCCTAAGCCAAGAAAATAAGAAACGACTTTATTAATGCAACTCAAGGAAAAGAAAGATAAAGTGTACAATGGATATGAGATCTGGAAGGCTAATATGGAAATTTAAAAATTTAATGTTTTTAACTATACCATCTGATGCCAAATCTTTGTGAAAAAACCTCTTCTACTTTCTTTAGAAGTCTCAGTCCTATTCAGTATTAGAGATGAAAGGACTGAGTTGACTGAGACAACTGGAGTTGGAGGCCGAGGCAAGAAGAGATAATAATACTCTTGAGTGGGGTTTTGAGGTCTGGATGAATAAAAATATTAAAGAGGAATAAATGGGGGGGGGGGGAGAAAACTGAGCTCAAAGAGGAGAATTTTCTTTACAAAGTACAAGTTGGTAGCCATGACATAGAAATGTAAGACTGAAATTTAGGTCCTATCATTGTAGAATTCAGAGGACTGAAAAAATAGAAAAATATTTTCTCCATCTCACATTTTCTGAGTTGGAAGTTGCCAATTGAATGCAAGGAAATCTGAGAACTTATTAAGAATTTTTGTGTGTGATTGATTGGCTAACAGTGAGGCCATTCTATGATAGCACAAGAGTTTTGGGATTATACCAGAAAACAACATAAAGAAATAGTCATAAACCCAATAAGTTTTAAACCATTGTGAAGTTCTTTGAAAGCTTTGCAATGCTTCTGATACTAGTAACACCATCAATATGTTACTGTGTTTAAACACTTTAAATTAATAATGATATAGTGCAATTCTGCCATGTTATATGCCAGAGCACAGATTACTGTGTGACAGTCAGCAAGTCACTCAGCCCCTAAAGCAATCATGACAAATACATTCAAACCTTTTACCGAAGACTCTCTTTCAAAGAAATGATTGTGTTATAATTAAGTAGGTGCAAGTGCTTATAGGAAGCCTGTTTTTTTTTAATTTTCAAGGTTTGTGTTTCATCTTCCCTTTAACAGTACTGTCCAAAGAGAACCCAGTTACACTTTGCTGTAATTTCAGTATTCCATGCTGTCACCTTTGTTTCATGTCTTCAAAGTAAGAAAGTTTACATAATTGAAAGGTTTACTTTTCCTACTTCATTTTAACACAAAATAAATTAGGCATAAGGAAACTACCATCATCAAGACTTCCCATAACTGGATAATCTGCTCTTCATTACAAAGTTCTTGCGATATTTATCAAGGAGAATGCAATTTTCATTTAGCTGGTCTTCTTGTGTTGTGCTGTCCCACTTATTATCAAAGGTTTAGCACCCTTGACTCATACTAACCCTCTTAACTGTCAGTAGCACTCCTCTATCACTAGGACATTAAAAAAAAAAACGTTCCCACAAGATTCCAGATGGCCCTAAGGAAGTGATAGTTCCCTGAATGGGAACTATGAATTCTTTTATTCTATATGTTCCAAAATGCAATGTAATAAAAAAATGAAGTAAGAATCACACTGAAAAAGGCTTATACAAAACCATGTGTATTTTTTACTGAAGTGAATAATAATGTGTCTGCTAAATGCATACTCTCTTGCTTATTAAAGATATAATAATAATATAACATATCTAGTTACATGAAAGAGAATAAACATAAAGCTAACTAGAGCATTTCCGTTATTTTAAAACAAAATTTGACAGGAGGACTTACAATCTTGGTACAGACATTTCCCCAACCAATGTTTTGCCAGGACTGAATCATAAATAAGTAAGTTCAAGTAAGTGATGTTAAGAGGTGACATCATAAAGAAGCCAAGAACACTGGGAGTTAAAGGGGAAAAACAATAGAAATCACTTTTACTTGTGTTTTATGTTCTCTAATATTCAGTCTAAATTTGATTTCTTTCACTCATTATTACATTATTAAATACAACTAGTAGTTTAAAAATAACCTATTGATTTTACATCTTCATATAATGCTTGTTTCAATTTTTCATGTAATTTTAATTTATTGACTAATATTGCAAAAGGATAACCTTAAGTATGTATCTGTTAAGATTAGCTGTAATCCTAACTCCCCTAACACTCATGTCTTTTGTTTAAATCCTCTGTATAACTGGGCATTACCTTTTCCCATTTTAACAGTATGGATTTCTCAGAAATACAAGACTTTAAAAAAAGGTTAGATGCTTATTAAAATTATCAGCTTACTGATAGATCTGAGATCATTTTTATTCCACCCACCATTCCACCCCACTAATAAATTAATAGAAACACTTTGTAGAATTGTATTTGAACAAGTTGCCATTATCAATCTCCTAGGGAATTTCAACTGATTTGTTTCCCCTTAATGAATAGTTTTATTAAACTTCAGCTACTGTGCAAGATAAAGTATAGTAATCTCAGTGGTTTTATTCAGAGAAAGATTTTCTCTCATGTCTCAGACCATAGTAAGTCCTAGAAGGGCTGGGAGAAAGCATTTCATAAGTTGATTTAGGATTTAGGGTGTTCTAATCTACTTGCTTCACTATCCATTAACTTAACATTATAAGTGTTAATGTTTTTCTGCAAAGTGATTATTTAATACACAAAGTATTATTTCTAAATCTACAATATTTTGTTCAGTATTTTATGGTATACACCTGGTTTATGAAGGTATTTTTATACCCAATGCGTTTCTTTTTTTTCATCATATTTTATTTTTTTATTATATTAATTTTTCATTACAATATTATATTAGTTTCAGGTGTACAACATAGTGATTCAACAGTTATGTGAATTACAAAATACCATGATAACTTAAGTTACCATCTGTCACCATACAAAATTATTAAAAAATTATTGACTATATTCCCTATGCTGTATTTTTTATTCTTATGAAGACTTCTTTGCTTTATAACTGGAAGGTTGCACCTCTTAATTGCCTTTACCTATTTTGCTCTTTCCTACCATGCTCCCATCTGGCAACCATCAGTTCCCTTCTATGAGTCTGTTTTTATTTATTTGTTTTGATTTTTATTTATTTATTTATTTATTTATTTATTATTTTTTTTACAATTTATTTTATTTTAGTATCATTAACCTACAATTACATGAGCAATATTGTGTTGATTAAACTACCCCCTTCATCAGGTCCCCCCCACCAACCCTATTACAGTCACTGTCCATCAGTGTAGTGAGATGAGAATCACTACTTGTCTTCTCTGAGCTGTACAGTCCTCCCCGTGCCCCCCCACCCTATGTCTGCTAACTGTAATGCCCCTTTTACCCTCTTATCCCTCCCTTCCCGCCCTTCTTCCCCAGTCCCTTTCCCTTTGGTAACTATTAGTCCGTTCTTGGGTTCTGTGAGTCTGCTGCTGTTTTGTTCCTTCATTTTTTTTTGTTGTTGTTGTTCTTTGTTCTTATACTCCACATATGAGTGAGATCATTTGGTACTTGTCTTTTTCGGCCTGGCTTATTTCACTGAGCATAATACCCTCCAGCTCCATCCATGTTGTTGCAAATGGTAGGATTTGTTTTTTTCTTATGGCTGCGTAATAGTCCATTGTGTATATGTACCACATCTTCTTAATCCATTCATCTACTGATGGGCACTTAGGTTGCTTCCATTTCTTGGCTATTGTAAATAGTGCTGTAATAAACATAGGGGTGCATCTGTCTTTTTGAAACTAATGCGTTTCTTTTATTAGAATGTAGTAAGATACAAATCATGACTGAGCAGCCAGTATACATGCCTTATGCACCATGCCCCCTTGAATTAGTCTCTCATTGTCATTCTTAACTAAATGTATGTAATCTATTAAGATCTTGGAGAGCTAAAGATCTTTTTATAATAAGCCTGCATTAGTTTTCTATTGCTATACAACAAGTTACCAGAAGCTTAGTGGTATAAAACAAAACACATTTATAATCTCATAATTCTGTAGTTCAGAATTTCAAGCAAGTTCAACAGGATCCTCTGTGTCTCACAGGCTGCAATCAATTTATTGACTGTATAGGACTCTTATCTGGAGACTCTGAGGAAGAATCTGTTTCCAAGTGCCATTCCAGGAGGCAGAATTCAGTTCTTGAGGCTGTAGTTCTGATGTCTGCTTTTCATTGGTTGTCAGCATGAGTGATGGGCTTCTTTCTGTTCCTAAAAGCTGCCCACCTTCCTTCTCACATGACCCCAATCTTCAAACCAGCAATGTTTCAAATCCTTCCCTTAATTAAAATCTCTTCTGCCTTCCTGTTCTGCTATCAGCTGAGGAAAATTTTGTCTTCTGAAAGGCTCAAGTAATTAATTAGATTAGGCCCACTTAGATAAACTCTATTTTAAGGTCACTGTACCTCATAACATAGCATAACCACGGGGATGACATCTGTTTATATTTACAAATCCCACCTAAACTCAAAAGAATGAGTAGCTGGGGAGTCATTCTTAGAATTCTGCCTATTGCAAGGCCAAATTAGACTAAAAGCTTGCTTTAGTACTTGAGGTTTATTAGAAAGATATCAACCTCATGTATATTATTTTTATGTCATAGATCTTGCCAGTGTCTATCCAATGCTGACACTCTTATCACATATAAGCATTTGTATTGTTGTTTTTTAAAAGGCCATTGAGCTTAGTAACCTCATTCTCACATAAATATTATATTTAAAATGTTCATCTATATAATAAAAAAGTAAATACATGTAGTGCATTTTAAGTGTTATATAAGTTATAAAATTTGTGTACATTAACTCATTTACTTCTTAGAATAACTCAGTAAAAAGGTAAGGGCAGTTGGTCCTTGATATTCACAGAGTTATTTTCTAAGACTTTATGTTACCAATTTTAAAAATAGGGTATACAAATTTCCCCATAAAATCAATATGTATACACAACTAAAATGGATTATGAGAGCTTATGATGATTTCAGTGATTCAAATATTTATGTAAGTATCCCTGTACCTATGTATATATGTATAATTTGTATATCTATTATCTACCTATCCACCCAGGTATCATCAACTTATTTATCTCCCTCTGTACTGTATAAAAGATTCAAGACACCTAACAAGGGCATATAAATGTAAAAATAAAACTATTAAATACATTCTAAGTTATTTTGTATAGTATAAATAGTTTATATCATATTGTAAAATCATGAAATTTTTTAAATATCTAAGAATTTATTTTTTCTTATTTTTAAATTTAAGTCAAATCATAAGTGATAAGTATGATAAATTACTACAAAATGAACAAAGCTTTTAACTGAGGTACAAATAGATAATCACTAGTAACCTATGATCTATTCAATTTGTTATCCTTTATGCCCTCCCCAAAGGTGACCACTATTCTTTTAAGTTTTAATTTTCCTATATAATTAACAGTATTAATTTTGAAATCTGTGTGAATAGTATCATGCAATATGTATTTTATTATATGTGGTTTATTTCAATATACATTTTTATATTCATCTATACAACTGTGCATATTTATAGTTTGCTCATAATCTCTATATATGTGTTATTATTTGTTATAAATATTATATGTATATACCATAATTCACTTATACAATTAGTGAACATTCATTTTAATTCCAGTTTCTAACTATTAAAAGTTATTTGTCATGAACAATTTTGCACATGTATTTTGGCAGATGAGATCACACATTCTTGCAAAATACCTGTATCACTGGCAGTATATGAGAGCTCCTATTCATCCACATACTCACCAACAGTGATAATGATTAGAAACACTGGTGAAAGGACACGTTTAGGAAAAAAGTAAAGTAATATACCAAAGAACAAAAATAAGAATTACAGCAAACTTTTCTTCAAAATGTATGCAAGCCATAGATATATTAAAAGTAAAAGAAGAGAAAATATATAACATGAAAATGCAAATTAGAAGGAAGCTGAAATTGCTATATTAACACTGCACAAAATAGGCATCCCAGCAAGAAATATAACCAAGGCTAAAGAGGAACTTTACATACTGGTAAAAGAGTCAATTAGTTGAAAATATATAATACTCCTAAATTGTTTTGTACCTAAAACTAGAGTTTACAGTGCATGAAGAAAAAAACTGAAAGGAGAAATAGATGTGAAGTTATAGTTGGACTTTTACTACTCTTCTCTTGATAATCAATAGGAAAAAATAGAAAACACTAAGAAAATAGAAGACCCAACAGACTAGTAACCAACTTGTCCTAATTTATACTTAAAATTTTCAATGCAAAACTAGGAGAATATTTATTCTTTTCAAGTGCTTAGGTAAATACACAGCTTTACCAAACTATAGCATATTATGAACTGTAAAAACAAATCTTAAAAATTTACATAAAAAAGTGTATTTCAGAGCCATATGGAATTAAACTAGAAGTCAATTGCAAGATATCTGGAAAGGCAACAAATATTTAGAAACTAAAATTCTTCTAACAGTCCAGAAGTCAAGAGGAAGTACCAGATGAATTCATGAATTTGTTTAACTTTTTATTTTAAACTAATTTTATCTTAAACTAATTGCCAAGTGTGATATAACTTGTTATAAGGAATATGTATTTCATCATTCAGATGACCAAATATATATTTCCCAGGTATTTTTGGTCCTCATCCACAGTTCCTGAAAGCACATCAGAGCCTTAAAGGTGATGTGGGTGTCATGTTAATGAGAGACTTTTGGATCCCACCAAAGGGCAGGGGCTGGAGGTTGAATCAGCCAATGGTCAATGATTTAGTCAGTCATGGTTATGCAATGAAGACCTCACAAAAACCCCTGAGAAGAGCTTGTCTTCCCTTTTGTATCATCATCCTTTGTTGGAGAGAGAGCTCACACACTTGGGGAACCAGAACACCTCTACATGCTAAGGAGCCAGGCCCCAAGCTCCACCAACATAGAAACTTCTTTATTTGGGACCTGCCCTACATATCTCTTCATCTGGCTGTTAACTTGTATTCTTTACTTATCCTTCATTAAACTGGTAAATATAAGTGTTTTCCTGAGTTTTGTGAGTTGCTGTAACAAATTAATTGAACCTAAGGGAGAGATCATGGGAACCTCCAAACTGTATATAGCCTGTTGGTCAGAAGCACAGGTAACTGCCTAGGGCTTGTGACTGGCATCTAGAGTTGATGGGTGGAGGTCAACCTTGTAGGATGAAGCCCTTAACGTGGGGAATCTGGTGCTGTCTCCCAGAAGATAGCATCAGAATTGAGTTCTCATACACCTTGTCGGTGTTTAAGAATTTCTTGGTGTCCTGTGAGAAGACCCCATCTCACAAACACAAGCACATGGTAATCAGGTCAGGAACATGAAAGGAGATGCTGAGAGAACACACCAATAAACTGCAAAATAATACAAATTTCCTTGTAACCTTCACCCAAATTTCACTGATGTAATACCTTAGAGCATGACCAAATCTGAAACTAACATCATGTAAAACCATCAAAACTGACAAAATATAGGTACAATATGATTAAATTAACTACCAATTTTATTCATATTTCAAGTCTTCACAAACATGGATTTTTCCTAGGGCCAGTCCAGGATCCCACTTGTGCATCTTGTGGCCATACTACCTTCTTCAAATCTGTGTTTTCCTTAATCTGTCCTTGATTGACACTTCTGAAGAGTACTAGTCTACCCTTTTGTATTTTCCACAATATGTACTTTGAATATGCCCCATCCTATTCCTTGAGTATGTCCTTACTTTTTGCTACCACATGTTGCTTTAGGCACATCACTATTTTCATTGCCCTGGCTCTAAAATCAAACATTTCTCCAAGGAGTCCTAATTCCTTATATTAGAAAACAAGATATTCAGAAATTCATGGCACCCTTTTGTTTGTTTCTTTCTTTATTTTTAAAAATGCCCTATAGATAAATGAAATCCAAGAAGTGAAAACTGAAGAAAATAAGATTGCCCTTTATGCAGAATCTAACATTTATTCTCAATTTAAAATATTATTTCTCACTGCAAAATTAAAACTAATTTTAGAAAATAATAGAAAAGTATAAACATCATAAAATTTGTTTTTCCCCCACTTAGAGGTAATAGCATTGAAATAATGATATGTGGTTTACATCACAAAAATAAGTATAAAATTATAATCAACAGATTTTTAATTCATGTTATATAATTTACTCCACACAAATAATTACATATTAAATTGAGATCACATTGTATAAACAGTTTTATATATTTTGGGGCTTATTGTAACTCCTGCATGATTAATATAAAATGAAAAATGAATTGCTCAATAAAAATAATGGGGAAGGTTGAAAGCACTCAGGTGCCAAGCTGAAAGAGTTTCCAATAGCCAAAGCTGAAACACTTTGATCAGCAAAATAAATAAAAATTGTATTTGACTACAGTCCATTAAATAAAATATCCATGAGTTCATAAATAGTTGGATAAATAAATATAAGTGGAGAGAAGAGACAACTCTTCCTAAGATAAGAAATCCAATTATAAATGCAGAAGCATTGAGGGGCATAGAAAATATCAATAGAGCTAGAGGATTAAAGATGGCGGCATGAGAGGTGAGACAGAGTCTTCTTCATAAAACCGCATATAATATGAAAATATAACTGATACAATTACTCCTGAAAGAGAAACAGCAAAGAGGACTGTGCCAAGCTGCATACATCTGGAGATGAGCAGACCTCACAGAACAGGATAACATACTAAAGCTGTGGCCCAGCAGGACCCAAGCCCTTCCCCCACCCGAGCTCATGGGTGGGAGGAAGAGGAATAGAGCAGGGAGGGAGTGGAGACCTGGGACTGCTGAATACCTAACTCCAGAGATCTGCTTTGGGAGCACAAACCTACATTTCATGGTGCTTGCATAATACTCTTGTAACTAGGGGGTTGGAAAGCTAAGGCAGGCAGAATTCCTGAAGAGACTGAGATTCCAGCTGCTTTTGGAAGGCAGGGATCCATATCTGGCTGCTCTGGGACAAAAGAAAGGCTGGCAGTCTGAGAGACTTCCTAACAAGGAAGCCCTTAGCAAGAGGGCTGTTAAAGGAACAAAGATTACACAGAGCTTACTGCTCAGGAGAAAGGACAGGTAGATAAAACTGTCCAGTTGCACTCTGCCCAGCAGGTTGGGAGCTTTCATGGACTTCAGGTGCTCTAGCTCCCTGGCTGCCTACACAGCTCCAAGAAACCCCTCCATGATAGGCAGCCTACTGCACCTTTCTCCTGGCCAGCCCCACCTGGCTTGCAAACTGGCAAACCCTACCCTGGCATTAGGCAGCCAGAGGGAAGATCTGTCTACAGCAACTACAAACACAAAGCATAGAGGCTTATACCTGTGTGCTCAGCCCACTGGTTCAGACAGTGGAGACAGGCATAGCAACCGGGGAGCAGGAAACAGCTCTTTCCTCCACCCAGGTACCAATACCATTCCCCTGAGATGCCCATCATTGCCTCAGGGGCTGAGCAGCTCCAGAGAGTAGAGTTTCTGGGCACTAGAGGGTGCCATATGCAAATATGAAATGCCAAAGGAACCTGGTTCAGAGTAAAATTATTAACACAACTCCTGACAAAGATTTAAATGATATAGACCTAATGACTCTCCCTGAAAGGGAGTTCAAAACAAAAATCATTAACATGCTCATGGAGGTATGGAAAGATATTCAAAAACTCAGTAATGAACGCTGGTCAGAGATTCAATCATTGAAGAGCACAATGGACGGTATTAAAAGCAAATTGGATATAGTGGAGGAGATGATAAATGAAATAGAATCTAGAGAAGAGGAATACAAAGAAGCTGAGGCACAGAGAGAAAAAAGAATCTCTAAGAATGAAAGAATATTGAGAGAACTGTGTGACCAATCCAAACAGAACAATATTTGCATTATAGGGGTACCAGAAGAAGAAGAGAGAGAAAAATGGATAGAAAGTATCATTGAGGAGGTAATTGCCAAAGACCTCCCCAATTTGGGGAAGGAGATAGTCTCTCAGGCCATGGAGGTGTACAGACCTCCCAACACAAGGGACCCAAGGAAGACAACACCAAAACATATAGTAATTAAAATGACAAAGATCAAGGATAAGGACAGACTACTAAAAGCAGCCAGAGAGAGAAATAAGATCACATACAAAGGAAAGCCCATCAGGCTATCATCAGACTTCTCAGCAGAAACCTTACACGCCAGAAGGGAGTGGCATGATGTATTTAATTCAATGAAGAAGAAGGGCCTTGAACAAAGATTACTTTATCTGGCAAGATTATCATTTAAATTTGAAGGAGGGATTAAACAATTCCCAGATAAGCAAAAGCTGAGAGAATTTACCTCCCACAACCATCTCTACACTGTATTTTGGAGGGACTGCTATAGATGGAAGTGTTCCTATGGTTTAATAGCTGTCACCAGAGGTAATAAAATCACAGTAAAGAAAGTGAACAACTAATTACTAAGCAAATGAAAAGTTAAGTTAACTATCCCCAAAGCCAATCAAGGGATAGATAAATAGTACAGAATATGATGCCTAATATATAAAGAATGGAGGAGAAAGAAAAAGGAGGAGAAAAAAAAAAGGAACCTTTAGATTGTGTTTGTAACAACATACTAAGTGAGTTAAATTAGACTGTTAGATGGTAAGGGAATTACTATTGAACCTTTGGTAACCAAAAATCTAAAGCCTGCCATGGTAATAAGTACATACCTATTGATAATCACCCTGAATGTAAATGGACTGAATGCACTAATCAAAAGACATAGAGTCACTGAATGGATAAAAAAACAAGACCCATCTATATGCTGCCTACAAGAGACTCACTTCAAACCCAAAGACATACAAAGACTAAAAGTGAAGGTATGAAAAAAGATATTTCATGCAACTAATGGGGCAAAAAAGCAGGAGTTGCAGTACTTATATCAGACAAAACAGACTTCAAAACAAAGAGACAAAGAAGGACATTACATAATGATAAAAGGGTCAATCTAACAAGAAGATATAACCATTATAAATATCTATGCGCCCTACACAGGTACACCTACATATGTGAAACAAACACTAACAGAATTAAAAGTGGAAATAGAATGCAATGCATTCATTCTAGGAGACTTTAACACAACACTCACTCTGAAGGACAGATCAACCAGACAAAAAATAAGTAAGGAGACAGAGGCACTGAACAACATATTAGAACAGATGGACCTAACAGACATCTACAGAACACTGCACCCAAAAGCAGCAGAATACACATTCTTCTCAAGTGCATATGGAACATTTTCAAGAATAGATTGTATACTAGGCCACAAAAAGAGCCTCAGGAATTCGAAAAGATTGAAATTGTACCAACCAGTTTCTCAGACAACAAAGGTATGAAACTAGAATTATGCAAAGAAAATGAAAAATCCCACAAACACATGGAGGCTTCACAACATGCTCCTAAATAATCAATGGATCAATGACCAAATAAACACAGAGATCAAGCAATATATGGAGACAAATGAGAACAATAATTCAAGAGCGCAAAATCTGTGGGACACAGCAAAGGCCGTGCTAACAGAAAAGTATATTGCAATACAGGCCTACCTCAGGAAAGAAGGAAAATCCCATATGAGCAGTCTGTACTCACAATGAATGAAATTAGAAAAAGAAGAACAAATGAGACCCAAAGCATGTAGAAGGAGGGACATAATAAAGATTAGAGCAGAAATAAATAAAATTGAGAGGAATAAAACAGTAGAAAATATCAATGAAAGGAAGAGCTGGTTCTTCAAGAAAATAAACAAAATGGATAAACCCCTAGCCAGACTTATCAAGAAAAAAGGGGATTCTACTCAAATAAACAGAATCAGAAATGAAAAAGGAAAATCACTATGGACAGCACAGAAATACAAAGAATTATTACAGAATACTATGAAAAATTATATGCTAACAAACTGGATAATGGTGAAGCAATGGAAAGCTTTCTAGAAAAATACACCTTCCACGGCTGACCCAGAAAGAAACAGAAAATCTCAACAGTCCACTTACCAGCAACGAAATTGAACTGGTAATCAAGAACCTACCTAAGAACAAAATGCCTGCACCAGAGGGCTTCACTGCTGTGTTTTATCAAGCATTTAGTGAAGACCTAATACCCATCCTCCTTAAAGTTTTCCAAGGAGTAGAAGAAGAGGGAATACTTCCAAACTCATTCTATGAGGCCAGCATGACTCTAATACCAAAACTGCGCAGACACCACAAAAAAAGAAAACAACAGACCAATATCCCTGATGAACATAGATGCAAAAATACTCAACAAAAAGTAGCAAACAGAATTCAAAAATACATCAAAAGGATCATCCATCATGATCAAGTAGGATTTATTCCAGGGATGCAAGGATGGTACAACATTAGAAAATCCATCAACATCATCCACCACATCAAGAAAAGAAAAAGGACAAAAACCACATGATCATCTCCATAAGTGCTGAAAAAGCATTCAACAAAATTCAACATCCATTCATGTTGGAAACTCTCAACAAAATGGGTATAGAGGGCAAGCACCTCAACATAATAAAGGCTGTATATGACAAACCCACAGCCAACATTATACTTAACAGTGAGAAGCTGAAAACTTTTCTTTTAATATTGGGAAAAAGACATGGATGCCCACTCTCCCCACTTCTCTTCAACGTAGTACAGGATATCCTAGCCAGCACAATCAGACAAAAAAAGAAATAAAAAGCAACCAGATTGGCAAGGAAGAAGTCAAATTGTGTCTGTCTGCAGATGACATGATATTGTACATAAAAAACCATAAAGAATCCACCCCAAAACTACTAGATCTAATATCTGAATGCAGCAATGTTGTGGGATACAAAATTAATACACAGAAGTCTGTGGCATTCTTATACACTAACAATGACCTAGCAGAGAGAGAAATCAGGAAAACAATTCCATTCACAGTTGCATCAAAAAGAAAAAAATACCTAGGAATAAACCTAACCAAGGAAGTGAAAGACCTATACTCTGAAAACTACAAGACACTCATGAGAGAAATTAAAGAAGATACCAATAAATGGAAACACATCCCATGCTCATGGATAGGAAGAATTAATATTGTCCAAATGGCCATCTTGCCTAAAGCAATCTATAGATTCAATGCAATTCCTATCAAAATATCAACAGCATTCTTCAACGAACTAGAGAAAATCATTCTAAAATTCATATGGAACCACAAAAGACACTGAAGAGCCAAAGCAGTCCGGAGAAGGAAGAATAAAGCTGGGGGGGATTATGCTCCCCAACTTCAGGCTCTACTACAAAGCCACAGTACTCAAGACAATTTGGTACTGGCACAAGAACAGACCCATAGACCAATGGAACACACTAGAGAGCCCTGATATAATCCCAACCATATATGGTCAATTAATATATGATAAAGGAGCCGTGGACATACAATGGGGAACTGACAGCCTCTTCTACAACTGGTATTGGCAAAACTGGAAAGCTACATGCAAGAGAATGAAACTGGATTATTATTTAACCCCATACACAAAAGTAAACTCAGAATGGATCAAGGACCTGAATGTAAGTCATGAAACCATAAAACTCTTAGAAGACAACATAGGCTAAAATCTCCTTAATATAACATGAGCAACTTCTTCCTGAATGCATCTCCTTGAGCAAGGGAAACAAAAGCAAAAATGAATTCATGGAACTACATCAAACTAAAATTTTCTGTATGGCAAAGGACACTATCAACAAAACAAAAAAGCATCCTACAGTATGGGAGAATATATTTGTAAATGACATATCTGACAAGTGGTTAACATCCAAAATATATAAAGAACTTATATGCCTCAACACCCAAAAAGCAAATAACCCAATTAAAAAATGGGCCTGGGAAATGAAGAGACTGTTCTCCAAAGAAGAAATTCAGATGGCCAACAGACACATGAAAAGATGCTCCACATCACTAATCATCAGGGAAATGCAAATTGAAACCACAATGAGATATCACCTCACACCTGTAAGGATGGCCAGCATTCGAAAAATCTAAGAACAACAAATGCTGGAGAGGATGCATAGAAAGGGGATCCCTCCTTCACTGCGGGTGGGAATGTAAGCTAACCATTGTGGAAAGCAATATGGAGGTTCCTCAAAAAACTAAAAATAGAAATACCATTTGACTTGGGAATCCTACTCCTTGGAATTTACCCAAAGAGTACAACTTCTCAGATTCAAAAAGACATATGCACCCGTATGTTTATCACAGCACTTTTTACAATAGCCAAGATATGGAAGCAACCTAAGTGTCCATCAGTAGATGAATGGATAAAGAAGAGGTGGTACGTATACACAATGGAATACTATTCAACCATAAGAAGGAAACAAATCCTGCCATTTGCAACAACATGGATAGAGCTGGAGGATATTATGCTCAGTGAAATAAGTCAGGGAGAGAAACATCAGTGCCAAATGATTTCCCTCATTTGTGGAGTATAACAATGAAGCAAAACTGAAGGAATGAAAAAGCTGCAGACTCAGAGACTCTAAGAAGGAGCTAGGGGTGTGGGAGGGTGGGTGGGGATGGTGGGTGAAGGGGATTGAGGGGTATTAGTATACATGGTGTTGGGGGTCACCGGGAAAACAGTGTAGCACAGAGAAGGCAAACAATGAATTTGTGGCATCTTACTACACTGATGGACAGTGACTGCATTGGGGTATGGGTATGAACTTGATAATATGGGTAAATGTAGTAACCACATTGTTTTTTCATATGAAACCTTCATAAGTGTGTATATCAATAATACCTTAATAAAAAAAGAAATATCAATAGAATATGACATGGATAATTGTTAAATCTGAATTTAAAACTCTAATAGTAAAATCAACACCACAGAAATGTAGCCATATTGCATACAAACAAGGTGCAAATTCAGTCAGACTGCAAATTGAAATGGCAAATGTTTAAAACTTTGTGATACAACCTTTTCAGATGTGATGCTTTAATAATTTCTGTGCCTATAAAATGTTTTATACTACTATATTCTCTTCCACACTTGTGGAATCATCTTAAATGTTGTAATATGTATTTAATATTTTATTCTTACAAAACATTTTTATTGTTGCTCTCTCAAAGATTCTTTGGATTACAAGCAAAAATACAAAACTTCCATTTTTTTTTTTTACATTTTGCCTTATGAGACTGTTTTGAGAGTTCAGTGACCAATTGATCCAACAAAACTCATGGAAGACAGATTTTAAAACAAACTTAACCGCTAAGCCAGGGAATCAGGACTGATTGAGTTAGAGTGTGTGTGTGTGTGTGTGTGTGTGTGTGTGTGTGTGTGTGTGCGCGCGCGCGCATGTGCACATGTACATTGTTCTCCAAAGAGCTTGCCAGAATAGAGTCGGGGTGTGGGGAGTGGGGATTAGAAAATTCACAGACTCAGCTCATGGATCAGAAAATGTGTAGAGTAACTTTGCCCTGGGTAGGAATGCAGTATGGGCCATGATCTAAACTTGCTTTACAAATCATGTTTTTAGACATATGGTATCTGTATTCTTTCCCAGCCTCTGCAGATGCTAGAAGAGACTTTGATCTAAATCACAATTTTTATAATTTTAGTAAAGTACTTTTCCATACTCTTTTTATTATGTAGTCTTTTCATATCTATCATGTTATGTCATAACTTGATTTATGAACCTATAGACTATTTGCATTAGTAGAGTGAAATAATAAGAATTTCCAACAATAATCATATCAGTGCAGGTAGAGGCACCAACTTGGCATAAATCACCAGAGTTTGTAGGAGAGAGTTAAAAAAGTAATGAACTAAGAAAATGAATAGAGAAAATCTGGAAAGACACATGAAAATTACATTTGCATTAACTATACATGTGAAGGATTTTAACATTTCCTTAATGTAGGAGGATTGGACATCAACAGCTCTAGGTATAGAAATTGTTGTGTGTAGGTTTTATTGGTAAATATCCATCACTTGTTCCCATGTGCAATTAATTAACAACTATTCATATCTCTTTGGTCATTAGACATTTGCAATTATTCTCCTGCCCAGTGTAGACAAACCAGGTAAATAGTCTCTCTTATTTAATGATTCTCTGTATAGTTAAAACAATCCACATTCCATAACTTATGGTGAGGCATTATAAGAAAAGGTAGGAGAGACTATTATGCAAACACTGTCTAAACCCACTTTCTTGGGTATGCTCACTAGGGTCATATACTGAGATGCTCTGGTCCCTTCATATACATCAGCCAGCCAACACTTGAAAGCTTCTGCAGGAACAAGATTTCTTGGTAACATGGAATATGCCCAGGATCTCAACCTGTTAAACACTGAACTCCCTAGATAAACTTGAATATTTAATATAGATTCTAGCACCCTATGCATAAATATATATGAATAACAAAGGTGATAAGAAACTACAAAAGATTAATGTAATGACTACAAAAACGCAGGATTTAGTTAGGGATAAAATCACTCTCCAAAGGAGCAAAGTGAAGAGGCATTACAATTAAAGTAAATATGAAATATTTACTGATTAATGATGTCTCTATTAATGATAAACCAGTTTTCAGTATAAAAATAAATTAGATCTTTCTAATACCATAATTATTTTTTTACAAAAATTAGTATCTTGTTTAAACAGAACACACATATGCTATGCACTTGTTTTTATTTTTTTCCTTATGCAGTTTCCCCTTGAGTTTAATTCGTTGTTTTTTTTCAAGTTACGAGGGTCTCAAGATATATCTGCTTAGATCCTGTGGAACAGACTCCCTAACAGTTTTTATGTAGCTATCAAAGTTTGGTCCCTTAACACTGGGGCTGACACCTTCTAATTTTATTTTAGATCTAGGCTTATTTCACCCACAGTCCTCCACCACTGGTAGTTACAACTATATACATAAAAGGTTGAACCGTTTTGACCCCATATCATAGCTGGGAAGTTAATTTCTGGCTTTGGCTTTATTTTGGTGGCAAGGCCAAACTATTTACAATATATGAATGATGCAGTACCTAAGCACATCTAGGTATTTCTATTTAAAGATTCATTTTGTTAAGATCTCTTTATTTTTTATTATAAAAAAGTTTCTTTGGTGACAAGCATAACTATATTTAGATGTATTTGTCCAATATATATCTGTGTGTTTTGAAGTTATTAGAGATTTCATCATGTTCTCAGTTCATTTCCTACCACAGAAAGTCTGAGTGAATTTTAGATGTCAGTGGACTTGAAGGTAGAACTTTGTTTATCTATTAAGTAAACTTCAAATTTTCACATCAAATGCAAACATGCAAATATGGAGGGATGATCAATAAAAAGCGACTGAAGTATTATTGTGCTCTATATAATGACTGATGCCAAAAGCAAATTTTACAGCTTTTTATATATGATTTCTGTGAATCATTAGTAGCTCAATATTTAAAACCTGAGGATAACTAATATCCTTTTAGAAAGTACATGCTCATAGTCTACAGAGATTAAAGAAATTCAAGGTGTGGCCTCTCTGTGGCCCTCACGAATTCCCTTTCTGCAAGCTGATGTCACCTGTTTAGGAAGCATCAAGAGAGATATGCCTCTTTTCTAGTGCCCAGATTAAAGTAAATGCTCAATAAACATTTGTGGAATAAATTAATAAATTTAAAATCAAGTAAATTATTGGCTAAGAAATCAAAAGAATAGATGCCAGGATCTTTACCTACTGTCTTTCTGGAAACACAAGTTAGAATTTGAAAGAGGAAGTTAGTTTGGGCTTGCTACCCCCTTGTCCAAATGTTTGCAAAGTGTTACAACTAATCTCATAAACAAGATGTTTAATAAAAAAGATCGAGTGTTTTCAAGCATGGCTATTTTTGACATATTGAATAAATCAAAATGTTGCCATAGAAAAAGCTATTTCCAAATGTTGACTAACTTGAGTAAGTATATAAAAAAATCTAAGTATTCTTATCCTTAAATTTTTATCTGTAAATTTAGATAAAATTATCTCTCAGAACTTTAGATGGCCAAAACGGTGGTTTAGTGTGTGCCAGTAAACTCTAGGAATAGTACATACCTACCCTCCATTCAGTTCTGGCATCAGCATACATCTTTTTATTTGGGAATATTTCTTTAGCATGTATCAGAATCATCTAGAGGATTTGTTAAATACTGATTGTGGAACTCAACTCCAAAGTTTTTAATTGTTCTCTGGTACAACTTGTGAATTTGCATTTTTAACAAGTTCCCAGTTGAAATAAAGCTTTTAGTCAAAGGACAACACTTTGAGAACTATTGCTTTAGTCATATTGCTATGATTTGGTAAATTTTAAAATTATTTATCTTGTTACAAGAGATTGTTGGAGTAAAGGGAGTCATTATCGCTATGTGTAAACATATATCAGTAATAACAAATAACATTGTGTTTTTTGTAGAAAATTGATTATATTCCTTTCTCCTCTTGAATTAAAAATCCACATTTAAAATTCATTCATCATTTTGGAATAATATTTTATAAGGAGTAATCTGGGAAAGTAAAAATGTAGATAAGAATTTTTAATTCAACCGTAATACATTTTATACTTTATTTTAGATTTCTCTTACAAGATAATATAAATGCCATTGGATAAACAGTTTAAAATTGATGACATTTATCCATAAATCATTTTTTAGCTTGGAAAATCATCTAAACTGCATAGTTAGAAGGTTGCTTTCCTTCTTTTGTGCTTAGCTGCAGATTTAATTAGCTTCAATATCTTTTTCCGTCACAAAGTGTTTTTGCTTACTTAAGTGACAATAATTAAACTGTCAGTGAAAGGGGTGTTTAGAACACATACAAGAATATCACACATGTGCAAATTATGGTTATTCTGCTGTGTCAAGTACAGGAAAACTGATATAAATGATAATGATAAAACAAAATGCATTGCCTTGAGGAGAACTGATTTTAGCTAGTGGTTACAAAATCTTCTTTTCCAACTATTCGATTCAACTCTGGTATTAATGTACATATTTTATTTGTTTGGCAGTTATTCTCCAAATGCAAAAATCTATCAAATTCAAGTATCTTTTGTACTATGAATGTCAAAATATTTTATTTCTGAATATTCCAGAGATTCCACTGAGTATTCTTTGATTCTAAAGAAAGCAATTTTGACTAGGTAGGTCATTTGTTATAGGATTACAGATGCCTAATTTATTCATTCATACAACAAACATTTATTAAATTTCTATTGTATATCAGGAATTATATCATTTATGATGTTCAAACATGAGAATTAGGTTATACATTTCCTTGAATATATTAATATAGAAAAATATGGAAGCAATTCCAAATCAATCAATATTATGTTAAAAGTAAAACAGAAATCATCAAAGTCTTATCTTACATTTTCTCTATTAATTCATTTAATGAAATTGTTTCCACTGGTATCCCCATTATTATCCCAATTCTCAAGGGCAACATTTGATTAAATTGCATTTCAAGGAGTCGTACCTAGGTAGTTTTGGTTCCAGAATCTGTTCTTTTAACCACTGCACATAAAGCTCATCATCTCTATTTGCAACAGCAAGTCTGAGGAGTTATGTGATCACAGAGAACCAGTCCTGCCAGGGGAATTCAGAGAGTAATGTTTCATAGAAAGTTGATGTTTCATCTGATTCTCAAGGACTGAGAATTTTTGAGCACCTATAAAGCCATAGAAGTATAAAAAAATAAGGCATAAAGGAGAAGCAAAAGTAATTTAATGTGGAACAACTGAAAGAAGGAAAAGCTTTTGGAAAATAAGACAGAAGTGAGTTTGAGATAATGTCTGTATGCAAAGAAAAAGGAGGAAGCAATGCACAGTTTAGAAATATAACAAGACGAAATTTTGACATGGAAAGTGTGTTGGGATGGGAGTGGAGTCATACCTAGGTTCCCACCTAGTATCTCTATCACACTGTATGAGGCATAGACAGGGCAGTTTCTCCATTTCAATGTTCCTGTAACTCAGCAGCAAATGGGTTAAAGTGCTAATATGCTATCAAATCATTAATAACTTTAAATAACATTTGCTGCTCTCATTGATGTCATGCTTTCACTGATTTCAACAAATTATGGAAACCAATGTAACATAAAGATAGCAGGAAAAATTTCTTACGCAATCCTCAAATAGTTAAGTGATAACCGTGGGAGGAATTTAAGCAGAGCGGTGATCTTTTGACTTGAAAAAGATCATTCTTGCTACAATCCAATGTAAATCCTTCAAAACTACTCTGCCTAAAAGATATTCTAAGAGGAGAATGGAGGGAGTAACCATTTAAAACATTTTCCTAATCTCAATTTATTTAGGTTCAGTAAGATTCCTTTAATATTGACACTGTAAAATTAACATTTTTTAATTCAGAAATGTGAATTAATTTATGGATAAATTTGAGAATTGGGTGGGACAAGACAAATTACAAAGGACAGCATAATAGTATATAAGGCTAATAGTGCTCCTTCATTTCTTCGAATGTTCACTTTTTAGAAGGTTGATTTTTCATCTAATGTTCAGCAAAATGCCCAAGACACAGTAATAGTGGGGTAATAGCTCCATGAAGGTAAGTACTGAGTAAAAGTAAAATAAAAGGAATACATCAGTTTGAGTATAAATTTTAGCATAGTGTTACCTTACAAACTACTGAACTATCTTTTTAAATGTTTTTATTCACCCAAGAAACACTAAGGACTACTTCTTAGGGATCAGCCTGGAGTAATAAATTGACTATAGAATTCTGGTAAAAAATAATGAGTATAAGGCTGAGTAGGAGTTTTTCTGCATTCATGTAAAAAAGTATAACAAAAATTAAATCTGAAGTGTCACCTCTAAAAATACAGTAAGACATTAAAATTAATATATTAAAGTTTAAACAGTAAAAATAAATGATACTTTCTGGCAAAATGTAAACATGCTCATTTTAGAAAATGGAATAGTAGAATAGGAAAACTGTATTTATCAAGAGTTAATTAAATGTTGATAATCACTGCCCTGGACTCAAGGGAGTATAGCTTAGGTTTTCTCAAACATTTCACTCATTCTTCAAATATGTCAACAAATTTACATCAATTTCAAAAGAACAACCAGGAAAGTTAAACCAGTACAGAAATGACTTAAAAAAATATGGTTTCTGCCCTTCAGCATATGACAATCTGAACACAAAAATAAACATATAAATATATTTATAACATAAAGTGTCAGAAATAGTATTACACAGTAAATAAGGTTGATAGGGATATGTGTTTAGCAGATCGTTATTCAAAGATGAAAAAATAAAGTGAATATAGGGAAATAATATTTATTTCTGCAAAATATCAGTGATTATATTATTCTCATGTGCTAAAGTTGGCATTCATTATTCTATTGTAATAGAATTCAGTAAAATGCTAAAATAACTACATGTGGTTCTGTCAAACATGAAATGTCTACAGTTAACTTCTTAAAAAGGGATATTACAAGAAGACAAACAGTACAACAGATGTGTAATTGTTCCAAAGTTATGTTTTTTTCTTGTTCACATTTGTAAAATGAGTTCATTTTTGCTGAAAATGCTAGATTTTCCATTCAATACATAAAATTTTAAAGTAGTATTTAATGAGAACATACATGACATATGTAGCATAAAAATAGTTTCTGGAAGTTGAGAACTCATTTTTTTTCCAACTGACTAGACTATTTGGTGGTATTATTGAAAAATCTAAACAATCCTAATTTTGGCATGACTAGTTTTTTTGTCTGCAGATCTATATATTAACAGACCATTTGAGCAGTCATACATATTATTAAAATCATTTATAAATCCAGTTATTATTTGAAAATTACATGCTTGACAACACAATCTTGAGGACATGTGCTTTGAAGAGTTTATTTTTTTCATTGCATTTTAGCCAATTTTCTTTCACTTTGTTCCTTTAAATTTTTATGTAGATATAGGTTTTTCTTTCTATCAGGTGGATAATTGTCTTTTCTCCAAAGCAATATTTAAACTACCCTAGGATTCTCTCTTCTCCACCTAACGTCTATCTCATGGAATGAGTGAAACTATATCATGAGGAAGATGGTAATGTTATTTTTAAAAGAAAAATGGTAATTTGATTATATCAAATTTTCTTCAGTGTTTTCTTACCTATGTGTTAAGGGCCTATAAACTGTACTCCAATGTCTTTTCCCATATTTCTAGTTAACGTTACCAAATTAGTCTAAACTTCCTCTAGTTCATAGTACTGTTCTCACAAAATCCGCCTTACTATGACATTTGTATACCCACCTAATTAGCTGTCAGCTATAATACCATCTTCCACACACTTTCTCCCTTAGCTCCCACTAGAACACAATCTCCACAAAAGGAGGATTTTTATCTCTTTTCATCATTGCTGCATCTCTGATTCCTATTATATTCTTAATGTACTGTGTATGCTTAATATATGTAGGTGTTAAATAAATGAAGGTCACTGGCTTCTTAGAAACCTACATTGGCCCTGAATTTATGTCCTCATCAGCATACAGCTTCCAGACTCCATCTGTTAATCCTTCAACTTGGCTACATTTTCATCACTTCCCAATTTAAGTCATCCTAATACCATTTCAGCTGAAATTCCAGGTTTTTTTCTCCTTGATTTTCATTATAATTATCTGACACCTGTCTGCTACTTAGGCTATTTAATAGCTTTAAAAATACCACCATTAGGACACTTAAAGATAGAAAAACATGTAGAACAAATGTACTTTATTGATCTTTGGCCTGCTTTTCTCTATTCAATAAGGGATTACTCCATAGATGACTTCAGGGAAATCATAATTAATTGGTATGGAAATGTGGCATATGTGTACATTTCATCTGACTCTCAAAACAATCTATCTTCACAAAAGCCAGTTATTTAGCATACTAATTTGAAAAATTTTTATCATAACCCACAATAATAATACACTTTGAAAAATCTTGACCCAGTACACTCACACACACATGCACAGGAAAAAACATTATAAAAAATCTTCCTTATTACACATGAGCCATACTTTCATTTCCTACTCTTATTCAGTTTTATTTCAGTACATACTAGCTTATCACTGAAAATACTTGTTATAGATTATTAAAAAATTATGTAACCCAGAGGTATACTGTATTTTCTGCAGTTTTAAAAACACTGATCCACTATAACCTCTTCATTTTAAAAATAAGGAAAGACACCCAGACAATTGAATTAGATAAACTAATAATGGTGATTGATAAATCAAATGACTAATCTTAGCTAAAATTGATCTGAAATTTCTTTGCATAAAATGATATTCAGCCTTAAAGAATGGTTATTATAATAAGTACCTGGATGTACATGTAATAAGTTTGTAATAACTTTATGAAAATCATTATATCTTAATAATTTCCATGAAAAATATCAAGTGCCATTCACCCTCCTCTTGCTCTCCTCATTGCCTTTAAAATAGCTACTTCAAATCTCGTGATTCTAGTTTTTAAGGTATATCAGATACATATAATAATTGAGAATTATCCAGTTGGGGAGGGAGATGCCATGCTCCCCTTCTTGAAGTCATTCCAGATATCTAGAACAGTTCTTTTGAGGACATTCTCCCTTATTTAAAGATGGAACAAAGATTGGCACAATTCAGGTATCAGTATTCAACAGAGGGCAGTAGCAGAAATGACAAAGTGAATGCAGGGTCTCTGATATCAGAGTTGTTGCATGTCATCCTCAAAACTACAGAAACAATTTGGTCCTTTTCAATGGAGTCTCGACAGGCCTTCACAGTATTCTCTCACTCTCTGAGTTTGCTCCAGCAAACACGTGGAAAGAAGTGATTGTTTGCCATTTTGGATATAACTGGACAAAATAGACTTATCAGGGGAGTATCAAGTGTCAGCATTTTCCTTTCCACAGGACAGAAAGTCACTCTTGGGACACTGAAGAGTTTAAGAAGAATGCTAAAAGGGGAAAAGTTATCATTTTGTACCCAAAATAGGTAAAGTGTAGAATGTAGGTTTTGCACCTTAAAAGACTAGGAAACCACAGGCATAAATAAAGTGCTCAGGTATCTAGGAAATAGCTCACTTGTTTCTCTCTAACCCTGATCAAAAAAGTAAAAATCTGGCTGGTGTGTTATGGGATAGTATTGATGACTTGGTTTTAGATTTATGAGCCATGGCCCAGGATAATTGTTGACAGAGAATTTGTCCATTTTGACAAATACAAAAGCAAAGTTTTCTCAGAGGCTCAGTAACCATACACATACAATGCTTTAATACTTAAATAATGATTAAACCCCACCATAACATGTTCATCTCTGTTTGCTTTGTGTCAGACTTAAATTTCTCATAATCAGTGGATTTGTTGATTAAAAATCTTCCTCAGCTTGTGGATAACTAGAAGTTAGCTCTGTAAGAATGATTGATTTCTGAGTTTAGATTTGTCCTAAATGTCCTAAATATCATCAAGACAGGTGAGTTTCTACTAGTGCATAAACCTGAAACAGATTGCTAGATAAACCTGGGGAAATCCTCACTGCAGGCCCTAAGTTACCCACAGTATGAGATGGTTTGGGAAAGAATCAGAATGCCTGGTACTGCAAGGCCTGTGCCATTTAGTTTCCCCAGAGATTATTTATAAGTTACAAAAAAGAAAGATAGATGGAAAGCATGAGTTGTCTGCTTGATATTTTTTTTAGTATCTTATTTTTGTCCTGAGAAATTAATGGTTCATTTTGTATTACTTTGTAGATGCATACATACATATATATGTATGTGCTATAGAGTTTGTGTATACACATTATAACACACACACACAAACGCACACACACACACAGAAAGGTGGAGGAGGGAGGGAAGGAAGGATCTCTAAAACTTAGTTACCCTAAGAAGAAAAGTTATCATTTTCATTGTCAGTCATTTCAGCTATAAAAGAGAGTCAATTCACTCTGGTACTTAGAAGCAGAGAACAGGTCACATCTTCAGAGCTTCACAATGGATGCGCCTCTCTTTATCAGGCAACTCCAAGGCAGGAGCAAAGTCTGTGCACTCGAGACTTTAAAGCCAAAGCAAAAAAAGAAAAAAGAAAAACTCCCACAGCTAATGGCGATTAAGAAAAATAGTGAAGGGAGTTTCTGACTATTATTTAGGTTTTTAAAAAAATAAATTAAAATAACCCCTTTTGATGGGTGACCGTCTCTTAAAGTTCTAAATCGTGTACTCTCTTGAATGCTGAAATAGCGAATCATGTTGGTATGCAAAGAAATGGTATCTCTTAAGAACCTTGATTACCAGTTTCCTAAAATAGAAACATGAGGAATAATATATAACAGTAAATCTAATAGTGCTTTGGAATGAAGAATATGGAGAGATAGAGGGAGAGAGAAAGAATATATTATTACTGAAGAAGCATTCAAAGAGAAAGGAATCACCTTACCCATAACAACATGATATATGAAATATTACATAAATATTTTACCAGAGAAATGACATGCTATGTTGAGTAAGGGTAATACCATACTCACAGAGTAAAGTCGGTCACTTTAATAATTAAACAAATGAAGTCAAATTGCTATTAAACATTTTTGACTGATTTATTTATTAATAATCTGTGCCCTATTCTATCACTTTACTTTTTTTAAAAAACTTCCATCATGGTATTGAAACTGCTACATCTCGAAGGATCTTTTTAAATATTCTGCAAGTCAGAATATCCACAGTTGCAGGAAATGTTGGAGTTAAATTGCATTTTTAAAAGACTGATCTTTTAAAATATTACTGTTAGGACTTCAAAAGGTGTTTCAGTTCACAAGATGCCATTCATTTCAGAAACCAGCATGAAAATAATATATGGCTGAGTCAAAAAATGAGGCAGAAATCCCATTAGGGAAAAAGTGAAAAAATATTACTTTCTCACAGTCTCTGGATGCTACCAAATTTCTAAAGGTTGTGTTTGACTGGGCTCTCTACAAACTGATTCATTGAACTGCCAGTTGTCAACCTAGATCAATCTGTAACCAACTGTATATATTTGTACTTACACGTATATAATGTTGTATAGGACACCATACGTAAAATGATACATAGATTCTTTGCCATGAAAAAGTGTATACTCAACACAGGAAAAAGCTAAAAAGCTATGTTTTCTCCAATTAGTTGGTCACAATCATTGGAAAAGATGTGATGTGAGCTTGGTACTTTGCAGAGCAGTTTCATGTTTTGTACATTGTTAGATGATAGTGAAAAATTTAAGCCAACATTGCACTTTTAATATTTTCCCAATTAAGCATTCTTATATTTTATAAGTTAAAAGTTTGAAAAACAATGTAGAACACAGTTGTTAAATTGCTCAAAATCTCCTCAAGAAGAGTCAACTAATGTTAACTATTTAATGTAGTATTTGTTACTACTCATGCTCATGCACACGTGCACACACACACATGCACACACAAATTTAAATAGAGAAATTTAAAAAAGAAACCCTTAAAACTAGAGAAAACATTTGTGCCATCTCCATTTATTCAAAGTTGTTTCAGGCATTTCATTAAACATTTGAGGTTTCTTTTAAATGTCTTGCAGGTTTGTTAATTTTTTGTGAATTGTCTTAAATTTTTTGTTTTTATATCTGAACCTTTTTGCCTTTACATTTCTGTCACTTAGAGTAGCATAAATGCATTACTAAACTATCTCAATAGTTTTACTATATATTGTTCCTTTTCATTTAGGTGAAAATCATATAAAATCTCTCCACTTTCAGAACAATGATCACATGATTTATATTAGTAGCCATCCTCACACTGACCTTTGCATTATTGGTTACTATTGATTAGGGTTAGTAAACATCCCATTATCTTCAACTTAGTAAGTTTTTTGAATGAAGATGACATCTCATTAAATGTATTTAAAATGTCTACAAGTGAATTGTCTGCTCAGGCTGCTATAACAAAATACCACTGACTAGGTGGCTTAACCAACAGACACTGGTTTTCTCATAGTTCTGGAGGCTAGAGGTTCATGATGATGGTGCTGGCAAATAAGAATTTAGGTGAGAGCTCTCTTCTTGCTTATAGATAGCTGCTTTCTACTTGTGTCTTCATATGGCCTTTTTCTTCTTGGTTTGTAAGAATACAAGAAATGCTAGGTGAATTAACAATTCATCTATCCTATGGTATGAAAATGTTTCTCATATGGTGTTTTTTAGGTTGTTAGTCATTTTTTGGCATAAAGAAATCAAATCTTAAATTCATCACTGTATTTCTTTAGTTTTATTTATTTTTTAACATACAGTTGATATACAGTCCTATGTTGGTTTCAACACAGTGATTCAACAGTTACCCACGTTATTAAATCCTCACCCCAACTCGTCATTCTATTTCTTCAAATATATAAGTTTGAAAGTGAAATTAGGAAGACAATCTTATTCCAAGATTAAATAACCATTTACTTTCTTTTGGTTTTAACTAAAGATAGATAGCTGGATGGATGGATACATAGATAGATAGATAGATAGATAGATAGATAGATAGATAGATAGATA
>JAQQAC010002172.1:29465809-29523507 GCA_029783875.1 Phataginus tricuspis
ATAGATAGATAGATAGATAGATAGATAGATAGATAGATAGATAGATAGATAGATGATAGATGTATGTTTGTGTATGTGTGCATATATATATATATATATATATAAACCAACCATGTAAGTATACTTATTTAAATTAACTCAAATAACTGCTTTATAAAAAATATGTGATTTATAGTCCCATATTTCTTCAATTCTCTAATTTATAAAACATAGCATCTATTTAGTTATATTCTTCAAAATCATCAAAAACATTAACTTTCTATATCGCATGTTTTACAAGGAACCCTTAATTCAGATATATTGAAATGTGAAAAAATTGATTCATTAGAATTAAGGGAAATACATTTTGAAGTACATTTGAAAATATAGATGCATATAGAAATCAATATGGAATATATACAGATGGAAATACTGTATATATGAAAAAGAGATACTCAGATTATGGTGTAATATTCTGATCAATTAATCAAGTGATCTGTTTCTGTTACCATACCATACATTTAAAATTTATTATGCATTTTTAAAGCCATCAGTATTCAAGATACAAAATTTCTCTGAGTAGCCCTTTAATTCACAAACTTTCATGGCAAATTTAAAAATTAAATTTTAGAAGTTTTTTTGGAAAAAATTTATATTCCTTGACATTTCAACCAGAACTTTTTAAATTAGATGTAAACTTGGAAAAGTATACTCACCAGCAATATTGAGACTGCCAGTCCATAAACAAGATACCATTTCTTCTTTTTAGTCTTTCTTGTCCTGTTAATGCAGAAAACTTTTACAATTTTATGTTCTTTGTGGTTGTTACTGCTTTTGTTACTGGTCAGTTTTCCATGATGGCCTTGGGCTGCTGGATATATTTGGAGTAATGGTAGTACAGCTTTTTTTAACAGGCTATCTTTTCAAAGATATTTGTATAGCTAACAACTTTGTAAGATAAGATAGTTCTCCCTCAAGAGCATTAGCTAGATTTGCTTTCCAGGAAAATAAAGATATTGTCTTCTTCCGGAGCAAAGATGTGGAAGATTTTTCTGGAAGCCTCCTTTAAAAGATTGGGGTTTCCTAAGCTTTGGCATTCTCAACTGTAATATAAAGCACCTCTGTGCAACATCTACCTGGGCCACTCCACATCACATTTATGGGACTTGTTCATAAGTCCTTTGTCTCTGACCTAGGAATATCCTATCTTCTTCCAGAAAGAATGGAAATGTAGCAAGCAGATTAAAATCTCCTTAACAGAATTTCTAGGATAATGATACTGCTTTCACTTTCACAGAATGATCCTATAATAGATCATTTTCCATAGTGTGCTCTGTTCTTCCAGTGTAGTATTCTGTTCTAATTCTGTTCTTTCAGTTTAGTATTCTGTGGTAACTTTCTCTAGGCCATTTATGTTGAACATTAAGTTGCCTTAAATAAGTTATATATAATCAGAATCTTTTGATATGATACGTTAACTTCCCTTGTTCCTGCTCTATCTCCATTTCTGAGATGACAATTCTCTTTATCTGATTTACAACTGTAAGTGAAACTAAATGCACATAATTATAATTTTCTTAGCAGAACTTCATCTAATGCAGATTTACTTTATAGAACTTAAGATTTATTCATTATTTCCATTCATTCATTATATATATGTATATATATAATGTGGAGGATAAAATGTTGAATAAAACACATGCAGTCTCTGATCTCCAAGAGTATGCACTCAAAGGAGAGCAGAAAATAAAATAATTAAACAATCACATAAACATATTATTTATAATATGCATTATATTATAAAATAGCATAAGTGATATAAACATAAGAGTAGAAAAGTCTGCTCTACTTTTAGTGGTTGTGGAAATCTTCCCCAAGAAAGTGACTGTGAATGATCTAAATTAAAGGAAAGATTGGAGGAAAAAATGCCTGAGTGGGATTTTTTTTTTTGCCATTGCATATGCAATGACATTAGGCAAAATAGGATGTCATGTTGAGAGAACTTGAAGAATACCAGTGTGTGTGACTAAGATGCAAAGGTTTCCACTAAGGTGGAAAGGAACATGAGATGAGTTTCAGTTCATAGATGGGTCCATACCCTTAAGGTCCTCATAAGCTAAGTTGGTTCACTTTTATTTTTAAAGACCATTAGAAGCCATTGCATGCTTTTAAACAAGGATTTACTTATTAAGATGTGTATTTCAAAAGTTCTTTGAGGAAAAGAGGTTAATAGAGGAAAGGAGTTGGTGATGTTATGAAGTTACTTTAGTGGTCAAGTGTTTGGGGAGAAACAATGGGGAATGAAGCCAGTTTCACCAAGATTTGATAACATGCCCTCAAATGTATTGAACTAATCTTATTCCAAGCAGGAAGTGCTACTAGTTTCCTCTGTGTCTCAACACACCGTTATGGTGGGATAAGCATCTTCTACTTATCAGGATTTGGACATCTTCCACAGTAATTCCTGCAGACGAGAGACAAGGCTGCCTGGTTTTCTCTTTATATTTTTGTTTGTTTGTTTGTTTTTCCCAAACACAAGGACTTAGAGTCAGTGGAACAGATAGTTAGGGTATGAAAGCTCTTTCTGTATTTTATAAAGTATTCTGTTTTATAAGGTAAAACTTGTGGGTGCCATGATAGAAAGCTTAGATCATCATTTGCTCAATTCAGTTTTACCCATCTGACTGTAAGAGTTCAAAAATCCAGCATTAGGTTTCTGTCATCTTACTCGTGAGTCACACGACTTTGTAAATATTTTTGTTTTTACTTTTTGTTTTTGTTATTTCTCATGTCCTCAGAGGTATTATAGAGAGAAGTTGGAGGAGACAGTATAGGCTGCTGTTAGAAAAAGATCTATCATAAACTAGAACTTCTAGCATTTCATTTAATTGGAATTGGGCTGAGCTTTTATTCAAAGAGCTGTAAGAGACCTTCATAATTCATTTAGTTCTATTCCTTTGCCTTCAGACAACTGAATGTCTAAAACCAATAGGAAAATGTTCATTCTTGTTCTTTAAATATTCAATATTAAGATAATGAAGGATCAATAAGTAAGTTCACTTAATTACAACTATTAACTATTTGTAAATTTGATTGTGTTGTCTCCAGTGACTACTGACTTGATGCATGCTGTCTTCCCTGTAACACTGGTTGACAATCTTACTGTGACTGATTTATGGAGTGATGCAAGTTTGCCTATGCCCCCAACCCCAACAACAAAAAACACAGTAGTTTTAATAGAATTCACAGACATATATCATCTGGTCTTTGCACTTTCTTGTGACTTATGTGTCATTTTGTAGAAATTCATTCATCAACTCACTTAACAGAACAGACTGTAGGTGCCTTCTACTCTATGCCAGCTTTTACAATGATTGACTTTTATGTGCTAAGCACTGTCGTAGGCACTTAGGTTATGTCTGTGAACAAAACAAACACAAGCACTGCTCTCAGGCTATATTTGCAGTGTCACCATTGCAGACAACAGCATGAATCCTTTTGCAGGACATGTGCCTCAGAGTTAGTTTAACTTGAGGAGCAAGGAACTGTACTATATATACTTCAATTTTTGTTGTACATCAGTGAGTATTATTCCCAGAAGGTGTTAGATTTTCATTGTTTCTGGCCTCAGAACACACAGGTATAATAGGCTCAGCAGGCACAGAAATCCTTCAGCAAAACAGATGCATTTGCTAGTAGTTGGAGATTGAACCAATGTGCCTTCACAATGACATATGCTGAGGGAAAATTGGTAGAAAGTGACAGCATATACAACCCACTTCTGCACAGCCTAGAGCAGTACTTCTTATGTTGATGCCATCTAGTCGCTGAATTTTCAAAGTGGTGACTGGTCATAATTACTTTAAAACAAATGACAGCAACATAATTAGTGAGACAGTATAGTCCCTGATGCCGTATTTGGTCCCAAAGATGGTTACTGCCTAAATGTTTATGTTCTTCCCACCCTGCTCCCTGCCCACCAAATTCATATGTTGAAATTCTAACTCCCAAAGTTATAGTATAAGTGGTGGGGCCTTTAGGAGGTAATTTAGTCATGTGGGTGGAGCCCTCAGGAGTGAAATTAGTACCTTACAACAGAGACCCCAGAGAGTCTCACCCTTACTCTTGGCCAAGTGAGGATACAACAAGAAGGTGACTATCTGCAATCCTACTATTTTTAACAAACCAGCATTAGTCTTATTTGCCAAATATATATGTAAATTATGTGTCCTTGAAGAACATTTGGATTAGTATATATATTTCTTGGAATTTGGACATAATTTAATTTATATAAGTACTTATTTATCTCCAAGCCAATTAGAAAAGATCTCTTCTATGAAAGCCTTTACAGATCTCATAAATTGATTTTATAATATCATCAAAGGTAGGATAATATCACAGATGCATAACATATATTATAAACATACATGACCATAGAGACATAAACAAAGAGATCATATAGTTTTCATTGTAAAATTTTAGCTATGAGTTAGAGATAAACACAATAATACAAAACTAACTTATATAAAAAAGTTGGCTCTTTGCCAAAATTTATATATATATTTTTATTGAAATATAGCTGATATGCAATCTTATATTAGTTTCAAGTATACAACACAGTGGTTAAATGGTTACCCACATTATTGAATCTTCAGCCCCACTAGTGCAGTTACTATCTGTCAACAAAGAAGGATGTTACAGAATCACTGGCTATATTCTCCATGCTGTACTACCATCCCCATGACCAACTTATATTGTGACTGAGATTTTTGTGCTCTTTTATCCCCCTCGCCTTCCCACCCACTCCAACCCCTCCCCCATGGTAACTACCAGTCACTTCTCAGTGTCTCTGAGTCTACTGCTATTTTGTCCTTTTTGTTTTGTTTTGTTTTTAGATTCCACAAATAAGTGAAATCATATGGTATTTGTCTTTCTCCGCCTGGCTTAGTTCACTTAGCATAATACCTTCTAGGTCCATCCCTGTTGTCCCAAATGGCAGGGTTTCTTTTTTTATGGCTGAATAATATTCCACTGTGTATATGTACCTCTTCTTTTATCCATTCATCTACTGATGGACACTTTGGTTGCTTCCATATCTTGGCTATTGTAAATATTGTGGCAATAAACATAGGGTTGCATGTATCTTCTCAAATCAGAGATTTTGTTTTCTTCGAATAAATTCCTAGAAGTGGAATTACTGGGTTGTATGGTATTTCTATTTTTAGTTTTCTGAGGAATTACCATACTGCTTTTACAGTCGCTGAACCAATTCACATTCCCACCAACAGTGCAGGAGGGTTCCCTTTACACCACATCCTTGCCAGCACTTGTTATTTCTTGTCCTTTGGATCATGGTCATCCTGACTAGTGTGAGGTGATATCTCACTGTTCTTTGCAATGGTTTTTATTTGCATTTACCTGATAATTAGTGTTGTGGAGCATCTTTTCATATGCCTGTTGGCTATCTGTACTTCTTCTTTGGAAAAATGTCTGTTCAGGTCCTATGCCCATTTTATTAATCAGGTTATATTTTTGGTGTTGAATCATATAAGTTCTTTATATATTTTGGATGTTAAACCCTTATTGGATAAATATCTTTATAAATACATCAGATAAATATATATAAATATATTTATATATATTTATATAGTTTGGGTGTTAAGCCCTTATTGGATAAATCATTTATGAATATATTCTCCCATCCTATAGGGTGCGTTTTTGTTCTGTTGGTGGTGTCCTTTGCTGTACAGAAGATTTTTAGTTTGATGAAGCCCCACTTGTTCATTTGTTATTTTGTTTCCCTTGCCTAAGTGTCCAGGAAAAAATTGCTCATGCTTATGTTCAAGAGATTTTTGCTTATCTTTTTTCTAAGTTTTATGGTTTCATGTCATGTATTTAGATAAATACAACAGATTTCTGTGTATCAACTTTCTATCCTGCAACTTTGCTGAATCCATTTATTAGTTCTAATATTTTTTTTGTTGGAGTCTTTAGGGTTTTCTATGTATAGTTATCATGTCATCTACAAATTGTGACATTTTTACTTCTTCCTTACCAATTTGGATGCCCTTTATCACTTAATTTTGTCTGATTGCTGTGCCTAGGACTTCCAGTACTATGTAGAATAAAAGTGAGGAGAATGTACATCCTTGTATTGTTACTGATTTAGAGGAATAGCTTTCAGCTTTTTGCCATTAAGTATGATGTTAGTTTTGAGTTTGTCATATATGGCCTTTATGATGTTGAGGTATATGCCCTCTATTCCCATTTTGTTGAGAGTTTTTATCATGAATCGATGTTGAATTTTGTCATATGTTTTTTCAGCATCTATTGAGATGATTTTGTGGTTTTTATCCTTTTTTTGTTAATGTGGTGTATCACATTGATTGAATCATGAATACTCTATCATCCTTGCATCCCTAGAATAAATCCCACTTGGTTGTGATGGATGATATGTTTTTTAATTCCATTTGCTAATATTTTGTTGAGGATTTTTGCATCTGTATCCATCAGGAATATTGGTCTATAATTTTCTTTTCTTGGATCTCTTTTTCTGGTTTTGGTATTAGAGCAATGCTGGCTTCATAGAATGAGTTTGGAAGTATTCCATCCTCTTCTACTTTATGGAATACTTTAAGAAGGATGGGTTTGGGCTCTTCTTTAAATGTTTGGTGGAATTCAGCTGTGAAAACATGTTACCCAATCTTACATTTTTATCTCAGTTATGTTTCTGGTGTATGGTATGATTTGAGATGACCTAATTAATATGAAGGCTAACACTTCCCATCAATTTATAAATGAGATTTTTAAGATTTTATTTTGCCCCTTATACAGGGTGTGGACTAAAATGTTGAACATACAACTACAAAATTACCCAGGTATTCCATGTCTAGGTATATATACTCAGTTACCTAGGTGTTCCACATTTAGGAATTCAGAACACTTACTCAAACAAATATGCTTGTAAACACATATTTATAGTAGCACTATTCTCAGTAGCAAAAAGGTGGAAACAACCCAATGTTCATCAATGGATGAATACATTAACATATTGTTTTACATTCATATAATGGACCATTATTCAACCATAAAAAGGAATAAAGTTCTGATAATTGCTACAATTTGATAAACTTTGAAAGCATTATACTAAGTGAAAGAAGCCAGGTACAAAAGGTTACATACTGTATGATTCCCTTTATATGAAATATATGAAGGTAGAGACATAGAGACAGAAAATAGATTAGTGATTGAGAGGGGCAGTGAGAGAGGAGAATAAGGAGTAACTGCTTAGTAGTTCCATTGCAATATTTATCATAATGAAAATGTCTTGTAACTAGCTATATGTGTGCTTGTACAACATTGTGCATATATTCACATTAATTGTTCTCCTTAATATTGTTTTATATTGTGTGAATTTAAGCTCAATAAAATTTAATAAAAAAGTATACTAACCGAAGAATGTTCAAGTATGTTAGTATTAGATACCAAAAATTTAAATAATAAATAACATTAGCTGCTTAGACATGTTTTTTTCAGTTAATATGCTGTTTTTCTATGGGAAAAAGACCCTGTACTTTGTATTTTAACACCTTTAAGTGGGTCAAAGAAAACATTTATCTAAGAGGATAAGAACTATAGATCTTGATAGACTGATTCTTAAAATACATGGAAGAGCCAAGAGTATTTTAAAGCAAAAGAGGAACACACTGTACAATATATTAAGACATCATAAAGCTATAGTAATACTGAGTGCTTCATATTGGTTCATGTATATACCCATGGACTGATGGAATAGAGAAACTAGAAATAAATCTATGTATATATTAGAAATTAATATAAACCACATATAGAATAATGGATAAGTGGACCATTCACTAAAAGATGAGGGGGAAAGTGAACATATTAGTATAAAATATATTGGAGGTAAAACATATTGTATTATTTTTATTGTTATTGACAGGAAAGTTAATTCTAGAATGACTGATAAGTAGATTTGAGAAGTAGTTTAAAATTTGTGATACAGAGTGTCAATAATCTTTATTGCACCTATGAAGATAAGGATTTAAGAAGATACAAAAATAATACCCTTAATGGAAAAACACTAATGAATTGGAATAGATGATAACCTAAGAAGTTTATATGTCACATGATACCATTAAAAAGAAGCAGCTATGCAGCCATTCAGCTAGCAGGGGGTATCTGGAGTGCTCAAAACCACAAAGTCTTTGTATCCATATTAAAATTCCTAAGAAGTAGTTTTGAAAACTGAAAATAGTCAAAATAAAGAGTTCACTGTAAAGGAGAGATGAATGGTTCATGAATACCAAAAGATGTCAACCTTCATTTATCTAACAAATCTTTATTGAGTAGCTACTATTTTCCAAATAGTGGTGCTTAGGTTATATCAGTGAACTTACATTTAGTGCAGAAAGATGGTAAATAAGCACTATATTGATAAAGAAGTTGACTGTTTAGTTTTTAGAAGGTTTATGTACTATGAGCAAAAAAAAAAAGCAGAAGTAGATCAGGTTCAGGTGGAGTAAGATTGACAGTGAAAGGAGGATTATTTGAAATTTAAGGTAAATTAGCATTTAGGCCTAATTGAAAACTTGGCATACATAGAAATTAAGGGAGTGGAACTCATTACTAATAAGCAAAATGCAAATTAGTTCTTCACTAGGATATCACTGTAACCTTTACCACCCATGATACAATGCTTCTCAGTCGGGGCTCAGGAGACTATCAAGACATATTCCCATAAGCATTGAATATTTGTGACTAATTAACTTCTCCCAGTTCATTTAAAATGGTACTAGTTATATTCCATCTTTGGGGAAATTGAGAAGATAGTTAATTCATTTCCTGTGGTCCGTGATTCAGATTAGAAACCTCAACTGAGGAAGGCTATGAAAAGAATAACTTTAATAGTTGCTAACATACACTGAGGAGAATATTATACCAGATAAATTGATATAATATTTTCATGAGCAATTTGGCAATATTCACTAAAAATAAAGATGCGCTCACCCTTCGGCCAAGCAGTTCAGCCCCTATGCATACACTCTTGGAAATACTTTCACAACTGTACATGGTAAATTACAATTATTCTTTTATTTACATTTCCCCTTTTGGTAGTGGGAATATAACTATGGCTTATATCTCTCTAATTTTCATGCTTAGTAGCTAAATAATGACTGCCTATTCTTTCATGTTAAAAAGAAAATAAGGAAACACCCTAAATACCTCATTTTGCATACAAAAGTGGAAAATGCTATAGTAAACAGTATATTAAATGTTTGAGATATTTAATGTTCTATAAATTACTCTACTTAATATATTTAACATATTAGATGTTTAGCACATTTGATTCTATATGTTTCCTTAGTTCATTCTCTTTCCACCTTATTTCTGTGTTTTCCAATTCTTTTGGAAAAAAACAACTTAGTAGGAAGAATTAGATTTATTTCAATATAACTTTCAAATTTATTTCAATGAATTTTAACTTTATTTACTATTATTATTAAGCAGTATGTTGAAATTTGATGTCTTCTTTTTTGCCTGATAGAATGATATGTATTTATATTCACAAATTTGTAAGTCACATCCTACCTTCCATTTACATAGAACAGATTAGGATAGTAGATAAATTATATCTCTTCCATCTTAGAACAGTGAGTACAGTTAACAAAACAATGTTTATAATATTTATTAACTTACTTTGATTTTAATACCATTGTATTAATTTAAGATAGGTGTCAGAGTTTTTCAAAAGCTATAGTATAAGAACTTTATTTTCAATATGTCTCACTATGTACTTTAATTATCCCTGCTGCCTGCCTATAATGATTATAAAATGTTGTATCTCAGTATTAAATCTTCTGTATGTTTTAAAGGAAGCCTGTATCTTCAAAATTCCAAGGAAATAAATTATTTTAGTGAATGAAATCTGTTCTTTATTGTTTGGAGTTAATAACCAATTTTAACTTAGACTTAGAAAATTGAAATTTTCTTTGATTTCTCTATTGTCACTGTGACCTCTCAATCAGCCAGTCCAACCAGAAGTCATCTTGTATGAATAGCTTTTTTACTAATTTACATTTTCCTGATTTCTAATCATTATGCACATTTTCTGGGTTAGAAGGATGTTCTGTTTGGTGCTGTTTTAGTCCTATAGTTTCTCTACCACTAACCTCTGCATCTTTCATGAAATTGCATTACTTTTTCAGCCGAGCAATTTTGCATCAAATTTCATTGCAAGTGTAACAATGAAAAACCTGTTTTTATTCTGCTATATTTTTCCTATCCACTGTTCTCATGAGGTTGTTGAATTCCAAGCAAAGATTTCCCACTTTTATTTTGTTTATTTTCTGTCCAAGATGAAATGGCCTTTTCCTTTTGCCTTACATGTGTTATTATTTCTTATAAAAAAGCCCATTTATTCCAATGTTGATGTCATTTGAAGTGAGGGAAGTATGTGAGTAGTTATGAGGAACTGAACTGTGTCCAATGCACACCAATGCCTTTGGGAATTTATTTCAATAGGAAGTAGTGAGCTGTTCAAACCTGGTTTCAGCTATGAGCCTTGCAGGAAGAGGGATGTACAGCTCTTGGATTTTAAGCCCTAGACCTTCATAGGAGATTCTACCATAGCATCCACCTGTGAGGGGGGCATTGTTAACCATACATTACAGAAGAGGCTTCTCCAAACTACCTTCCAGTAAAAGCTAGAGCTAGGAATCATAAGAAATATAACTCTAAAGCCTGCACTACTAAATATGATGAAATATTGCTTCCCATGTGACTTTCTTTCTGTCAAAAAGGTCTCTGCTCTAGATGACTTTGCTCCTCATCAAGCGCAAATTAAGGTGATAAAGTTTGAAAAATAGGGCAGGTGTAGTGTTGTCACTAGCTAGTCTCACCCTAAAGTCACCTGGCACAGTGCACCAAGTCCCTTATATTTTACTACACTTGTGCTAACAATTGTCTTACTGCCTTGATGTGATTTCAGCAAATATTATATCCTTTTACCATGAGGCAGCAGAGTTTCAGTTTCAGTTCACAGTTTATTTATGGATCCTACTCATACATGCCATGTTAGTTTTTCTTAACTCACTAAGAAAGCAATATTTAAAAGTTGGCTACAAAATGAATCTGCTGCTCATAGTTCCTTTTTCCCACCAGAATCCCTCCTTCACTATGCTAGATGAGAGAGATTATGGTAGATGAATGTCCTACAAGCTTCCACAAATTCAATAGCATCGTTTGGTTTTCAAGTCCTTTGCAATAGGAACCAAATCTTAATCAATATTGAGAGTCTTCCAGTCAACTTCACTACATTATAATGTTGTGTTTATGTAATTTATAATGCCATTTCTTCTGAAAAGCTTTTTTAGCATTCAAAATCCACAATGTCTCTTGTGAGAAAAACATTGAAACTGGTAGAGTTTAACCAATTGTAAAAATCTGTATCATAGCAGAATCACCTTCCAGGAGGTTAAATTATTGACAGCTGCTTTGGATCGTTTTTTATAATTCTCGTGCTATGAGTGTGTGCACTCAATCCTTCTTCCTAATACTTCAGTTAGTACCAGAACCATGTGTAAAGGTTCTATTTTCTGTGGTACTTTTACAAAACCTCTTCATTCTTTCTAGTTCTGTGGGACCCCTATTATGAAAGTTAGTATTATATGCCAATTTGCCTGGGGGAAGAGATACCCAGATAGCTGGTAAATATTATTTATAGGTATATCTGTGAGGGTGTTTCTGGAAGAGATTAGCATTTGAATCGGTAGAGTTCATAAAGATTGCCTCACCAATGTGGTAAGCATCATCCAGTCCATTAAGTGTGTAAATAGAACAAAAAAGAAAGAAAGCACAAATTTGCTCTCTGCTTGAGCTGGAATATCTTATCTACTTCTGCCCTCAGACATTGGCACTTCTCATTCTCAGGCCTCCAGACACAGTCTGGAACTTACACCACTGTCTCCCCTGATTCTCAGGCCCTTGGGTTTGGAACTACACCACCAGCTTCAAAGAGCAAATCATGGGACTTCTCAGTCTCCATACTTATATAAGCCAGTTCATAATAAATCTATTTCTATGTACCCATATATATCCTATTGATTCTGTTTCTCTGGAGAACCCTAACTAACATTCCTATTATCTATTAAATAGAGCAGTAACTTTATGAGCCAGGAACAGAAGACTCTAGCATACCCACCCCACCCCTGCTTCTGAGTTAAAACTACAGCAGTTTCTGGATATGGGGTTTGGTGCCAGAATGTCTGGTTCACAGCATGACTATTAATAACTACTTACAAGACCTTAAGTTATGCAATCACTCTGCCTCAGTTTCTTCATCTGTAAGACAGCAAAATGTGATAATAGTACCTATATCATAGGGTTATTAGACTTAAATAATTTATATCATATAGAACAGAACAATATTAAACCTATAAAAAGCTCTCAATAGTTATTAGTGGTTATATCCTGATTACAGATTATATTTCATAGGGATATTTTAATGGAAATTTGTGCTTTTTTCAAGTATTCATTAAAAAAATATTTTAAACATTTCATATAAAAGTTCCTAAATTCTAAAAACATTATCTATATCTCTTTCTAATTCCCACAGAATACTTGTACTAGTCAAGATTCTCCAAAGAAATGGAACCAATAGGATGTGTGTGTGTGATAAGTATATATATTATTTCTAAAATATAATATATAATTATCATTTAAATAAGTTGGTATCTATTTATGGATTTCCTTTTCCCGTGGAGCCCTCTACTAGAACTCCATCATCCTTACCTCCCCCAACCCCTTTTGATAGAAAATAAACAACTTTAAAGAATTGCCTTACTGGTAGACCTCATTCCTTATTCCATTTTGTTCTCAATATATGTCAGTTGACATGTTTCATACTCTGTGCAGTTGCTCTTGCTTAAGGCATCAAAAAGTTCCTTGTTACCTTGTTAATCAGAGTAACTTATACAACATTTGCAGAGTAATTGTTACCTGCCAGGTAATGATGTGAACATTGGGTATGTGACATACCAATAAAAGGCAGACCTAGCCATCAATTTGCTAAGTTTAATTACAATAAACTTGAGGAATGACAGTAATATAGATAGATACAAATTGCTAACTAAGTAACTGAGTTCAAGCAACGTAGTAGTAAAAAAGCTTCCTTTTTTAAAAACATTTTGCTACATATTGCTGTTACATTTATCTTTATTGGCATTTCAGTGACACTTCAGAGCTTTAAAATATTGTCAACCTCTCTATATATTAAAACCTACTGCTCCCCTCTACTGAAGAATGAATGGAATATCTTATGAGTATATATCTGTAGCTTTATATGAAATACAGTGATATTCTCTCTTCAGAGAAGATAATGGTATTTTACTTATTCTAAATAAAATAGAATAAAATAGTAGAATAAAGTAGCCTGAGTTGGAAGGAAAATATACTATTTTTCCCCTGTTAATTCAGGGACAGCCAAGTAGAGGAAATATTACATACAAACAAATGAGTTGCAGTAATTCAAAGGTTTAGCAGTGTTTCAAAGCCTTGTAAGCTAAAGTAACATATGAAACATCAAAATAATTTTAAAAATTGTGGAGATATTGGAATCAGACATGAAATTCTGTATCTCGCCTTTAATATATATATGTGCTTAAATACTAAATGGAAGTCCAAAGCAAAAAGGTACTGGCATTTTAAAAGAGGTTTGCATTTTAGAAGTCTTTTAAGTTACCATGTTCAATGGCAGGAGAGATTGTAGTCAGAGTAAACAATTTAGTCATTCCAGCAGAAATCTAGGAGAGAGGCACTGTGACATGGATTAAGGGTTTGGTAGTGGGGATGGCTGTGAGAGAAGCCTTCCGAAAGGAAAGAGGCAAGGAAAAACCTAGCTGGGTGCAAAATCATCAATGAATGGCAAATAGGGAAAGCTTCCTTTGTTGTTCTTTTCTTACTTAGTATTGGACTATTATGGAAGAGCATTTATTTTCATAAAAATGACCTCAGGAGAGTCATAGGAGTAGCATCATTGAATTTTGCTAAATGTTTAGACAATGAGAAAAGGAAATTCAGTCAGCACTGAATTATTCAGGGGCTGATTATCTAGGTGATAGACTTTTGCAGAATTATTTTCCTATTTTCCATCTGTTGCTCACAATTGATCATTTCACTGCTCATTAGTCTCCTTACCAAAGGAATGCAAATTATTTTGAAAGTCCAGTGTCTTTAAGTTCTGCATCTTGTTTGCATCTGAACTGAAATTTTGTTTTTGTGTAGGTGGATTCCAGTAATCCATTTCCTAACATCAAAGAATATTTTAGAGCAGAAATAACTCTTGAAAATCACTTAATCCAATGCTATCAGAAAACATTAAATGATATGTCCTAAGTAACATAGCTGGAAGAGAGGAAAAAAACTAGATCAAACCCCAGATCTCCTCAAAATTAATGTCCCATTACTTCTACCACAGTCACTATCTGCCTTTAAGACATTATGATAACATTGAAAATCAGCTTTAAAAAAACAGGTGAATTGGGAATTCTGCAGGTTTATTTACTTACTGCTCAGGTCCATATCACCTTCTTACAAAAGTTATTCTATGTATCATTTATTTTATAATGCTAGCTTAGGCTGCCTTCCATCAGAATTCATGTCTCCAGGTTCTTTTCCTTTTAAGCCTGGCTATAGACTGGCAAGAAAACTCCAAATTTCTCTCTCTTCTTTGATTCCATCAAAACAAGAATATAGGTTCTTCACTTAAAAAAATTATTCCTTAATAGTTTAGATATCATCACTACAGGGAAATAAATGAGAAAAATTACAGCTTATTTAGAGATAAATCCCTTCTTGCAATGGTAACTGGAGATTTCCAAATTGAAGATTTAATTGAACTTTGAATCTTCTCTTTTATTCTATACTTGTGACTCTTATATGCTCCCCTTTTTCTAACCACTATCCTTTCCATTACTCAAGGATTTAGTTAGGAAAAAAAATAATACAGTTTCTTTGCTTCTAGCATGACTGCCATACTGTATGGTATATATTTTCATAATTTATTTTGGTATCATTAACCTACAATTACATGTGCAATATTATGGTGATCAAACTACCCCCTTCATCAGGTCCTCCCCAACAACCCCATTACAGTCACTGTCCATCAGCGTAGTGAGATGCTACAGAATCACTACTTGTTTTCTCTAAGTTGTATAGCCCTCCCCGTGCCTCCCCCAACATTACTTCTGCTAATTGTAATGCCCCTTTTACCCTCTTATCCCTCCCTTCCCACCCATCTTCCCCAGTCCCTTTCCCTTTGGTAACTATTAGTCTGTTCTTGGGTTCTGTGAGTCTGCTGCTGTTTGTTCCTTCAGTTTTTTTCTTTGTTCTTATATTCCACATATGAGTGAAATCATTTGATACTTGTCTTTTTCGGCTTGGCTTATTTCACTGAGCATAATACCCTCTAGCTCCATCCATGTTGTTGCAAATGGTACGATTTGTTTTCTTCTTAAGGCTGAATAATATTCCATTGTGTATATGTACCACATCTTCTTTATCCATTCATCTACTAATGGACTCTTAGGATGCTTCCATTTCTTGGCTATTATAAACAGTGCTGCAATAAACATAGGGGTGCATATGTCTTTTTCAAACTGGGCTGCTGCAGTCTTAGGGTAAATTCCTAGGAGTGGGATTCCTGGGTCAAATGATATTTCTATTTTGAGTTTTTTGAGGAACCTCCATGCCGCTTCCCACAATGGTTGAAATAATTTGCATTCCCACAAGCAGTGTAGGAGGGTTCCCTTTTCTCCACATCCTCGCCAACATCTGTTGTTGTTTGTGTTTTGGATGATGGCCATCCTCACTGGTGTGAGGTGATATCTCATTGTGGTTTTAATCTGCATTTCTCTGATGATTAGTGATATGGAGCATCTTTTCATGTGCCTGTTGGCCATCTGAATTTCTTCTTTAGAGAAGTGTCTATTCATGTCCTTTGCCCACTTCTTAATTGGATTATTTGCTTTTTGTTTGTTAAGGTGCGTGAGTTCTTTATATATTTTGGATGCCAACCCCTTATTAGATACATCATTTATGAATATATTCTCCCATACTGTAGGATGTCTTATTGTTCTACTGATGGTGTACTTTGCTGTACAGAAGCTTTTAACCTTAATATAGTCCCACTTGTTCATTTTTGCTTATGTTTCCCTTGCCTGGGGAGATATGTTCATGAAGAAGTCGCTCATGTCTATATCCAAGAGATTTTTGCCTATGTTTTTTTCTAAGAGTTTTAAGGTTTCATGACTTGCATTCAGGTCTTTGATCCACCTTGAGTTTACCTTTGTGTATGGGGCTAGACAATATTCCAGTTTCATTCTCTTACATGTAGCTGTCCAGTTTTTCCAACACCAGCTGCTGAAGAGGCTGTCATCTCCCCATTGTATATCCAAGGCTCCTTTATCAAATATTAATTGACTGTAGGTGTTTGGGTTAATGTTTGGATTTTCTATTCTGTTCCACTGGTCTGTGGGTCTGTTTTTGTGCCAATACCAAATTATCTTGATTACTGTAGCTTTATAGTAGAGCTTGAAGTCAGGGAGCGTAAATCCCTGTTTGATTCCTCCTTCTCAGGATTGCTTTAGCTATTTGGAGTCTTTTATGGTTCCATATGAATTTTAGAATTATTTGTTGCAGTTCATTGAAGAAAGCTGTTGGTAGTTTGATAGGGATTGCATTGAACCTGTAGATTGCTTTAGGTAGTATAGCCATTTTGACAATATTTATTCTTCTTAGCCAAGCATATGGGATGCATTTCCATTTGTTAGTGTCCTCTTAAATTTCTCTTAGGAGTGTCTTATAGTTTTCAGAGTACAGGTCTTTCACTTCCTTCATTAGGTTTATTCCTAGGTATTTTATTCTTCTTGATGCAATTGTGAATGGAATTGTTTTTCTGATTTCTCTTTCTGTTAGTTCATCATTAGTGTATAGGAAAGCAACAGATTTCTGTGCGTTAATTTTTTATCCTGCAACTTTGCTGAATTCAGATGAGTTCTAGTAGTTTTGGAGTGGAGTCTTTAGGGTTTTTTATGCACAGTATCATGTCATCTGCAAATAGTGACAATTTGACTTCTTCTTTACCAATCTGAATGCCTTGTATGTCTTTGTTTTGTCTGATTGCCTTGGCTAGGACCTCCAGTACTATGTGGAATAACAGTGGAGAGAGTCGGCATCCCTGTCTTGTTCCCGATCTTAGATGAAAAGCTTTCAGCTTCTCTCTGTTAAATATGATGTTAGCTGTGGGTTTGTTATATATGGCCTTTATTATCTTGACGTACTTGTCCTCTATACCCATTTTGTTGAGAGTTTTGATCATGAATGGATGCTGAATTTTGTCAAATGCTTTTTCAGCATCTATGGAGATGATCACGTGGTTTTTGTTCTTCTTTTTGTTGATGTGGTGGATGATGTTGATGGATTTTTAAATGTTGTACCATCTTTGCATCCCTGGGATGAATCCCAAGTGATCATGGTGTATGATCCTCGTGATGTATTTTTGAATTCTGTTTGCTAATATTTTGTTGAGTATTTTTGCATCTACATTCATCAGAGTTATTGGTCTGTAATATTCTTTTCTGGTGAGGTCTTTGCCCGGTTTTGGTATTAGAGTGATTCTGGCTTCATTCAATGAGTTTGGAAGTATTCCCTCCTCTTCTATTTTTTGTAAAACTTTAAGGAGAATGGGTGTTATTTCTTCTCTATATGTCTGGTAGAATTCAGAGGTGAATCCATCTGGTCTGGGGGTTTTGTTCTTGGGTAGTTTTTTGATTACCGCTAAATTTCGTTGCTGGTGATTGGTCTGTTTAGTTTTTCTGTTTCTTGCTTGGTCAGTCTTGGAAGGTTTTATTTTTCTGAGAAGTTGTCCATTTCTTCTAGATTTTCCAGCTTGTTAGCATATTGATTCTCATAATATTCTCTTATAATTCTTTGTATTTCTGTGGCATCTGTCATTATGTTTTCTTTCTCATTTCTGATTCTGTTTATGTGTGTAGACTCTCTTTTTCTCTTAATGAGTCTGGCTAGGGGTTTATCTATTTTGTTTATTTTTTCAAAGAACCAGCTCTTGGTTTCATTGATTTTTTCTTCTCAATTTTATTTATTTCTTCTCTGATCTTTATTTTGTCCCTCCTTTTGGTGACTTTGGGCCTCATTTGTTCTTCTTTTTCCAATTTCAGTAATTGTGTCTTTAAACTGTTAATTTGGGAGTGTTCTTCCTTCTTTAAATAGGCCTGGATTGCAATATACTTTCCTCTTAGAACTGCCTTTGCTGCGTCCCACAGAAGTTGTGGCTTTGTGTTATTGTTGTCATTAGTCTCCATATATTCTTTGATTTCTGTTTTGATTTGGTCGTTAACCCATTGACTAATCAGGAGAATGTTGTTAAATCTCCATGTATTTGTGAGCCTTTTTTGTTTTCTTTTTAAAATTTATTTCTAGTTTTATACTTTTGTGATCTGAGAAGTTGGTTGGTAGGATTTCAATATTTTTGAATTTACTGAGGTTCTTTTTGTGGCCTAGTATGTGGTCTATTCTGGAAAATGTTCCATGTGCACTTTAGAAGAATGTGTATCCTGCTGCTTTTGGGTGTAGCGTTCTGTGGATGTCTGTTAGGTCCATCTGTTCTAGTGTGTTTTTCAGTGCCTCTGTGTCTTTACTTATCCTCTGTCTGGTTGATCTGTCCTTTGGAGTGAGTGGTGTGTTGAAGTCTCCTAAAATGAATGCATTGCTTTCTATTTCCTCCTTTAGTTCTGTTAGTATTTGTTTCACATATGCTGATGCTCCTGTGTTGGATGCATATATATTTATAATGGTTATATCTTCTTGTTGGACTGTCCCCTTTATCATTATGTAATGTCCTTCTTTATCTCTTGCTATTTTCTTCTTTTTGAAGTCTATTTTATCTGATACAAGTACTGCAAAACCTGCTTTTTTCTCTTTGTTGTTTGCATGAAATATCTTTTTCCATCCCTTCACTTTTAGTCTGTGTATATCTTTGGGTTTGAGGTGAGTCTCTTGTAAGCACCATATAGATGGGTATTGCTTTTCTATCCACTCTGTTACTCTGTGTCTTTTGATTGGTGCATGCAGTCCATTTACATTTAGGGTGATTGTTGATAGATATGTACTTATTGCCATTGCTGGCTTTAGATTCATGGTTACCAAATGTTCAAGGGTTACTTCTTTACTATATAACATTCTAACTTAACTTTCTTTTTAAGTTATTGTGAAAACCATCTGATGTTTCTTTATCTTCCCCTTCTTATTCTTCCTCCTCCATTCTTTATATATTAGGTGTTTTATTCTTTGCTTTTAGTTAGTATTTGGATGGTCTGCTTTCTTTGCTATGATTTTATTTTCTCTGGTGACATCTTTTTAGCCTTAGGGGTATTTCCCTCTAGAGCAGTCCATTTAAGATATCCTGTAGTGGTGGTTTATGAGAGGCAAACTCTCTCAACTTTCTTTTGTCTTGAAATTGTTTAATCCCTCCATCATATTTAAATGATAATCGTGCTGGATACAATATTCTTGGTTCGAGGCCCTTCTGTTTCATTACGTTAAATATATCATGCCATTCTCTTCTGGCCTGTAAGGTTTCTGTTGAGAAGTCTGATGACAGTCTGATGGGTTTTCCTTTGTAGGTGATCTTTTTTCTCTCTTTAGCTTCCTTTAATACTCTGTCCTTATCTTTGATCTTTACCATTTTAATTATTATGTGTCTTGGTGTTTTCTTCCTTGGGTCCCTTGTGTTGGGAGATCTGTGGGCTTCCGTGGACTGCAAGACTATTTCCTTCCCCAGCGTGGGAAAGTTTTCAGCAATTATTTCTTCAAAGACACTTTCTATCCCTTTTTCTCTCTCTTCTTCCTCTGGTACTCCTATAGTGCGAATATTGTTCCGTTTGCATTGGTCACACAGTTCTCGTAATATTCTTTCATTCCTAGAGATCCTTTTATCTCTCTCTGCCTCAGCTTCTCTGTATTCATGTTCTCTTATTTCTATTCCATTAACAGTCTCTTGCATCTCATCCAGTCTGCTGTTAAGCCCGTCGAATGCTTGTCTGATTTCTGCATTGTCTTTCCTCACTTCCCTCACTTCCTCCCTCAGCTCTTGCACATTTCTCTTTAGATCCATCAGCATGGTTATGACTTTTATTCTGAATTCTTTTTCAGGAAAACTGTGCATGTCCATCCCTTCAGGCTCCCTCTTTGGGTTTGTCTTGTGGTTGATCTTAGCCTGGATCATATTCCTCTGGTTATAGAAGTGGTTGTTGGTAGTTGCCATATATGTCCGCTGATCTCTTTATCACTTTAAAAAGGAGAAAAGAAAGAAAGAAAGAAAGTAAGAAAGAATGAAATAAATAAAGAAACAAAGGAAGGGGAGAGAGAGAGAGAAAGAGGGAGGGAGAGAGGGAGGGAGGGGGAGGAAGGGAGGCAGAGAGAGAGAGAGAGAGAGAGAGAGTGAGACAGAGAGAAAGAGAAAAAGAGAAAAAGAGAAAAAAGAAAAGAAAGAAAAGAAAAAAGAAAGGAAGAAAAAAAAAGCCCACCGGGAGTGGATTCTGTGGGGATGCTGTAGGTGGCGCTGTTGCTCCATTGTTCTAGAGCCATGGCCATGCTGCTCCACAGGGCCCTTTATAGCTCTGGCCAGGGTGGGAACGAATGGGAGGCTGTTCATCTCTGTGGGAAGTCTAAGTGCGGCCACCCTTTCCCAGTCTCCAGCTAAGGGGTCCAAAACTCCCCAGGACTCCCAGCCTGCTGGGCTGAGTGTACCGCGGTGATGCAGTCCTCCGCTGGGCTCCTGTCTCTTTAAGAACACTGAAAAAAGCGCGTGCTTTTGTTCTTCTTTTTTTTTTTCCCTTCCTGGGAGCTGGCTGCAAGCAACCTGGCACATTCCCCGGTCAGATCCTGACCCTCTGTCTCTCCAATCTCTGCTACACTGCACAATGTGTGTCAGCACTGCCCACGCAGATAACCGGGGCTGGTTATTTCACGGGCCTGTACTTCTACTCCCTCCCGGCCCTGAATCCTCTCCTCCCGCTGGCGCACTGGGGTTGGGGAGTGCTCGGGTCCCGCCGGGTCGTGGCTCCGTATCTTACCCGCCTCGCGGGGTGCCGAGTCCTCTCAGGGGTAGCTGCACGCTGTGCACTTTCCTGTGTATTCTGGTCTCTCTTTTAGGAATAGTTGTATTTTCTGTATTTACATAGATATAGTGTTGGGAGGAGATTTCTGTCGCCCTGCTCACGCCACCATCTTCCCGGAAGTGTATGGTATATTCTTATTTGGAGATCTAAAGATTTAATTTTTTTAAAGTGACAGAAAAGAACAAAAAGGTAACAGCAACAGTGTGGTATGTGGTTTCTTTTCCTTGAAGGATGTTGTTTCACAGTGTATGTGTGTGTATATGTGTAAGTGTGCTGGTATGTGTTTTAGTTGCCCAGTTTCTATTTTACAGTTGAAATTAAATCAATCACTCTGGGAAAATAGAGTAACCTTATGGCATGTTATTAGATTGACATAGAATGAGTTGTCTATCTCATTGTCCTACATAAATATTTTGCAAAGAATAGGAACCTGTTGTCTTCTAATTAGTAATAATTGACACATAGAAGTAGGGTAAAAATACATGTCAAAAGTCATTCAACATCACTTCAGACAATTGAGAAGCTACTATATTCCATTAATTATTCTAATCATAATAACGTGATATTTCATTGTGTTTTTCTTTTCCATCAGACCTTTACTCTTCCTTTTCACAGAACTAACCAGACTTATCTCCACACACATTATATCTAGATTGAGAAAACTGGTCTGTATTTTCAAAATCTGAGCTTCCATATCTCTGGCTTCCAAAAATGGCCCGTTTCTGCCTGTATATCTGTTTTCAATTTGGCTTCTTCATTTGTATGAATATTTCCTTCCTTAGACTCACTCTTTCTTCTATGCCTCTAGTTAGACTCAAAGTAGAGAAATGAATCAGTATTAATCAAAGGCCAACCAAATGCCACATTCCTAATATATGTCATCTTATTTAAACCTAGCTGAAAAAAGTAAGTATAATAATTTACATTTCTTTACAGATAAGAAAGCAGAGGCTCACTAAAGGCTTACCCAGTGTTATAGCACAAGCAATTGTAAAAGCTGTTAGTTGAACTATGATAAACTGGCCCCAGATTAAGGTTTTTCCCACATTGAGGTTGTTCACTACATTTTATTACCTTTAACTATGTATATATGCATATATGTATCAACAACATTGCATTTTTAGATACGTGGGAGGAGGAACCATGTGTAAGTTCAACCTAAATCTCCAAGTGACAGAGTATTTTGCCATATGTGGGAAAAATTAATGTTTCTTGAACAAAAGTAAATTGAATAGTTTTTCAGTCTTGTAAATCTGAGAAGTGAGTTGTGTAAAAAGCTACACCGAAAATCCGGTTATTATAATAAGGCAGTAACAATCTTGAATCCTTAATAGAGGTAAATGTGATTAATTTAAATATATTATAAGCACCATCTATTGTGGGGGGGCAGTGGGCCATTAAAGAGCCAGTTCTGAAACTTAAGTGCTTAAATAGTTTACTGAAAAATGTTGCACTGCCTGGGAATATTTCTTGGTAACAAAACCTGACTGTGGTTTAAAAGTACTATTTTAATGGCCAGTAGACTCACTTTATTTAATCAGCCTGGAATGGTTTGCAAATAGAACAAGAACAAGATACATGGAAACCACTAGTGTGGTTTCTAATAAGGATAAATAGGATTCCTTCAAATCAAGTTCTGTGTTAGCTGTATAAGAAGGAACTGGATCTTTTAACACTTCCTCATGTTATTGTTTCAGGGTACTTATTTCATTTAAATCATTGATTTTTAGGGCCAGAGGTAGATCAATTCAATTGGGCTTAAATTGATTGACTACACTTGAAGGCCTTATAATATGTGAAGGTTAGCGGACTGCATCCCATGAGGAGAATCCTGCATTGCTTGGGAAAGAGCTTATATGTAGGCTAGCTTTTTAACCCATAACAGTAATTGATGTATCGTGGATTTCATCAGGTATAGGTGCCTCTGTTACTCTTTGCTCTTAACTATAGACTAAAGTTGTAATCTGTATCAGCCTTAGGTAGATGTATGCCATAGACCACAAAGGGATTAGGTCAATATACAGTGATGGATTCATAAAATCTCACATCCATCACTCAAAAACTATCCCTAAGTGTATGCATCATTGAGAGTTGACCAGTAATATAAACATCTCACACTTAAAATAGCCTCTTACTATAAGGATTTCATAGAGAATATAAAACCAAATGGTCAGTTTCTATGTTCTCAATCAGGGGTCTGCAAACTTGTTCTGTAAAGGGCCAAACAATAAATATTTTAGGTTCTCTGGGCTCTGTTGCAGTCATGCAACTCTACCTATAATGAAAGTAGCTAAAGACAATACATAAGCAAATAGTGTGGCCATGTTCCAATAAAAACTTATTTACAGGATTTATTTAGTGAAACAAAGGACAGAGTATGACTTGCAGGCCAGATATGGCCATAGGCCTTAATTTACCAATTCCTGTTCCAAACACTGTATATGAATTATCTCATTTAATTCTTACATTTATATGAATATATATTATTGTTATTTCTCCTTTAAAAATTAGTATATTGAGGAATATAATGTTTAAATATATTGTCATTCAATTGAAAAGTTGAGCCATGGTATTAAATGATATTTTCTTGACCTGTTTACCATTATACTTATTCCTGTATATACTCTTTTGGTCAAGTGTTTGTATTAGTTATGACTAATTTCAGCTCTGAATGACAAAAAATACAAAATATTAACAGGTTCTTCAGGATAAAAGCTGATTTTTAAGGTAACACATGCGGCCCAGGGTTGATAGGAAAGTCAGTGATGTCCATAAAACCCATATGCTTTATCCTTTATCTTGGTATTCTGTGGTTCTCATCAAGAACATTACAACTTCTGATTCAAGATGCCTGCTCCAGCATCAACTAACATATCCATAATCCAGACAGCAGATTATAGAAAAGGAGAGAGTGATTCAGGAGAGCAATGTCACTTGCTTAAATGAAACTGCCTACCTGTTATATACAACACTTCTATTTTTTTTCCACATGACTACATTCAAGAAAGTTTGGAAAAAGGCTTTATTTTAGACAAGTATAGACTCGGGTAAAATCACAGATTCTATTACTCTAGGCGAAAGAAGGAATTGAAATGGGGAATTGACATATTCTCACAAGAGTTATACTTTCTCTGCTTGATACAAGGCAAGTAGAAGAATGAGGTGGTAGCTAAAATTTACTAAGCTGCTACAAAATAAAGAGATTTTATATAGACTCTGCCATCTAGTCTTCAGCATAGTCCAGTGATAAAGAGTCCTAGGTAGATAAACTTTCCCAAGTTCATGCAGATAGTAAATAGCTGGTTTGGGAAACAAATCCAGCTAAGTGTAATCTCCAAGTCCATACATTTTCACTAGAGTAATAATTTTTTTAACACATTAGGGGTTTCAAGCTAACTTGAGAATGTCACAAAAGCTAAAGTCAATAGCAAAACACACTAATAAAATTTATCTTAAATCTTTTGTAGGCAAAGACCATGTGAAACCAAAAATAGAACATTTACATCAACAATTCTCAATAAAAATATGAAGACAAGGGACATTAATTTGAGATGGGGGATAGACAATTTTTAAATATATATTTTTATTAGAAGTAAATAGGATTAAAACAAACCCATTAAAAATAAAGGTGAGAAAAATTGCCACAGGACAGTGTATGAAAAGTCACCTTGAAATACAGTTAAAGTGAAAATTCTGACTCACGAGGTCTGGGACAGAGTCTGTGGTTCTTTATTCTCCAGAACTCTCAGGTGAATAAGAAAAAAAAATCCTATATTCCTAATTAATGGTGCAAAATTCCTTAACAAAATGCTAGCAAACAGAAGTCAACAGCACATAAAATGGTTATATACCATGACTCACTTGGGTTTATCCGTAAAATGTAATAATGACTCAACATACAAAAATCCATGTAATGTACCCCTTAATCAGAATTATTGCAGTGGTGGGGCACACAAGATCATCTCAATTCATGCAGAAAGAGCATTTGACAAAATTCAACACCTTTTCATGATAGAGACTAAGCAAGTTAGGAGTAGAAGGAAACAACCTCCAAGTAATAAAGGTCATATATGTAAAGCCTACAGATAATAACATATTAAATGAGGATAGACTGAAAGTTTTTCCCTCTAAGATCAAAACTAAGACAAGGATGTCTTCTTTTGCTACTTCTATTCAACATAATACAAAAAATCCTAGCCAGAGCAATTAGGCAAGAAAAAGAAATGAAAGACATCCAAATTTGAAAGACATCCAGGCACACACATACCATTTTAGAACTAATAAATTAATTCAACAAAGTTGCAGGATATGGAGTTACAGGATAATTCAACATGCAAACATCAGTTGCATACCATATAATGATAATTAACAACTCAAAAATGAAATTAACAATTCAACTTGCAATAACATCAAAAGGAATAAAATACTTAAAAATAAACTTAGCCAAGGAGACAAAAGACTTGTATACTGAAAAGCACAAAACATCTCTGAAAGAAATTAAAGACCCCAATAAAATGGAAAGATATCCATGTTTATAGATTGAAAGACTTAATATTGTGAAGATGACAATACTACCCAAAGTGATCCACAGATTAAACACAATTCCTATCAAAATCCTAATGTCTTTCATATAAATTTTTTAAAATCCATCATAAAATTCACATGATTTATCAAGGGACTCTGTGTCAATCTGTTCAGGCCTCTATAACAATGTATGATAGACTGTGTGGCTTATAAATAAAAAATGTTAATTTCTCATAGTTCTGGAGACTAGGAAGTCTTGTTAGCTGACTTAGGACCTAGTGAGAGCTTCCTGATTTTAGATGGCCATCTTTTCCCTGTGTCTCCATATGGCAGGAGACTCAGGATCTCTGTGGGGTCTCTTTTATGAAAGTACTAATCCTATTCATGAAGGTCTACCATTATAATCTAAGTAGCTCCCAAAGACCTCACCTCTTCATACCATCACATTTGGTATTAGGTTTCCACATATGAATTTTGGGGAGATATAAATATTCAGTCCATAACAGACCACAAATAACCAATACAACCTTGAAAAAGAAAAACAAACTGAAGGCCTCACACTTTCTGATTTCAAAACTTTCTACAAAACTACAGTAATCAAAATAGTGTATGCAGTATTGGCATAAAGACAGACATATAGACCAATAGAATAGAATAGAGAACCAGAAATAAACCCTCTCATGAATGATCAGATCATTTTGACCATGCAATGGAAAAGCATAGTCTTTTTAATAAATAGTGTAGCAAAAACAGGATATCCACATGCAAAAGAATAAAATTGGACCTTTACTTTTCACCATATACAAAAATTAACTCAAAGTTAATTTTTGTATAAAATATAACAAAGTGGATCAAAGTCCTAAACGTTAATAGCTTGAACTATAAAACTCTTAGAAGAAAACACAGGGGGAAATCATAACATTCGATTTGGCAATGATTTATTCAAAAGCGCAGGCAACAAAAGGAAAAAAATACATAAATTCAACTGGACCAAAATTTAAAATTCTGTGCATGAAAAGACACTATCAAAACAAAAAGGCAAGTCACCGAATGGGAGAAAGTATTTGCAAAGAATATATTTGATAATGGGTTATTTTCCAGAATATATAAGAATTCCTTCAACTCAACTACAAAAACAAACAACCCAATTAAAAAAATGGACAAAATATTTATATAGACATTTCTCCAAAGAAGCTATATAAATGGCCAGTTAGCACATGAAAAGATGTTCAACATCACTGATCATTAGGAAAATGCAAATCAAGAACTACAATGAGATGCTACCTCTATTAAATATAAAGCAATACACACAAACACGTATGTAATGTACTTAAAGTACTGAACATACTTCAAGTCACTGAATTGTTCACTTAAACATGGCTAAATTGATAAGTTCCATGTTATTTGTATTTTACCACAATTATTTAAAAAAAAAAAGTCTCCTAGGCTTCTCGTCTGTGCTGGAGAGGCCATAAGGGTTACCTGGACTCCTGACTGACAGATCCTGAACTATGTCATGCTACCAACAATTCTTTCAAATGCAAATGTTTAAGAATATTACTTGAGATTTGATTGCATCTTATTCCCTTGATGTTTTTAAGCAATTTCTAAAATTGTCACAAAACTGTCATCTAAGGGTGTGTGTGTGTGTTTATGTTTGGAGTAGCAAAGGTTATCTATTTTATAAACTTCAAACCTTTGTGGGGAGTACCAAAATTCCCATTATTATCCTTTTTCTAAAAAGATCAAGAAATTAAAGAGGATGTGGGTGTGAAGAAACAGTTTTCCTCAGATCTCAGAAGTCTTTGAATCAATACTTAAACTTCATTCTCTCTCAATGTTGGTTTACATTAAAAGCAGGTAAATCCTAAATGGTTGCACTTTGCTCAAGTAACAAATTATTTAAATAGTACTCAAGATGTATAAGTAGTTAATGTTAGTCTGTCTTAAAGAAAAAAAACTACAACCAGATATACAAATAAAATATTTAAATAAAAACTCTAAGTGGAAGTAGCTTGGTAACATTCTACTTTAAACTGAGCCACAATCTTTCACTGAAGTTTGTAAGCCCCACTCCTTTTTCTTCCTCTATGATACAAATTTGTTCAGATTTGTTCAGTCATCATTTTTTGACACTGGACACAGAAAATGATGGGGATTTAAATGTAAAAACTCCCCCTCTCACAGAATTCCTCCTTTTCAGAGAAAATCATGTAGATTATATAATGTTAAGGTTGAAAGGAACTAAATTTCACCTAGTTTGACCACCTTCCTGAAGCATGAATTGGATATTTAATTATAATGAACTACAATTGTAGCAATTGTAATTTCAAGGAAAAAATAGTTAAGGTTTTAGGATATGCCTTCTATGTAATTTAAAGAGAAGAGAAACTTACAAAAAAGCTCTTAGTATATCAAGGCCAGGAAAGGATCAGATCATTCATCTTGCATTTAAAATGACAGGGAAATAGCGGTCCACAAAAAAAGATGCCAAAAACAGAAAGCTAAAGTCCCTGGGAGGCAGCTGCCATCCAGGAAGGAAGAAATGTTCTGAAAATTGTAAAGTGAATATCCATTCTTACATAGCTTGGTTCTTTGGTGACATTTACTTATTATTTATTTATTTTTGCAGTGGTGGTGGTGATAGCAGGGGAGGAAGTACAAGGAAGTACACATAAAGAATGGAGGCCAGAAAGGGCATTGAAATGAATCAAGAAATATCATAGTTCCACATCTGTGTATCTCCTAGGGATATTTGAAACAGTAATAAGTATATAAAGTATATTTACAGAATGATGGAAATTTATCTGCTAAAATTCCTGAGTGGAGGAAGGTACAGATTTTTCTATGGCTCCCTGTCCTTGAATATCTGCCTTCTGCCTAGAGTAAAACTGCACATCTTAATGTAAATGTCACATTAACCAGGAGGAATTTTCTGACAACCCTTGTAGTTTCCAGGATGGAATTCGTAATTTTTTTCTACTGTGACTTTACACTAATCAAGTTTCTGGTATAGCACATATTATTCTGTATAATAGTTATTTGTATATAAGCTTGGCTCCTTCAATGGATTGGTGTGTAGGGACCATGTATGTTGTACAGTTGAAGCACCTCCCTCACAGTGTAAGATAAAAAGAACTTAACATACCAATGGGAATGGTATGGATGCTGAAAAACTTCTAAAGAAATGCCTGAAATTTGATTGTAAGATGCTTTCCAAAATGGTTATAGATATGGGAATTACTGAGGCTTAATGGAACTAATATTCTGATATCAAACTTTTACCTGATTCATCCCTCCCTTAGAACTTCCCTCTTAACATGTCAAATAATTCCAAAGTTTTAGACATTAGTTTGCTGCAGTTTGGTGTATTTATTATGCTGTCTATTTCATATCAGTGACACAATTATAGGAATAACAAGAGACCTGCCTCCTGTCAAGTGACATTTTTTGCAATATGGAATTAAAAAAAGAAAAACTACAATTAAACATCTTATATTCCAGAGTCATCAATGAATCATGTAGTTATTCCTATTACAGTGCCTGTGATAGAGAATCATATGGAATAGAATAGCGCAAATAAAGTGTATGTTTGGGGCACTTTAAAGATTGTATCTCTGTATCTCTAAATTTCAGAGTTTACATCTAATTATCATATTGCAACCATCAAATGTTTGACACCTGAAAACTTACTCTAATGGAACACGACATGAACTTGAGTTTAAGAGCAGGACTCCCATATTTTTCAGAGGAAATTGAATAATGTTAAGCTGAGTCTATGTCAGGGTTTGCTTTGTAAATCACTATTACCAAAAACTTAGAATGAGGGCCTAAACAAAGGAATATAGTAAGAAACCTCATTTTAAGAACAGCGATCACTTGATGGGGATATGGAAAGGTAGAAGAGCAGTGCTCCAAATCAGATTACATCCCAGGGACACAACACCAGGGTATATTGAACCTGAATTGATTTAACCGTGAAGATAAAATGCAATTATTCATTTTTGGAAGGGAATTGAGATGGCTGGTTCTGTTTAGGTATGACTCATTTCATACTCAGCTGGAATTCTAAACATGGCAGAACTGGTGAATGAGGAGTGTGGTCAGCCAAGGTTTAAGTTTGCTGTTATAGAAAAACAAAGGGAAATAAGGCAGGATCAACAAATGTCTGACTCCTGACTGCTACTTGCATTCTCTTGAATTGATTATGCAATTCATATACTGCTTTATGAATGTCTTTTTTCCAACGTTTAAAAAACCTATTAAGTCATCAGGAATAGTAAGTGATATGGTGATACCTGTTTAGCAGGCGGATGCAAGACCTTAATGCGAAAATTATATAATCTTGTTATTTAGTTGCATTTATAAGACTGATATTTACCTATGATAAGAAAAACATACCCAGAGTGGGGACAGGGGGTCCTTGAAGCTTCCAAGGTGTTGGATGCCAATAGGGAGGCCAGAAGGAGCAGCTTGTGACAAGAGCAGCCCAAGATTCAGGCTGCAAGGAAGGGCCAGAAATTGTAGTCAAAATGTTTGAGAAGGAAGATACTATGTACTCCAAACAATCATTGGATTACACTAATAACCTGTTCTAAAAGAGAACACAATAACTTAAGCATTGATTTAGGGCCCTGTATTTATATGATTTCTCTATTCTGGCATTCAGTGACTCAACCAAATATTTTGACTGTCTATTTTGGGCCAGGGTGAGGCTTCTGAAAATAATAGTAAGTGAAACATAGTCCTTTTCCATCATGGATTCAAACTATCATGAGTATATATAATTGAAATAACTCCTGTTTATAAAAGGGCAAATGACCCTTTTACTGTTATAGAAACTGAATGTATAGATTGCATATTAAGAATGTTCTATCAGATGTGTTAATGAACTGGAAGGAGTAGATCCTTTTCACAATGTGTGTGTATACATATAATTAGAAAATCACTGCAATTGCACTTTAGATATCTTATAATTTGTCAATTGTGCTCTATTAAGATGAATTAAAAAAAAAGATTGTTCTACCAGAAAAAATTATGTATTTCTTACTGAATCCCTACAACTACCCTATACAACACTTATTATGAATAATTCCATTTAATACACATGTAATTGAGCTTAGAGAGTTTAACTATTCTAAAAATATCTTTGCACTAATTTATGCTATACCAGTGACCTGAATCTAAAATACCAGAAGTAGCTTTATAGAATAAGGCACATGCTGAAAAATGTAAGAATTAGTGAGATTTGGATTTTTTCTAAAGTAAATAATAGTCCATTAAAAAGTTCTAATCATACAAGTTGCAAAATCTAGTATTTTTAAGGGATCCCCTAGAAGCTTTGAGAAGGTATTATAAATTGGTAGGAGAGGATTCAAGGAGATAGGAGCTACTTTTAGAAAACGTTGATGTGGCTTGAAAATTAAATTTGTGGGCCTGGTAATAAAAGGTAAAAAAAAAATGACTCCAGGTCTCTGAATGAGCAAATGAGTGGATAAGAGTATGCTTTAATGAACTAGAAAAGTCTGACAAAGAAAGCCCAATTTTTTTATGTGTATGTGTGGAATATATGTATTTCTTTTTAGGAAGGAGTATATCCAAGCATGTGATTTACATATAATAGAGATTATTGAGGGCTCACTGTGTTTATAATTTCATTTCCATAATATGTGTATTACAAAGGATTCCAAGATTTCACATAGTTATCTCCTCAACCCAGGCGTTTGCTATTTTCTTTCAAACAAAGTGTTGTTCACTATGGGCATTCAAGAAATATTTTTTTTTCTGTTTGTTCTTCAGTAGCAATAGCAGTAAGGTGACATTTATTGGAATAAATCAATTTGATATTAGAGTTAGGCTCTTGGATTTTTCTTTCTCTTCAATAGTAGCATCACTTGCTGAACCATAGGATAAAATCATTTGAGCAAGGAAACTCAAGTATGATGAATCAGGTTATTTTCATGGACTGATATCTTTTTAACTAAGCCTTTACCATCTGTTCTCTTTTCTTTACATGTTGAAGATGTATATATTTAACTGAGCAATCATGTCATAAAAGAAAGGACAGGAGTAATTTCAGTGCATCCTGATATTCTTTATATAGCACATCTGTTATGCAAAGATTTTCTTCTAAGCACATGTTTCAGGTACAAATCATAGGAAATCATTTTTTCTTTGATCAACTCTTTCTAAAATGATTGCAAAACAAAAACAGATTTAAGAATTCTGTTTCCATGGAAAACATACAGGAAGTTATGGACAAGGTTAGGGTCACTCAGTGTTTATATTATCCATGGCACAAACAATATAGAAGAGTATATTTTATCTCCAGTTTTATATGTCATAACTCAGCAAACTCTGCTAAACTTACCAGTCTCCAAATTGGCATGCTTTTTCTCTCTCTAGCACTTATAACACACTGTTAGTTCTGCTTAAAACATCCTCATAGATTTGGAAATTGTCTCTCTAAATAGAACATCTTTACAATCATGTTATATTCACCTTATATTTACCAGAGCATAGCATATATAACCTCTCATTGCACTTACTTAATTTTCCATGGCCAGCAATAAAACAAGCTCTGTTAAGCTACAGATGTTATCTTTCTTGAATAAGTTTGTATCCTAAGAATGTAACTAATATAGTATATGCTCAAAAATATTTGGTGAACCAATTTAATTACCAAGTGGTATCATTACTATTAATGGTTTTGAACAAAACTATGTGTCTTAAAAATTCAGAGAATCCACTGACCCATTAATATCTGAAGAGTAGTCCAGGAAAGTATATAGCTTTGAAGCTATCTAGGGCTGGGGTAAAATGGAAGGAATACTTTCAAAAGTAAATTTTAATGTCACAATGAAAAGAGAAATATATGTGGGAACTTTCAAGTTGAAAAATTTTTTTGAAAGTATTAATGTATGTGTGTTTGCCAAAAAATAAAATCTGCAGTTACGTGATAAAATTGTAATTAGTGACCTTTCAAAATACAAACATTATCGGACAGGAACACTGTATTTAATAATAAAAGAAAAATAATAAATTTTAGAGTAAAGTCATTGCCTCTTTGTGAACTTTAGAGGTGAAATAAGACCTGCAAAGTTAAAAAGAAATCATTAACTTTGCCCTGAAATGCAGTCAGCTGTAGGCAGAAATTTAACATGGCCATGCTAAAGAAAACAAGATTAATAGATTACCAAATGCTCTTCCTTCATAACCCATTAAACACAGTCCCCTCCAATTAACTTCTGTTTACAATATGTATTTTCTGTCTCTTCCACTTGTTTGATAACTACCCAAGAACCCACAGACATCCCCAAATCATATCATTATGGATTAATTTTTCTGTGAATAAAAAGTCCTCAACTGACTTAATTTTATTCTCCTACATCTGGATACTTGAATTAAATACAACATCACCACTAAATTCAAACTGTGATAATCTGACTTCCTTTCCCACTTCTCTAGTGAAAAGACTATTACAAATATATGTCTTGATCCAAATGTATGTTTTATATCCAACAGCCTACTGAACTTTCTCTAGTATTTAGGCCTGTTATAGACGCCTTGATTACTTTATTTCTATTTTATGTTATTTTATTTTTTTAAAATTTATTAAAGTATAGTCTATATACAATATTGTATTGGTTTCAAGTTTACAACAGTGATTTGACAGTTATATACATTATTAAATCCCCACCCCTAGTTACTTCTCAGTGTCAGTGAGTTTGTTGCTATTTTGTTCCTTCTGTTTTGCTTTGTTTTTTATATTCCACAAATAAGTGAAGTCATATGAATATTTGTTTTTCTCCACCTGGCTTATTTTTATGACTGAATAATTTTCCATTGTGCATATGTACCACATCTTCTTTATCCATTCATCTACTGATGGACACTTTGGTTTATTTCTATTTTAATTTGGTTGTTGGTTATATTATCTCCAGTGGCTATTACCGTGATGGTCCTATTTTTACTAATACGGTAGACTAAATACTTAGAACCATATACAAACAGAACTAGAAACAAATAATATGCTGAATAGATACTTTAAAAAATATCTGACACAAAGCTAAGGAATCCAGAAAATCCAAAAATATAGTGAAAATATAATCTTTGGGAAATAAGAGAACTCCAAAGCTTGATTACAACCTTAGGCTTTCTACCAAATTTGGGAGACCTTTACATTCTGTTTTTACAGTTTTGAGAGATGTGCAAGATAGGTTATAATACTGGAAGTCACCCAAAGTGATAATCTAACTGTATACCTCTGCATAACACCCCCAGAGTCTATACTTTCATTTTAAGATTGATTAGAAAGTAAGCCCATTATGCTAAGGGGAATACAATCGAGTTCTCTGCTGCATTTTGATTGTATCTTTTGGAAATAAAGTCACAAATAATCACTGATAACCACAAGTCAAATATTGCATAATTTTAAAGTTTTTGTGAAGGGCTTTAAAACATTTGTGAGGTAGTTGACCTCTAAAGATTAAATTTTATGAATGGTGCAGAGATTTCCTTATGTGCAATGACGGCTTTAGTGTTTACACAGTTAATAGGTAAAATTACCTTTTTTACCCCATCTGCCTAAATCCTGCTATATGTTCCCAGAATCTCAACCATGATTTTCATATTTCTGAATAAAGAAAAGTTTTTTTAAACAGAATTTTAAAATGTTTAGGGATAATATTAACGTAGCTCAAGTTTCTATCCTTTGTCCTGCTATTATTTTTGTTACTCTTAAAAGTTTATCTGCTTGTCTGTTTTCATCTACATTCAGAAATATTTTCTATCTTTTCTGATCTACTCTTTTCCTTTCCCTTTATGCTTTATCCCTCTCTAATAAATTCAAGGCAGAAAAGTGGAGTCAACATTAATAAGGAACAGAACTCAGAGATGTGGCCCAAAGAATTTACATTTTACTGATGAAGTGGGAAGTTGTTCTTCAACAGGTATAAACTTTCATTTTGCAAGATGAACAAGTTCTAAAGATGAACTTTACAACATAGTGCCTATAGTTAGCAGTTCACTATTGTATATTTACAATTTGTTAAGAGGGAAGAGCTCATCCTAAGTGTTCTTAACACAAAAAAGAGTGGCGGGAGGAAGCTTTGGGAGGTGATAGGTATTTATTACCTTGATTGTGGTTATGATTTCATAGGCATATACATATATCCAAACTTTTCACATTGTATACATTGGAGAAACTGAAGCTGCTGGCAGATTCTGAAATGGAGCAGATGAAACTTATTCAAGGGCAGTAGGCTGGGAAACATACCAGAGACCCATCAAGGGCACTACTATATGCATTTTCCAGAAGATACTGCCAAATCAGGAGTACATCCAGTGAGGAAGGCAGAATCTAGTTGAAGTCTATAAAATGAGTTTGTGATCCAGACATAAAGGCCTTTGCTTCTCTAGTCATCAACTGTACAAGCAAAAAAAACAGCTTTCCTGATAGCAGGATTTAAAGGTAAAATCATGAGAACAAAATGGAGAAGAAACCAACTGAAAGAGAAGGAATGGAGTAGTTGGAAGGTGGGTTTGGCTGTGTCAAACTGGGTTCGGAAGATTGATAGTTATCTATTTTGTTTACAGTTGTTTGATAACCCAAATTCCCTAGCTCTGTTTCAAACCTTGTTTTTGTTCATTCAAAAAACAAATTCCAGTTCATTTGTATATTGATTTTACCTCAATAAAGAGCTTTAAAAAAAAGCAGAGACAAGAGATTAGAAAATCACTTAAAACACTTATAATTTTAGTGAAATGGTTGTACAGGTGAAGGGAAGGGTAATTACATCCAACTCTGTGAAATGCCTTTTTATCATTCAGTATCTAGCATGTGTAAGCAAAGGATGAATTCCAATTTGTGACAAGACTCGTAATGTTGCTACAGACAGTGAATATTGAAGTACTGCAAAGGTAAAGGTCAGAATAAATTAAGGATTGGGTATAGTTTCCACATGAACATTAAATTCACACTAGATAATATGAGGAAATAAAGGTGAAATAATAAAATGGCACAGTATGTGGTTTTAAAAAAATGACAGATGTAGGAAACTACTAAGAAAACAGCACACTCAGAGTCAAGTTACACATTGAAAGGAGAGGAAATTCTATAATTTGCTTTATGATGGATGAAGTGTAATGTGTTTTGCATGGAACAAATACTCCAAAATCACAATTGTGAAGTAATTGATCATAGAAAATTTTAGTACTAGTTAGATTTTTTAAAAAGGAGCATGGGGTACAGTGGAGATGAGAGTATAAACAAAAAGCATAATTTTAGAAAGTTTATTGTCATAAATGCAAGAACACAAAAAAATCAATTTCCTCATTTTGATCATTATTTAGCCTAAATTCAATATAATAACTTCTGCTTTGTAAATCTAATTTTGCAGACATTGATTTTCATTCTGAGCAGGCATTCTGCAATAGCTTAACATTAGTGTACTTTAATAATCATATCAGAAGGGTATCTCTGTTTCTATTCTTAGGTTTTTGTGATAAAATTTGCTGAGCTTTTCAATGACAAATATCTCATGGTTTTAGTTTATATGCACACCTACCTTTCAGCATGTGACAGATATGCATAAGAAAAAGCCATAGCCCAGTCCTTGAAAAAGATTAATGTTTCCTGAGTTTAAGCTTTGAGCACAAGTATCTGAATCTATAGAGAAAAGGCATGAATGTTGCAGAAATTTTAGAGATTATCTGTATTACAAGTACAGGAATGAATACACAGATACACATTTCATTTCATTGAAGAAACAGTATTATATATTGTACTTACCTCTGATTCAACTACTAAGCACTCTACTGGGCACAGAGTAAAATGTATTAGCACTACCAAATGAATAAATCAACTGAAAAAAAAGAGAGAGAATGATATCTTTGGAAATTCAAAAAAAGTTCTAAACTATTCATAAACTGAGAAAGTATAGAAAACAATGAATTAAAAATTCAGTGTTCCTTTTCTACAGATGTTAAATGCTACCACCTCCAACAGCAAAAATACTGAAAACCTTTCAAATGTTTACCAGGTAATTAAATAGAAGATTTAATCAGGATTCATTTATCAATCTTGATTTAATTTTTCATAAATGTGCTCAGGTAAAACGTGTGAGACATACACTGTTGTTTTCTAATTTATATTTGTTCCTTTAAAAACCAGTATGTGCCAGGCAGTGAACTAATCAATTTATATATGTTAACTTATTTTATCCTTATAACAAAAGATATGGGCAAAATTGACCCAAAATTTACAAAATATTAGTAACTTATGAAATATATATATATGTCCTACTAACAATGGTGAAAAATGTATTGAAACTGCCTAAATAAATAAAAACAGTCCATTGGATTATCCTTTGTAAAGTTAAAATGCATATAATGACATTTCAGATAGAATCTGAATTCTAACTAAAAAATCAATTTTTCTGAAGAGATTAACATTTGGCTCCTTACTCTTCCTTTTCTTCCACCAGCTTATGTCAATTCTGCTTTCTTAATATTTCACAACTCATTCCCTTCCCTCCATTTAACTTAATTTTGATCCATGCCATCATTCATTTTGATTATTCTAAGATCCTCCTAATAGATCTTTTCACTTACCTCTCTGTAACGTGTGCTCCACAGTGATCTCTTTAAAATGCTAATCTGATTAGAACATGTTCTAACATAAATTTTTCAATGGATTCTAATTGCTTTCAGCATTAAATCAAGTCTTTAACATGACATGCAAATTTATTATAAACTGACCTATGTTTGACTTTCCAACCTGCTTTCTATTTTTTGCTTATTCTTCCCTTTACTTAGTCGATCTAAACCATTACCTATGAACAGAATGCACCCAGCTCCTTCATTTTCTGCAACAATCTCTCTACATAGAATGTACCGTCTCTCCAGTTTTTCTTCTTTGCTTCTAACTTATCAAACAAACACCTTCTCATCTGAGCACCTTGCTTGACTTGTTACTCCTAAGCCCCAGGTCCTCATACCAAATACCTGTGATGTGTACCTCCATGTGAGAATATCAAACACTGCTTTTACCACCTGTTTACTGTTCTTAACACTGAAACATGGACCCCTTTTGGGCATGGGCTATTTCTTTTTAAATCTTTACTCCCAGTGACTTGCATGTGCCATGCACAAAGTAGGAGACTGACAATTGAATGAAGAAAAAAATGAAGACAGAGTACCATAGGCATCAATAAGCCGCTTTCCAGTAATCTTAAATTATCTTTTTTATCAGTACATTTCCTTGGTCCCTTGCAATATTATGCAAATTAGTTTCTGAGTGTGCAATTACAAGCACAATAGCTATCCCCAAAAGAGTTACTTTTTATTGGAACATTAAAGATTACTGCTTTGCAGAATAGAATTTTAGGTAATCTGGCAGTCTATAGAGATTGCCAGTTGTGAATGATTCTCTTTCCTGCTGAAATCGGCACTCCTTTGATAACCCTGCTTTCTAAAGTTATTACTAGGCTCATCAGGTTTCATGTACAGCACCTAAACCAATATAATAGTACCATGAAAATCTGCCATGTGTGGATTCCTAAGCTGATTGCCATTTGTATTATCTTACAGGAGAGGCAAATAAACCACTCACATACATAAAGCATTGTTCATGTATACCATTATTTTATAATGATGCAGAATTGCAAGATGTCCAATTAGGTTTTATGGCACTAAGATTTTGATTTATTTTATCTGTAGGAAAGAAAAGGAAAAAAAACGATGGGGCAATGAAAATGGGACAATACTCTATCAAATAAATCTTACTAGTACACATTCAAACTGTCTTATGCTGAAATAGATATAAACACATGGTAGGCAATATCACTGCTAAAGTAATGGCTCATTGGCATGCATGTTTGCTGAAAAAAGAACCTCTGTCATGTTTTGCTTACAGGATCAAACTAGCTATGGAATAATGCTAACACCTTTCAGTACAAGCTGGACATTTTGTTTAAATGAGGAACTTATCAGAAAGGTTTCCAAATTCACTTTAATCACACAATATTCTTACCCAGTTATTCAGCTACTTGCTGTTTTGAAAGGGCAAATGCATTGAGACTGCCGGCTCAGCAACAGCTGATCTAATTCAGTCCTTGTAGCTTGATTGAAAACAGTCAAGGCACCCACCACTTTACTGGATATGTGTTACAAGAATGGATGCAGCAATTTGGGATAAAGTGGAAGTTTCATGTACCATATAACACTACCAGGGCAGGCATGATAGAGAGGTACAATGGTTTGTTGAAATCTTGCCTAAAGTCGACACCAATAGTTTACAGGGCTGGTCAGTTTACTTATAGACAGTGCTACAGTGTGTGAATGAGAAGCCCTGTGAAGGAGCATTGAGCCCTGGGGATATACTAACACATGTTGCTGTCTTTCCTGTACAACTGTATGCAAACCAAAGACGAATTATTGAAGACAGGATATGGCCAGCAGAGCAACATCGTGCTGCCAGCCCCAACTGTGCTAAACCCTAGAGACTCTGTTGAGTGGGCATGGCCCTGGACATTTCAGCACATGAACCAGTGATGGCTGGCCTACTGGCACCTTGGAGAAAAGACCTGGAATGTGGAGTATCGGAGTAGACTCTAAAGATCACATTAGTGTACCCAAAATGTCTGGGAGATAAGAGCATCTTATGGGGAAGTTTTGTTTTACCTTTATGGCCAGTGCATGTACCTCCCATAACCCTATATATTGATCCATCTGTAATTCCCACAGGGAGGGGTTGAAGGTTTGGCATACTAGACCAGGATGAGATTCCATTCCTGCCACTGTTCTATCACAGTACCACTCTCTTGCATGCATCCTACCTGATGGACAAGATTTGCCTATGCTGTTGTAATTAAAACATGTATCTTATTACCTTTAAGATTATTTTCTTCTATAGTCCCTGTGGCCTGGACCCAATCCCTGGCTGCAGCTGTTGCATGATGATTGCTCTGAACTCCCTGCTCATTTACCCATTGCCTGCATGTGGAATGGGCGAGCTATGGACTTATTCGCATAGGACTTTGAATTTAGCTGAATCTTCCAGCTTGAGGATTATCATGATTTTATTGCTGTTGTTATTGTATGTTATTAGTCTGGTTACACTGCTCCAGTTTTCTCACACAAGGGCCATTGTGGCAGATGGGGAGTGAGTAGATTATGAGGTGAGATTTCTCGAGGGGTAAGTTGTGGGTAAAATTGCAATATTTCCAGAATCTCTCTCCTGGCCTTAGTGCACCTCCATATCAATCAGTGTTTCCAGGGGATGGAGAGAAGTTGTCCATCTCCATATCAATAGGTGATTACAAGGAGGGGGAGGTGAGAACATATTTGGACCAGAGAGGTGTTTTGGGGATCCTTTTGCAGCCATAAGAGACGGGCAAGCAGAAGTTGATGACTGCTTGTAAGCAATATATGGTTTTTTCTCCCACTTTATTTCTCCCTTTGACTGATTTTGGCTTCAAAGGTTATTTGGCACTGGATAGGAACATATTTTCCCCCCAGAGTTACACCCACCCAGTGACTTGAGATACCATTTATTTGCTAATGATTGGCCTTTATTGTCTTACTGTTACAGTATATCTTACAAACACTGAAGACTTACGTCAGCCTTGAACTACGGGTATCCTTACCACAGCCTGTATATTGCCAAATTATTTGTTTTTATTTATTTTTTGTGATATGAATGCCTTGTTTCTGACCCCAATTTGCTATAAACTTTTGCCCCTCTCCCTTTTTTAGCAAAAATTTGGGTTCTACTTTAGAATCCAACATCCTAAGCATCTCTTCAAGAATTTGTCTTTATTTATCCCTTGGGTTTCAGTATCATATACTGACTTGCATAAGACTCTGAAATTAAGTCTCATGGAACATTATCTATTGATGATCCAGCATCTTATTGTCCTTGTTGCAATGAACTGTCTAACCCCAGACTTAAAAAAATTAAAAAAAAGAAACTTTCTGTTATCACCAGTCAGCTTGCCTTACTTTACTGATATGTACAGTGGCCTACAGTAAAATTCAATTTCTCCATAGAAGAGCTTATAGAGAAACTTATAACAGACCTGCTTCTGTCATCTTTTATTAATGTTTCAACTGTAATGATGCAAAATTGTATAATGCACAATCAGATTTTATGGCAGTACACTTTTTTGTTTTATCGTCTTGAATAAAAGAAAGAATGAGATGGGACAGTGGAGGTGGGTCATCATATTGTGAATATGAGCAATACAGTTCAAGCATCCATATTCTGAAATAAATGCCCAAATCATACACCTTTGAATCATAATTGAGGTTTGATTTCTGTTCCCTTCTTATTATTGGACAACTGCCAAGCATAAGAAACAATTTTCCTATACATCCAATAATGGTTAGGACAAGAAATGTCTTAAAAACAGTAATTATAAAAGCAAATTATTGCTTTCATATATGGAAGACTATAAAATCAATGACCCTACACACTTACATATACACACACGTATAAATATATGCAGTTATATTATATTTTCTTTCTCCTAAAGTCAAGCACTGTTTTGAGATACATTTTTGTTTTTTTTCAATTAACAGTCGACCATCTATTATCAATCTGTCTGTCTATATTTTTCAATAGGATTGCATATTATGAGTACAGCATGTTTTAGCTCTTTCTTATTAATCATATTTAAGGGTTTCTTTCAGAGCTTGAAATATTATGTTTAAACAACACAATGTTTATCTCACTACCAAAACAGGTTCTTTCCTCATACCCTTATACATATAGTTCCCTTTATCTGGAAAATTCTTCTGTTCTCCACATATCCCTCTCACCAATTTCAGATCCTAGATGAAATGTCACTTCCTTAGAAGGTATTTCTGTTTACACAGACTAGGATTCATCCTTTTAGGCTTTCTTACCACCCTCCACCCCGCGCAATCCTGACTCCTACTGTCTTCCTATTTATCCTTGAAATATTATCCTAAATGTAACTAACTCAGTAATAATCACCTTAGTAATGTAAGGACCCCACCATCATGCTTTCATAACATCCTGTTTTTATTTCCATAGTGCTTTCACAGTTTATATCTAACCATCTGTGTGAATTTTTTGTTATGTTTTTTTACTCTTTAATCTTCATGAACTCATGTATTGGATCTATTTTGCTCATCATTTTATCACAGTGCCTAGTATAGTTCCTGGATTATTGTAGATGCTTAATAATATTTGTTGAATGATTGAATGTTGCATAGAATATCATTGAAAATCGACTTCTGGTTTCCATTTGAAGGGTTTCCATAAAACATATTCCTAGACATAGAATTGGCTCCTAAAAGTGTCAGTGCATTTAAATTTTGATGGAAACTGGAAACTTCTGGGAAGATGGCAGTGTGAGCAGGGCGGTGGAAATCTCCTCCCAAAACCATATATATTTATGAAAATACAACAAATACAACTATTCCTAAAAGAGAGACCAGAAGATACAGGACAGCACCCAGGCTGCATCTACACTTGAGAGGACTCAGCACCTAGCGAAGCGGGTAAGATACGGAACTGCAGCCTGGTGGGACCCGAGCACTACCCCACCCCAGTGCACCAGCGGGAGGAGAGGATTCAGAGTGGGGAGGGAGTGGAAGTACAGGCCCGAAAAATAACCAGCCCTGGTGATCTGTGCAGGGAGCACTGACACACATTCTGCAGTGTATCAGAGATTGGAGAGACAGAGGGTGCAGGATCTGAGGCAGGGAAAGCACCCGGGTCCTCTCAGCCGGCTTCCTGGGACAAAAGAAAAGCGTGTGCTTTTTTTAGAGGTCTTAAGGAGACAGGGGCCCAAAGGAGGAGTAGGATAGTCCCAGCACACTCAGCCCAGCAGGCTGGGAGTCCTGGGAAATTTTGAATCTCTTGGCTGGCGACTGGGAAAAAGTAGCCACACTGAGACTTCCCACAGAGATCAGCAGCCTCCCATTCGTTCCCACCACAGCCAGAGCTACAAAGGGACCTGCGGAGCAGCACAGCTGCGGCTACAAAACAGTGGAGCAACAGTGCCACCTACAGCATCCTCACAGAATCTACTCCCAGCAGGCTTTTTTTTTTCTTCTCTATTCTTTTCTTTCCTTTCTTTCCTTTTTTTTTCTCTTTACTTTCATTTCCTCCTTATTTCTTTTTTTCTTTTTTTCTTTCCTTCTCTTTTTAAAAGTCTTAAAGAGCCCTGCTGACATACATGGCACCTAAAAGCGACCACTCCTATTGCCATGAAAAGACAGAGGAATGTGTTAGACAAAAAGCTTAACCAGACCCAGACAACACCAGAGAGGGAGCCTGATGGGATGAAAAAGCACGATCTTCCTGAAAAAGAATTCAGAATAAAAGTCATAACCATACTGTTGGATCCACAGAGAAATATGCAAGAGCTGAGGGAGGAAGTGAGGGAAGTGAGGAAAGACAATGCAGAAATGAGACAAGTGATCGATGGGCTTAAAAGCACACTGGAAAAGATGGAAGAGACTGTTCATGGAATAGAAATCAGAGAACATGAATACAGAGAGGCTGAGGCAGAGAGAGATCAAAGGTTCTCTAGGAATGAAAGAATATTAAGAGAACTGTGTGACCAATCCACACAGAACAATATTCGCATTATAGGAGTACCAGAGGAAGAAGAGAGAGAAAAAGGAATAGAAAGTGTCTTTGAAGAAATAATTGATGAAAACTTCCCCAAGCTGGGGAAGGAAATAGTCTCACAGTCCACGGAAGCCCACAGATCTCCCAACACAAGGGACCCAAGGAAGACAACACCAAGACACATAATAATTAAAATAGCAAAGATCAAAGATAAGGACAGAGTATTAAAGGCAGCTAGAGACAGAAAAAAGATCATCTACAAAGGAAAACCCATCAGACTATCATCAGACTGTCAACAGAAACCTTACAGGCCAGGAGAGAATAGCATGATATATTTAATGTAATGAAACAGAAGGGCCTCGAACCAAGAATATTGTATCCAGCACGATTATCATTTAAATATGACGGAGGGATTAAACAATTTCCAGACAAGCAAAAGCTGAGAGAGTTTGCCTCCCTTAAATCACCTCCACAGGATATCTTAAACGGACTGCTCTAGAGGGAAGCACACCTAAGGCTAAAAAGATATCACCAGAGAAAATAAAGTCATAGCAAAGAAAACAGACCATCAAAATACTAACTAAAGGCAAAGAATAAAGCACCTAATATATAAAGAATGGAGGAGGAAGAACAAGAGGGGAGAGAAATAAAGAAACATCAGTCTGGGTTTACAAGGCCTTAACAAGAAAGTTAAGTTAGATTGTTATAGTAAAGAAGTAACACTTGAACCATTGGTAACCACGAATCAAAAGCCAGCAATGGCAATAAGTACATATCTATTGATAATCGCCCTAAATGTAAATGGACTGCATGCACCAATCAAAAGACACAGAGTAATAGAATGGATTAAAAAGCAAGACCCATCTGTTTGCTGCTTACAAGAGACTCACCTCAAACCCAAAGATATCCACAGACTAAACGTGAAGGGATGGAAAAAGATATTTCATGCAAACAACAAGGAGAAAAAAACAGCTGTTGCAGTACTTGTATTAGACAAAATAGACTTCAAAACAAAGAAAGTAGCAAGAGATAGAGAAGGGCATTATATAATGATAAAAGGGTCAGTCCAACAAGAGGATATAACCATTTTAAATATATATGCACCCAACACAGGAGCGCTGGCATATGTGAAACAACTACTAACAGAATTAAAGGAGGAAATAGAAAACAATGCATTTATTTTAGGATACTTCAACACACCACTCACTCCAAACGACAGATCAACCAGACAGAAAACAAGTAAAGGCACAGAGGCACTAAATAACACACTAGAACAGATGGACCTAACAGACATCTACAGAACTCTACACCCAAAAGCAACAGGATACACATTATTCTCAAGTGCACATGGAACATTTTCCAGAATAGACTACATACTAGGCCACAAAAAGAACTTCATTAAATTAAAAAATATTGAAATTCTACCAACCAACTTCTCAGATCATAAAGGTATAAAACTAGAAATAAATTTTAGAAAGAAACAAAAAGTCTAATAAATACATGGAGACTTAACAACATTCTCTTAGATAATCAATGGGTCAATGACCAAATTAAAACAGAGATCAAAGAATTTTTGGAGACCAATGACAGCAATAACAGAAAGCCAGAATTCTGTGGGACGCAGCAAAGGCAGTTCTAAGAGGAAGTATATTGCAATCCAGGCCTATTTAAAGAAGGAAGTACAATCCCAAATGAATAGTCTAAAGATACAATTACTGAAATTGGAAAAAGAACAAATGAGGCCCAAAGTCACCAGAAGGAGGGACAAAATAAAGATCAGAGAAGAAATAAATAAAATTGAGAAGAATAAAACAGTAGAAAAAAATCAATGAGACCAAGAGCTGGTTCTTTGAAAAAATAAACAAAATAGATAAACCCCCAGCCAGACTCATTAAGAGAAAAAGAGAATCTACACACATAAACAGAATGAGAAATTAGAAAGGAAAAATCATGAGGACCCCACAGAATTAAAAAGAATTATAAGAGAATACTATGAGAATCTTAATGCTAACAAGCTTGAAAACCTAGAAGAAATGGACAACTTCTTAGAAAAATACAACCTTCCAAGACTGGCCAAGCAAGAAACAGAAAAACTAAACAGACCAATCACCAGCATTGAAATTGAATCAATAATCAAAATATTACCCAGGAACAAAATCCCCGGGCCAGATGGATTCACCTCTGAATTCTACCAGACATATGGAGAAGAAATTACACCCATTTTCCTTAAAGTTTTCAAAAAATAGAAGATGAGGGAATACTTCCATACACATTCTATGAAGCCAGCATCACTCTAATACCAAAACCGGGCAAAGACCTCACCAGAAAAGAAAATTACAGACCAATATCCCTGATGAACGTAGATGCAAAAATACTCAACAAAATATTAGCAAACTGAATTCAAAAATACATCAAGAGCATCATACACCATGATCAAGTGGGATTCATCCCAGGGATGCAAGGATGGTACAACATTCGAAAATCCATCAACATCATCTACCACATCAACAAAAAGAAGAACAAAAACCACATGATCATCTCCATAGATGCTGAAAAAGCATTTGACAAAATTCAGCACCCATTCATGATTAAAACTCTCAACAGAATGGGTATAGAGGGCAAGGACCTCACCATAATAAAGGCCATATATGACAAACCCACAGCTCACATCATACTTAACAGTGAGAAGCTGAAAGCTTTTCATCTAAGATCGGGAACAAGACAGGGATGCCCACTCTCTCCACTGTTATTCAACATAGTACTGGAGGTCCAAGTCAAGGCAATCAGACAGAACAAAGACATACAAGGCATCCAGATTGGTAAAGAAGAAGTCAAATTGTCACTATTTGCAGATAACATGATACTGTACATAAAAAACCCTAAAGACTCCACTCCAAAACTACTAGAACTAATATCTGAATTCAGCAAAGTTTCAGGATACAAAATTAGCACACAGAAATCTGTTGCTTTCCTATACACTAATGATGAGCTAACAGAAAGAGAAATCAGGAAAACAATTCCATTCACAGTTTCATCAAAGGAATAAAATACCTAGGAATAAACCTAATGAATGAAGTGAACGACCTATACCCTGAAAACTACAAAACATTCCTAAGAGAAATTAAAGAAGACACTAACAAATGGAAATTCATCTCATGCTCTTGGCTAGGAAGAATAAATATTGTCAAAATGGCTATACTACCTAAACCAATCTACAGATTCAACACAATCCCTATCAAAATACCAACACCTTTCTTCATTGAACTGGAACAAATAATTCTAAAATTCATATGGAACCACAAAAGACCCCGAATAGCCAAAGCAATCCTGAGAAGGAGGAATAAAACAGGGGGAATTACACTCCCTGACTTCAAGCTCTACTACAAAGCCACAGTAATCAGGACAATTTGGTATTGGAACAAAAACAGACCCACAGACCAGTGGATCAGAATAGAAAATCCAAACATTAACCCAAACATATATAGTCAATTAATATTTGATAAAGGAGCCTTGGGTATGCAATGGAGAGATGACAGCCTCTTCAGCAGCTGGTGTTGGCAAAACTGGACAGCTACATGTAAGAGAATGAAACTGGACTACTGTCTAACCCCATACAGAAAAGTAAACTCAAAATGGATCAAAGATCTGAATGTAAGTCATGAAACCATAAAACTCTTAGAAAAAAACATAGGCATAAATATCTTGGACATAAACATGAGTGACTTCTTCATGAACATATTTCCCTGGGCAAAGGAAACAAAAGTGAAAATGAACAAGTGGGACTATATCAAGCTGAAAAGCTTCTGTACAGCAAAGGACACCATCAGTAGAATAAAAAGACATCCTACAGTATGGAGAATATATTCATAAATGATATATCCGATAAGGGGTTGACATACAAAATACATAAAGAACTCACACACCTCAACAAACAAAAAGCAAATAATCCAATTAACAAATGGGCAGAGAACATGAATACACCCTTCTTCAAAGAAGAAACTCAGATGGCCAACAGGCAAATGAAAAGATGCTCCACATCGCTAATCATCAGAGAAATGCAGATTAAAACCACAATGAGATATTACCTCACACAAGTGAGGATGGCCAACATCCAAAACACAAACAACAACAAATGTTGGCAAGAATGTGGAGAAAAGGGACCCCTCCTACACTGCTGGTGGGAATGCAAATTAGTTCAACCATTGTGGAAAGCAGTATGGAGGTTCCTCAAAAAACTCAAAATAGAAATACCATTTGACCCAGGAATCCCACTCCTAGGAATTTACCCTAAGAATGCAGCAGCCCAGTTTCAAAAAGACAGATGTACTCGTATGTTTATTGCAATTCTATTTACAATAGCCAAGAAATGGAAGCAACCTAAGTGTGCATCAGTAGATGAATGGATAAAGAAGAAGTGGTACATATACACAATGGAATATTTTTCAGCTATAAGAAGAAAACACATCCTACCATTTGCAACAACATGGATGGAGCTAGAGGGTATTATGCTCAGTGAAATAAGCCAAGCCAAAAAAGACAAGTATCAAATGATTTCACTCATATGTGGCGTATAAAGAACAAAGAAAAAGACTGAAGGAACAAAACAGCAGCAGATTCACAGAACCCAAGAGCGGACTAATAGTTACCAAAGGGAAAGGAACTGAGGAGAATGGGTGGGAAGGGAGGAACAAGGGTGAAAAAGGGGCATTGCGACTAGCAGGCATAATGTTGGGGGTGTGCAGGGAGGGCTGTACAACTCAGAGAAGACAAGTAGTGATTCTATAGCATCTCAGTGTGCTGATGAACAGTGACTGTAATGGGGTTTGTGGGGGGGACCTGATGAAGGGGGTAGTTTAATAACCATAACATTGTGCATGTAATTGTAGATTAAGGATACCAAAAAATATATATATATCAAACGGGAAAAAAAAAAGAAAATATACAGGTGGCAAATAAGCATAGTAAAAGATGCAGAACGTAATTTTTCATTAGGGAATTGCAAATTAAACAGTAATGAGATACCTCAAAAAAAAATTTTTTTGATGGAAACTGCCAAATTTCCTAAAGAATTTTGTGTTCTACACAGTTGCTATGCCTATTGCTAGTTGGCAGGGAAAGATATTCTATCCAGGAGGCAAATCAAGCTCAGACCAAGCATTGTTCTGAGATAGTCAGTTCAAAGTTAAGAGATCATTGAAACTAAGGTATGAAGGCGTAAGGCAGAAAGGCCAAGTAAAATAGTAAATCAGAATGCTAACTGGGTCAACTACCCTACTAGTGAGGACGGTTCTGACCAATAAGGGTGCCATTTTTGGTTGTTTTTACTATGAACTGACATTGGTAGGAACATTCAATCAAATGAAAAATTTGTAAGAAACTTTACTGATACTTCTTTCCTTATTGCCTATCAGACATTACTTAACTATATTAATAGTCCCTGTCTCACATAGCATCATGAAACACCAAACTTCTGCCTCTATCATATCTTCATTCACCCACTTTTGCATTCCAAATACTTGGAAGTTTTCTTATACAATTTACACATAATTATTCTCTTATTCAACCTATAAAATTTCTCTCTATTTTGCAATTCAGAATAAATCTCAAATCCAATGACTGCTTTGATCTGTGTGCATTTATATTAGCATCAATGTTGCTGTTTTATTTTCCTCTAGTAGTCTTAAGTGTTCGATGGAGGTATGTAATGTGTTCGAGTCCATGGTGGAAAGAAAAAGCACCCGATGTTTTAAGTCTGAATTATGTTATAATGACAACCCTGAAAATGAATGTGAAACAGAGCTTAATTCTTCCATAATAACTGAAAAGAACAAAACTCTAGAAGTTTAAGAATATTGAATATTGACATAATCAGTAATCAAATTGGATAGCTTCAGATAACTATTAGCTGTTATTCATTCAAAATATATATATTAAGCATGTATGAATCAATGCTCTCATGAAGTTACTTTTTGTTAGGAAGAGACAGATTATAAAAATCATGAGCAAGATAATTATATGCATACTGTGGTAAAAAAACATAAAAATGAGTGTGCTGATAGAGTTTATAATAAATATACAATAGCTTTTTTTTAATACATATCTAATATGTTGTTGCATACAATACATACATAAAATATTAAATCTTGACACTAGACTAATCATATTTCAGTTTCTCAGTAGCACATGAGGTTGGTGGCTACTGTATTGGATAGCACAGTCCTAGGACATACTAAGATAGTTAACACATAAATAGGGCTGGAAAAATAAGAAACATGCCTATTTCTTTCCATGGAGAGGGAAGCCTACATTGTATTAATGAGTTAGGCAGCCAAGGTAAAAATATGTATAAAGAGGCAAAAAGATAGTTTTTAAAATCTTGAATGACTGCCTTAAAGAAAGTTATTTAAGTGATACTTATGTAGGCATGTGGGAATATAACTTGATGGGAAAGAGAATGGCATCTCTTCCCAGAGATGAATAAAATATCTCTTTAAGATAGTGGCTTTCAGCCTTGGATATACACTGGAATCGCATTTGTGAGCTTTTAAAAAATCTCATTGCTCAGGCTGCAATTCAGATCAATTAATCAGGATTTCTCAGGATGAGACACAGCCATTAATGTTTCTATCAGTTATTCCACAACACAGCCAGCCAAGGCTAAGGACCAATATTACAGCAAATGACAATTCCAGAGGAAAGTGGGAGATACTATAGACTCAAAATCAAGGAGCTCTCTTCTTTTTAAAATATATTACATTTATCATGGTGAACATTTAGTTATGTATATAATTTCAAATTACTATGGTGTACACCTGAAACCAATATTGTATATTCACTGTATTTCAAAAAAAAATTAAATATCACCAAGTTATCTTTCAAAACAAATTAATGTTAATTGGTGTCTAATTTCTTAGTGTGCATTCCAAAGCCCTTTACACATTTGTTCATGTCTAACTTTGCAAAACTTGATGCAGTGCATGCTATGCTGTAGCTAGAGATGAACTGAGCTCAGTTTAGGAAGTTAACATGATAAGATCTATGCTTCAGATAAAGTAATTAGACATCACTAGGTATCATGAATTGCCAAGGACAAGAGAGAAAAGGTATAGGAAGATCATCTACAAGAGTGAAGCACGGGGGGGGACTGTACAGCTCAGAGAAGACAAGTAGTGATTCTCATCTCACTACACTGATGGACAGTGACTGTAATAGGGTTGGTGGGGGGGACCTGATGAAGGGGGTAGTTTAATCATCACAATATTGCTCACGTAATTGTAGGTTAATGATACTAAAATAAAATAAATTGTAAAAAAAAAAAAGAGTGAAGATGCAAACAGGGGAATTAGGCTAATAAAAGTTGCAGCAGAAAAAGAGAAGTAGGAATCTACAAATACTGAGGTTTTTTTTAAATTTACTATAGCAAAACATGCACTAAAAAAACTACAACTATTTTTTGCAATACACATTTATTAGCATAAATTCTCTATTTATAGTTTTCACAGTTTCTGCACAATACTTTTACACCTTTTTATTTGAATAGTTTTCGAAGATAATCAGTAGTTCCAGTAAAGTAGCAGAATTTTTGATATAAAAGAAACCTTGAATGTCTTTTTTTGTCTTTTGTTTTCCTTTTTCTTTTATTTGTTTATATTGTTATACCCTTTGGACTTAAAGCCCCACTGTAGAACTGACAAAGTGAAAAAGCGTCTTTAAGTAAGATATTTGTTATGATTTTTTTCTCCCAAAAAGTAGAATCATACATAGAGATGAAAATCAATTTAAAAAAGCTACAACTATTAATATGAAGGATGTCATCTATTTCATTTTATATTTGTAAGGATTGAGCTTTTGTTCACTGTGCCCCCTAAAGGAAAAGGGGAATATGAGGGACTTGGACAAGTCAGAAATGACTTAGTTTGGCTTATTAAACATAACATAATGCCACAAACAAGAGATGGAATCCAGGAGGTTGGAGAATAAACCTAGTTGATCTGATGTTAAAAAGTTCATTATTTTTGCCTGCAAGGCATCCAGAAGAATATAAAATGTGAGGTTGATTGGAGCTGGAAATATAGATTAATCTATATTATGTTATTTATCAGTTAAGGTGTTTTTCCATTTTTAAGCCCTTGTAATGTTTTTCAACCTTTTCCCAAATGATATTTAAGTTTCCTGAGCACCTGTTATTGTTCTACAGAATAATGATAATTGAGTTACTTAGTAATTACTTTTGAATGAACAGTAAAATTGTTGGACACAGGACATGGGAAAAAACTTATCAAAGTCCTGTTTCAAAGTTGGAATTGATCATTGTATTACTTTGATAGGGCTGCCATAACAATCTACTACAGACTGGCTTAAACAGTAGAAATTTACCTTCTCACAATTCTGAGGGCTAGAAGTCCAAGATCAAGGTGCAGGCAGAGCAGTTCCTGGTGCCTCTGCTTGGCTTGCCGACGACTGCCTTTTCCCTTTGTCCTCATATGGCCTTTCCTCTCTGAACACACATTTCTGGTGTCTCATCCTCTTCTTATAAGGATACTAGTCATGGTGGATTAGGGCTCCATCCTTATTTCCTCATTCTAACTTATAGCTTTTTAAAGGCCATACCCAAATATAGCCATGTTTTGAAGTAGCAGGTGTTAGGGCATCAGTATATGAATAGGGGGCTGGGCACAGTTCAGCCCATAAGAATCAGGGAATTGGTTTAAGATTGTTCATATGAGTCAGGGTACTTGTTAAAAAGTAGCAAATGGCAGAGACAAGGAAAATGAGAGGAGGCAGGCTTGTTGAAGAGAGTGCTTATTTCCACTTGGAGGTTGGCAAAAATTCTCCTTGGGTTCCTGGTAATATTTTTGAGATCTAAGTAGATAAATTAATAAGCTATATAAAACCTAAAGCTGCACTAAGACTTTTAGAAATACATATTTATTTTTAGCATCCTTATAAACTTTAAATTTAAAATGTACATCCAGACTATTGAATAAGGTAGTAAGGAAAATAAATTGACCAAGTAAACTCAATATCTCTATAATAGCAATGTAATAAAATAATGCATGAAGTTATATTTTCTAAAAATGAGTGCTTAGAAAACAATCTAAGCTATAATCTTAGAAGAAAAATTCCAACAGTAATTAATTCCAAACAGTAATCAATTCTAAAAGTACATGTAAGTGTGAAAGGGTAGCAAATTTGCTTATATAAAAATCTAAAGACTTGTTTTTTACTTATTTACATAAATTAATGGATTAAGGAAGTTTATGTACACTTAAAATAAACATTCTAGGCAATGGGTGATGGATTTTTAACAGTCCTCTCCAAGTAGTGACAGTGTTTGACATAGGAAGGCTATTTGTCTTCATTATCTGTAAGCTGGAAGAATAGAAATTGAGTTTCAACAAATATGTTGAACTCACCATCAACATATGTTGAGAGGAAGTGTGTGCCTTCCTGAATTTAGAACTAAAATCCAGTGGCTTAAAAAGAAATTTAGTCCTTTCCAGGAACTCTGAAACAGCACAACCTATTCTCTGATAACCCTCTCACTTCTCTCTTAACTAGACTTTGTTAAATCACTCCTTTATTAGGCATATAGGAAAATGTAGTTCAAGATGAAAAGAAAGAGATGGGTAGAAAAAAGGAGAGAAAAGAAGAAAAAGAGTAAGAGGAGAAGGATGTAAAGGATAAAAAAGGAGAAGAAACAAGAGTCTGAAGAAAACAGTCATGATGGTTGATGAAATATTTTCTATTTTCAGCCAATGTTCCCTAGTGTAAATGAATCCTTACAAAATATCTGTCAAAGATGACTTAATAACCTCATTGTATAGATAAAGTTAAAAAATTCAGATATTAGTCTGTGGCTAGCCACTTCTCAGATATACTGTAACTTTATTTTGGATGGCAGTTTTGTTTAGTTTTTTGCACACCAAAATACCAGTATTTAAAATACTTCTGCATAGCTTGTTATGGATACAGTCTTGCAACAAATAATACCTATTTTACAAAAGCTCTACTTTAATTAATGTTAAGTCAAAGGAGAAATTAAAAACAACTCTACCAAAATTTTACTGAGAAGGTATAAAGTTTTATCAATAGAAATAAAAATAGTTTAGGATGAATAGAAAAAGCAGAAAAAGACTACTTAAGAATTCATATATGAAAAATATGGAACTGCTTTGGTTAAAGAGCATTGGAGAATTTGAGATCTTTGAAATATTCCCGATGTAGACAGGCAAAGGAGGAAAACATATGCTTTATTCTGTTGGTAAATAAGAAATATTACTTTTTTTTATTGTGGAAAGCATCTGTGGCTCCCACATATTTTGAACCATCTGAGAAACAGAGAAGGATTTACTATATTTGATTTGTTCTTCTTGCTGACCATGCTGGCAAGTGCTTCTAAAATGATCTTATAGTCATCTGTTAAGATATTTGTCCAGGCAGGACTCAAACAACCCCCCTGGGTACCAAGACTTACCTCAAGATTACTAACACTTTCCAGTGTTATATGCAGAGGGTCTAGATATTTACAAAATAAAAATAAAATAAAACATTTTGCAATTAAACAAAATGGTCAGACAATACCATGTGTCAGTCAGATGGAGGAAAAGCATTTCATCTAGTCTATGATGAGAGATTTCAATAGCAGTGGGGTATTTGGATCATTTTGTAGTGATCAAATAGTAACTGCAGAATGCACAGGTTTTGTTTCCAAAAGGTTCCTGTTTCTATGAAGCAGATGAACTGACAACAGAGTAACAAACTTTTGACTATCTATTGCTTGTGAGTTATTTACTGCAATGTTTTATAAACATGAATCAAATTCCCAATGTCTTCTAAGGATTTAAAAACATTTTTCCTAATGTAAAGTTTCCTAACACCCATTGAATCATAGACCTGCATCACTCTATCTGATTTATCAGTGTTAACCTAAAAGACCAGAAATGTGAAATTATACTCAGGTATACTTTCAAGTTATTGTGTAGCTCAGCTTTGTCTTTAATTATTATCATTGAAAATTTGTTTTTATTTGTTTTCATAGGAACTTATTTTCTTCTGTGTTACAATACAGATCTTGAAAAATATATCATCATTTAACATAGCTACCTTGGAAGGATATTAGATGTTTATTAATATGACATTACCATCAGCATTGAGCTAAACTGTACAGAAAAAATAAATAAAAGCAATCTTTTAAGTGAAACATTTTGAAGATTATATGTAAACTTAGAATAGTATAGACATTAATGACTATTACAGTGACATAGTAGTAAATGTTAAACTGGCTCTCAAAAATTTTAAAACAATAAAAGAAGCCCTGAATTTAAAACAAGTTCCATCTACTTGTAGATTTCCCAAAAATGGAGTTAGAAAGCATTATCAGTGAAGCTGGCATGAGCTAGCCCAGTACATCACTGCTTACATCTCAGTAATCTTTGGAATGTACCACATAAATGTATAAAACAGAGGTTAAATAAATATTCATTAAATCAAGAAAAATATGATGGTTTCAAAATTACACTTTCATTACAAGTGCAGATTTCAAGATTGTCTAGTGTAGTCAATTAAGTAAATAGCTCATTCTAATCTAATACTTCCTCCAATATATTCACTTTATATCCTTATCAATAAGACTAAATACTTGGCCACTCTTCTTGAAGGATCATGTACCCTATATAAATGAGCACTTTAAGTTTTGCATTTATTTGTTTTCTTTCAACTTTACATCAATCTATCCATATAGTCTGAAGAGATACTCCTGTGTTGTTTTTCTTTGTCTATGTTTACATATATTCCTAATGTATATCCAATCTGTTTCTCATGTATACCTGATACACACCTATAGCTAATCTATATCCATATCTACATCTCTGTGTACACACATACCTGTATGTACCCTTACCCATACCAGTATCCCCAATGGTTTATTGATGTCTAACAATTTGTTACAATAATGTAAGCTTTGCTTATAATTCACAGTTTGAGATTCTATCCCCTATGGTTTATTGATGTCTAACAATTTGTTATAATGATGTAAGCTTTGCTTGTAATTCACAGTTTGAGATAAATGATTTAAAACCAGTTGGACATATTTAATGCATAAGTATGAAATGGTTTCTACCAAAATATAAAAGTTAATATTAGATTCATTTATCCTGTTTTCATAAAAGACAAGAGTTAAATATCAAGAGAACTCTAAACCCTTAAAATTGTTGGTCAGAGCATGCTGATGGAGATAACATTTATCAAATCCACAGTTTAGTTTCTTGAACTTCGATGGAATCAAAGGTCCATCAGAGGATAAAAATGACAATATTTATTTCTTCTACTGACTTTTTCTTCCTAATTCCAAAATAATTTTAGATAAATTTTAATAAAATACATAAAGTAAAACAAAACAGTAATATAAGGGCAAAAATAGAAGTCTAAGTCTCAGGCTAAAAAAAGAAGGATAAAACAGAGCTTGAGATGAATTACTGCAATTGGTCATTTTCTTATTTCCCAAGGCAAAAAATAAAAAATTGTGATACATATTTCTTTCTTTTAAAAGAAAGTACCAATATGTTTCCTGATTCAAAAGTGCAACTTTCCCTCATGGTCTCATTCAGGATAAATTCCTTAAAAAAATTTTAAGTAAGTGTCATCTTGTGAGTTAAATATTACCTGATAAACATTTTTCATATGAATTATAATTTGCATTATTTGCCATGGCAATATTCTTCATACAGTATTTATTACTCCAGTCCTCAAACTTGTTAAACACCAGTAAAATCACACTACTTTTCCTCAGTGAGAAAGTGGGAGAAGAAATTTATAGAGATGAAAAGAACTTCTTATATTTTTAAAACATTATTTTTCATTGTGATCAGAAATATTTCTGATGAAAAGTTCCCTTGAAAAAGTTCTCTGCCTGCCCTTTGAAGACATGTATTTGGTGTCCAACAATGAGAAGCTTATGGAACCTGTGTAAAACATTTAGTCAAGTAATGTAATTTGGAAGGCCCTAGAGAATCACATGAGGTCAAGACAGAATTGATTCCAAAGAGCAGTATGAAATACAGTAATTTTTATCTTCAGCCTTCCATTATTGTTTATTCATGCTCCCTTGACTCTCTCTTTCCCATATAACACAACTCTTCCTTTCTTTTATATACCACTAAAATATTACCTGAGCATTCTGCACTTCAGTCAGGCAACTTTTTCTAGCTTTATTATTGGCTGTGGAGGGGTCAGAACATGGTGGAAAGTGCACTGAGCTTCTGGCCACATTTGGAGGGACAGTAGAAATGATAATGCATAGGAAGAATTTAGGAGTGAAAGAAAATACAAAATTGAGCAAACTCTGTACTGCTGGGTATGAGGGAAGGAAGGGAGCAGACCCTTTCTGTAGGGCAGTTGCTAAGGGCATAGCAGCATCTGTGTGCATCTACTGCAAACCATCCACCAGGATGCAGTGCCACAGAGGATGGCCTCAGGGAACAAGAGGAGCTCTGGTAGGCGGTAGACATCAGAGGATTCAGTGAAATAATTGTGTATCTTAAAAGGTGTTAGAATGTGGTAACACAGAACCCAGGAGCAAATGGTACTGTGCAGTGTAGGTTGTCAGAAAGTCAGTCTCTTCAAGGAATTCTGTCAGTACATATCAGGCCCCACACCAACTCAATGAGTTCAAAGAAAGAACAGCTTTCTTGGAAGGATAGTAAGAAAATTGGCAAGGCTGTAGTTTAAAAGCAACCAGAATAGCTGGGAAGTTCTCTAACTATGCATAAGGACCATTAGTGAATTAATCAATAAATGAATCAATTAACTTAAAAATTTAAAAATCAACTTCAAGGATAAAGAGCCAGTTAGAATCATCAAGAAATGCTGCTTAGTCATGACCCTTAGAGTATGGAATAGAAGCTATTTAATCTAGAGTTTTAAATTTTGAGTTTGTATTAATAATTTAACAAATCAAATTATTAATTTTTAACAATGGTATGGGCAAACTAATCCCTTGATTTATGCACAGTGTTGTCATATATGTAGCTGCAGTGAATTGCATATATACATCATTGAAAAGTAATCTGCCATAACTTTTGAGATCTCTACATCTGAAAGATAAGCAGACTTTTTTAAATGAGCAGTTCCAGTTTGAACTGTAATTTTGAACTGTAATTTGACTCCCACATTACACTCATTTCAAGATGTCTATACTTTATTATGAGTTTTTAACTCCTGCAAGAGTTAAGCCTTCTTGATTTGTCAAGAAATAAAATATGCCATTCAAATGATTCATTATCAAGAACAATTGTGACCATGGATGGATAAATGAGTAAAGAAAACTTATTTATACACACACACACACACACACACACACACACACACACACA
>JAQQAC010002172.1:29524007-29544932 GCA_029783875.1 Phataginus tricuspis
ACACACACACACACACACACACACACACACACACACACATCTATATCTATATCTATTTATCTATCTATCTATCTATTTATCTATCTACCTATCTAATGGATTATTCAGCCATTCTAAAAAAAAAAGGAAATTGTGTAATTTGTGACAACATGGATGGACCTTAAGGATTACTGTGCTAAGTGAAATATTAGAGAAATCAAATACTATATGACATAACTTACATATAGAATCTATAAAAGCTGAATTCATAAAAGTAGAAATTGTAATGGTGGTTGCCAGGGGCTGAAAGATAGGGAAAATAGGGAGATGTTGGTCAAAATGTTCAAACTTCCAGTTATAAAACAAAAAAGTTGTGGGAATCTAATGTAAAGCATGGTGACTGTAGTTAATAGTACTATAGTATATACTTGAAAGTTGCTTAGGGAATAGATCTTAAATGTTCTCACAACAAAAAGAAAAATTTTAAGTAGATACATGAGGTGATGGATGTGTTGAGTAAAGCTGTGTGGTGACATTTCACAATATATATGTGTAAGAAAATCATCACATTGTACATCTCAGACTTACACAATACTGTATGCCAGTTGTACCTCAGTAGAGCAAGAGGTGAAAAAAAAGAACCTCATTGCTAAAAACAAATAGCTGAACTCCAACCTAGATACCAGTAGCACATGTTGAATTCTTCATATCCCCATAGCAGGAGGCATAGTTTGTAATGACTTTCTCAGATGGGTTGGCTAGAAGAGAGGACTTGGGATATAAACTCATATTTATTGCCTTGGATTTTGCTTTATCAGTCTCCTAAAAGTAGCCGTTACTCTGCTAGTAACATGATTGTATATTTGAGATGGAAAATCTGTTGTCTGGTAATTTATGGTTTATAATATAAATATCCAGATTTCTGAAAACTTTATGCTATCCCCAGAAGCTCATGAGTTTGGGGTATAAGGCAGTGCTTTATCTCCTTCATATCTTAAATGGGGATGAAGATAACAGTGGCTACACCTACTTAAGGTAATAACAGTTTTCTGGTGAAATTACTTTTTTTTTTATTACCAGTCTCTGCCTCTTTAGTGCATTTTAAGACTAAAAGCAAAATGAGGTCCTAAGGCTAGTTCCCAAAGGGTAGTATTTTTATTAATATAGTAAACAGACCTGGCAAGTGCCAAATTTCTGGGGTCTAGGAGAGAGGTTTTGACTGCTTTCCTTTCCCTATATATTTTTCAGGATGTTTTAAATTAGAAGATACTGTATAGTTTGTTCTACTTCTTTTTTTTTCTTTCCAACCATTACACGTAATTGGTAGGAAAACATTAATTAGCAGCTTGAGAGGAAATCCTTTCTCTTTAGAGCATGGGTGAATGAGAGTACATTGTGACTGAAGGCATCTTAAATGTCTCTCCAAGGAGGGACTTGCTTTCCAGATCACAGATGATACATGAATCTTGCTGGTTCCTGATACCTGAAGACTAAGAAAAATACAAATCATACAGTCAGACCATTGAGGGTACATTCTTTGTTCCCATCTCTTTACAAGCATTTCTAGTGCTTTTTAAAAAATGGAATATAGGTTGCTATGAAAATATAAATATTTGTTTCCAAACAAGAACAAATCCATAGAAAATGTTGCATTGGGGAATAGCTTGCATTATAGAACTTTTGTAAGTCCATACCCTGGCACCATATTTGGGGGTTGCACTTTGCTCCAGGCCATCATTGTTATAAGAGCAAAAGAGCGATTTAATATTCCTCAAGCCAGACTCTGTGCACTACGATTCTCTAATAAACCCAAAGAAACTAGGGATAGAGAGGAAGGAAAAAGACTAATATATTTTAAAATCCTGAAAAACCTCCAAAACAAGAATAGCCTGAAATTTTTGTAGTTTTTTTAATTGAAGGAGATGTGAAACACAATGGTTAAAAATATTAGAGACAGGATGACTCTATCCTTTACTAGCTGTTTGAACATCATCTCCATTTTCCTCAGTTTGTGCATTTGTACAGTGAAAATAAGAATAATGATAATAAATAGTAAGATAGTAATATATTTATTGCATTGGATTGTTATAAGAATTAACCAAGTTAGTACATAACAAGTTCATAGAACAGTGCACATAATAAATACTCAATGAACATTAACTAATATTTAATGTATCCTCTGTTGAAGGCATTTTTATAGGCATGTGTGTGATAGGCCTATATATACATGTATATATATATATATTGATTTAGTTTTCAAGTAATCCTGACCATAAAGACAGTTATTATCCATGATGTTTTTCATATATGGAAACTGAGTTTTACTAATTGCAAGTTATATGCTCAAATTATACCAAGTCAGAGCTTGTATCCAAAATTTCAAAAAAAGCATTAAATCTCAAAAGATCTGAACAAATGCCTCACTAAAGAAAATATGTAAATGGAAAATAAGTGTATAAAAAGATACTCAACACCATGTTTCAGGTAAATGCACTGGAAGCACTCCCAATGGTCAAAGATGGAATAATTGAAGCAATAATAACTAACCACCTAAATAACTAACTAAATAGTAGTGTTTGATTATAATCCAAAGTGTAAGATAAATATCCATGACTCAATATTGATATAATATGTGATTAAATAAATAAATAAATGGAGAAGAACAGACAACTCTCAAGTGTAAGAGAATTCCAAATAATTTATGTAGATGTCTAGCCCTCAAGGAGGTAGAAGAGAATGCTTCATGTTTTAAGTGTGGGCTGTGCATACTTCCTTCCAAAGAGTACATCATGAATGGTTGAGATGCAGAGTAAGTGTGCAATTGCAGTTAATTAATCACTACCTCAGGTAAGTGATTGAGTTCAGCATCAGCAGTAATAAGTCATGTTGATAGTCTGTACCCTTGATGTGATATGATGAGACAGACACTTCCCCTCCCCAAAACCAATAATCACTCTAATCTTGAGAAAAACATAAAATAAATACCAATTGGGGTATACAGAATACCTGCCCCACACTCCTTAAAACTTCCAAAGTTATCAAAAACAAGGAAAGTCTGAGAAACGTTAACAACCAAGAGGAGCTAAGGAGATGCTATGATTCAATATAATGTGGATGTGATTGTGGAGCAGAAAAGGGACATTAGGTAAAAAATGAAGGCAATCTGAGTAACGTATGGGTTTTAGTTAATAATAATGTATTATGCTATATCATTTATTGTGAAAAATGCACCATATTAATATATATTAAACAAAAGCAAGTATGAGATATATGTTAACTCTATTTTCACAATCTGTATGTAAATCTGTTTCCTAAAATAAATCATTAAAAAGCACCTATATCTAAATACACAACACACACACAAATAGGACCAATATAGAATATGAACTTGAATACTTTGAAAATTAAATAAATGGCATAATTCAACACATATTCTGATTCTTCATTTTTGTTAAATAATTTTGGCAACAAAGACTTGTTTTGATAACACATGGATGTATGGATATGGCTGTTTCATTCATTTTAAAGCAAAGAGGTTGCAGTGATTACATCTTATTTTATTGTTCCATTTTTCTTTTGATGAATCCTTAGATTGCTTTTAATGTTTTTGCTATGGAATGGTGAAGCTATGAACAGTATTTGTATGTCTCCTTATTGCTATGTGGAAGATTATCTCTGACATGTACAGCTACAAATGGCATTACCTGATAGAATACACCCCTACAACCTAACTAGATATTCCTAAATTGGACTTCAGTGTATACTTCCACCAGAAATTAGTGCTCTTATTTTTTTCAAATTAGAACAAATAATTATAAGAAGCTGAAATTAGAATTGTCAGATATTTTTTAATGTCATTTTAATGCATGTAACATGGTATCTCACTTTGATTTTAAATCATGGTCCTTTATTATTAATGAGATAGATTTCCTATTCATATATACTACATATTTCTTTATGTCATATTATACTTACATTTTTGACAGTTATTATATTTCTGGATTCTAATGTTTGTCAGTTACATATATTGTTGCTTATTTTTTCATATTGTTTAGGCCATCTCTGTGTTTTACTTTTGGGTTGGTAAAAAAATTTTCCCTAGAATGAATTTGATCCACCTGAAATTTTGTCTCATATGTGTCAGCAATCAATGCCTCTCCCAATTAATATAAACTGTTGTTTGAGTACCTTTATATTTATGGGCCAGTATATCCTTTCCTCACTGGTTTATAATTCTACTGTGTCATAAATTAATCTCCCTTACATATGTGGATTTCTCTCTCTCGATTTTCTGTGTTCTTTCATTGGTATACTTGTTTATTCTTGAGGCCATTAGAGGTAGGCAATATTGTTCTTGGAATGTTGGCTGTGTCACTGAACATTTTATATGATCATGGAAATTTTTATCATTTGTTAAATGATGAATATAGTACTGTATTTTTATTTCAAAAAAATCTAAATTAATAGACAGAAAAGCCTAAGTTAGTGCCTATATCACAACAGCTATTCAATAAATAATGTCCTCTGTACCCATTAGTCTTTGTACTTGTGGTATATTGTATAAGTATATATCTCTATCTTTGTATTTCCTTCTCTTTCATATACATAATGGAATCTGTAGATAATGAATGTGCAAGGGAACCCCAAAACTTACTTAACGCAAAGATGAACAGATTTCTACACTTAGTGATCAGATTCAGGAATTTCTAATTTTTTGTACTTCTCAGATAATCCTAATATGCAGAAAGACTGGAAACAGTTACTATAGGAACTAGAAGATGTTGGAAGAACTAAAAAAGAGGGCTATTAGCTGAAAACCGGCACAAAGATGTGAAGGTTTAATTAATAAATATATTAAATGTTGTTCAAAATGGCAGAAGAGCAGTGGGGAGAGCATGTAAAGGAAACACAGGTAACAATTTGGAATTGTAAATGTTTTTCTTAGTAATGGTTTCAATTTTTTCTTATGTAATATGCAGTCATGTTTCAATAGCAGATTAGTTTAAGTAATTTGATTAGTTTAAGTAATCTTCCTCATAAGTTAAGCATTTTACCAGGGTGGGTGACCTTTATTTAACCTTATATTTAACCCTAAACAGTTATTTTTTTCTTTAAAATCTGTACAGCCTGATATTTGAATGTTAATACCAGCTTAAACAACTCCAGTGATGGTATCAGACAAGAACAACACCCCTCTCCCCCCACCACTCCACATATGCATGTATCATTAGCAGTTTTCCAATATATTAGGAATGTTCTTGAACATGTTCCCCTTTATATGTGCATTTTTGGGAAATTAGTGTTTTTATTATTATTATTAATAGCAACTTCAGAATCCAAGATGCCTCTAACAACCTGGCAACGCAGATTCTGCCAGCTCTGCTACCCATTTACACAGATAGCTATTAATCTTCCTTGGTGCCTTGCACTCTAGTACAGCAGTACCCTTGTTTTATGTTTGAAATTCTGTTACATAATAATGTTGAAATGACTGAAGGGAATCATTTGCAGCAGTTTTATTCCCTCACATGGGAGAAAATAGCAAAATAAATCAACAAAGCAAATGTGTACTAAACCAAGTACAAATAGCAGTTATGAATGATGAAAATAATGACATTGGATTTAAAGCTACTTATCTTTATAATGACTTTTCTTATAGGAATTCTAACACCTGTCTATTGAGCTTGAATAGAAATAAAGTCATCTTTGAACAAACTTTCTTTCACTAGAATTTATGCCAAAGATTTAGTAAAGTTCTTAGTTTATGGTGTGCATTTTTACATGTAAAAATATATTTTCTGAAAAGTGTGCCAATTGTTTTCTGTTAAAAACATAAAATTGTATCAGTTGTCATTTCTGAAGGACTCATTATCATAAGTGCCATGCAGAGATATACTTTACCTGTACCTTTCTCAATAGTGCTTGCACTATTATTATTGTGATGTATTCCAAAGAAAAATTACAGATTATGTACATAATGTGCATATTTATTTTTATACTCATCAGTTATAATTTGTTGAAGCACATGTATTACTTTAAATAAATATGCTTCACTTCCCAGGGAGTGACTAAAATATCTGCATGTAAAGCAGAACACCCTGTGCTAAATGAGCACTTGAATCCATATTTGAAGACTACAGCAAGTTTCCCAGACAGATGTTCTAAAAATTATATATATATATATGATGTTCCTCAAATATCTGCATGGTGTTTTCTTCCTCATTCAGGCATCACCTTAAAACTGACACATTCACTATCAAAGGATTCACAATCCAAAGCTTCATAGACATCCCAAAACTTGCTTCAATTAATTTACCATTTGTTCAACATTTCTTATTTTTAGTCTGAGGTTAAGATATTATTTTCATTTCTCAATCTTGTTCTGTAAAAACAGAATTTCTTATACAGTTTATATAATTCCCCATATTTGAACTAATCTTTATACCTTCTCCACTGAAACATTCTTGATCTTCTCCAGGATAGTAATCTGAGATAGTAGAGATAGTAGAATAGTCAGTGAAAAACATAGTCTATTCCATATAAATTTTTTTTATTTTGGTATCATTAATATATAATCACAGGAGCAACATTGTGGTTACTAGATTCCCCCCATTATCAAGTTATTCCATATAAATTTAATTTAGTACATTATCACTAGTATCTACCATGCAACTGGGATAAGTGTTACCTACCACATTAATTTGTTCATATATACCATGAGATAGTTTTTGGAAATTTCTGATATTAAGGAAATAAGTCTAAGTAAGATGTGCTAGAAGGAAGGAGGTAGGTAGAGACTGGAAGGGAGGAAAGTCAGTGCTACTCACAGGAAACAGTTGTGGAAAAAACTACAGAACAAAGGCCAAGTGCAGAAAGGTACTGTTCTCTTTTTGAAAGTATCCATAGCTTTTCAAAGGTATTGGAATAGATATTTCCAATATGTAGATAATGCATATTCAAGGGAGCTTTAAGTTTATGGTTTAATACTTAGGAATGCAAGGGTAAATAATATAAACCCAGCTGCCAATGTGTATTTGTGAAAGATAACCACTTTGATTTTTAAAAATGATTTTTAAAGAAGTATTACACAACATAACTGCTCAACCATTGTGTTGTGTGCTTGAAACCAATATATTATATATCAACTACAATTTTAAAAAGAGCTAATACACAACAACTAATATCAAACACTGTAGAGTGAAGAATAAAAGAAATAATGCAATGAGGGACTGCACATAATGATTTAGCTAAAGTACTCATTCTTCCATTGTCATACTTGGCAGACTTAGGACTTCAATGATATATTTGGAAAGAGGGATTATCAATCAAAATAGATACATTACATTTGTAAGTGTTTCATAAATTAATAGAATTTTGGTGTTGGGCATTATTTTTCCAAATGATGTATATAATGTTAAAATTTTATTTTAGAAGTCAAGAAGTTTAAGGAACTTATCAGTAGTTTACCATTTAGGAACAATGAATTTCCAAACTAGGATGAGTGTAAGAAAGACAACAGTGATAGCAAATATTTAGGTCATTTAAGACAAAGTCCCAGGATAGAAAGACTTAATCTAAGCCTCACCTGAGGCTCACACCTTCTAATCTCTCCTTTTCCCTAAATCAAACAGATGCTGGAGTTTCTAGGGGAATTTTCTCCTTTTATTAAGCAACTATTGCTTACAACTATGTCATTGGGATAAAAGTCAATGTGTGTCATAATAATACATAAATGGGTGCAATTTTATTTTGTGTTAAGATATAATAATTTATGTATGAACTCTGTAATGTAAAGAGATGCAGACTCTTTTAAGATTTTGAAGTTTTAGAACACAGTTGATCAACAATAATCCAGTGAGGGCCTCCAACCTCAGCTATTGACAGAGGAACAGTGAGAAATATGTGATTGACAATATCAGAACAAGTTGTGGCAAATCAAATTAGAGGCTGACCTGAACTGAGAAAAAGTATTTCAGGCCAAAGGATACTAATAGAAATATAGGTTGAAAAAATGGCGTTGAGGAGTAAGTGACCTCTGGATCCTGTCAAATCTTCTGAGAAATTGATGGGAAGAGTTTCTGACAAACGGCCTATGTTACACTGACTAATAGAACTGGGATTTCTTTTAGAAAATATTAGCCACCAGCTTAAAATAGAGCACATTGTAAATATTGGAACTCATTTAAGAATGGTTTCTACTAGATATTGTAATTTATTTTTTTTAATTTTGGAATGTTTGATGTGAATATATTTTATAAATTTTAATAGTGAATGAAATTTGTTCTTTATGACATATTTCTTTGTAATAAGGAAAATGCTTCAAAATATAAACACAAACATGTGACTCACTTAAAAATAGATGTTTGGAGATTGAAATGAAAGGATTCTAGAACTAGACAGGAATTTTCACTAAAAGCTTCAGAGAGAGTGCCATTCACCAGGACATAACATGTACAAAGAATGAGGGATAAGTTTGGAAATGCAGAATCAATACAAAAAAGGCACAATATATAAAGTGGGTTTTAGTGATTACATATATAGATAATAAAGATTGAAATAATTCTTGTGAAATATTTACTTTTATTTCTTGTTACTGAAAAATGTAAAGCTTTTGAAATATCTTTCCATGTTGTGCATATGTGTACATTCATATATATAAAATATATGTAATTAAAATTTTTTTAGCCTTTTCAGAGTTTATTTTTATTTTTATTTTTTTGCCTATTTGGAAATTTTATATTTTCCTAGAAAATTGCCCATTTCATGTGAGTTTTTAGACTTTTTTTGACATTTCGGAGCCTCTTTTTTTTAGAGTTTTTTTCTTTTAACTTTTTCTTTTGCTATTATTAATATACAATTACATGAGCAATATTATGGTTACTAGACTCCTGCTATTATCAAGTCCCCACACCATACCCATTGCAGTCACTGTCCATCAGCGTAGTAAGATGTTATAGAATCACTACTTGTCTTCTCTGTGTTATACTGCCTTCCCCGTATACCCCCACCCCACCCCAACACCTGCTACATTATATGTGCTTATTATAAAAGCCCATTTTCACCCTTATCCCTCTCTTCCCACCCATTTTCCCCATTCCCTTGCACTTTGGTAACTGTCAGTCCATTCTTGGGTTCTGTGAGTCTGCTGCTGTTTTGTTCCTTCAGATTTTTCTTATTTCTTATACTCCAAAGATGAGTGAAATCATTTGATACTTGTCTTTCTTTGCCTGGCTTATTTCACTGAGCATAATATCCTCCAGCTCCATCCATGTTGTTGCAAATGGCAGGATTTGTTTCCTTCTTATGGCTGAATAGTATTCCATTGTGTATATATACCACATCTTTATCCATTCATCTACTGATGGACACTTAGGTTGCTTCCATTTCTTGGCTATTGTAAATAGTGCTGCAGTTAACATAGGGGTGCATGTGTCTTTTTCAAACTGGGCTGCTGTATTCTTATGGTAAATTCCTAGGAGTGGAATTCCTGGGTCAAATGGTATTTCTATTCTGAGTTTTTTGAGGAACCTCCATACTGCTTTCCACAATGGTTGAACTAATTTACATTCCCACCAGCAGTGTAGGAGGGCTCCCTTTTCACCACATCCATGCCAACATTTGTTGTTGCTTGTCTTTTGGATAGCAGCCATCCTTACAGGTGTAAGGTGATATCTCATTGTGGTTTTAATTTGCATTTCTCTGATGACTAGTGATGTGGAGCATCTTTTCATGTGCCTGTTGGCCACCTGAATTTTGTCTTTGGAGAAGTGTCTTTTCAGCTCCTCTGCTCATTTTTTAATTGGCTTATTTCCTTTTTGTTTCTTGAGGTGCGTGAGCTCTTCATATAATTTGGATGTCAACCCCTAATCAGATGTCACTTATGAATATATTCTCCCATACTGTAGGATGTCTTTTTGTTCTACTGATGGTATCCTTTGCTGTACAGAAGCTTTTTGGTTTGATATAGTGCCATTTGTTCATTTTGCTTTTGTTTCCCTTGCCTGAGGAGATACATTCATGAAGAAGTTGCTCATGTTTATGTCCATGTTTATGTTATGCCTATATTTTTTCTGAGAGTTTTATGGTTTCATTACTTACATTCAGGTCTTTGATCCATTTTGAGTTTACTTTTGTGTACGGGGTTAGACAATAATCCAGTTTCATTGTCTTACATGTAGCTGTCCAGTTTTGCCAACACCAGCTGTTGAAGAGGCTGTCATTTCCCCATTGTATGTCCATGGCTCCTTTAGCATATATTAATTGACCATATATGCTTGGATTTATATCTGGGCTCTCTATTCTGTTCCATTGGTCTATGGGTCTGTTGCTGTGCCAGTACCAAATTGTCTTGATTACTGTAGCTTTTGTAGTAGAGCTTGAAGTCAGGGAGCATAATTCCCCCTACTTTATTCTTCCTTCTCAGGGTTGCTTTGGCTATTTGGGGTCTTTTGTAGTTCCATATGAATTTTAGATCTATTTTCTCTAGTTAACTGAAGAATGCTATAGGTATTTTGAAAGGGATTGCATTGAATCTTAGATTGCTTTAGGCAGGATGACCATTTTGACAATATTAGTTCTTCCTAGCCAAGAGCATGGGATGAATTTCCATTTATTAGTTTCCTCTTTAATTTCTCTTAAGAGCGTCTTGTAGTTTTCAGGGTATAGGTCTTTCACTTCCTTTGTTAGGTTTATTCTTAGGTATTTTATTCTTTTGGATGCGATAGTGAATGGAATTGTTTTCCTGATTTCTCTTTCTGCTAGTTCATCGTTAGTGTATAGGAATGCAACAGATTTCTGTGTATTAATTTTGTATCCCGCAAATTTGTGATTGCCTTGGTTAGGACCTCCAGAACTATGTTGAATAAAAGTGGGGAGGGTGGGCATCCTTGTCTTGTTCCCTATGTTAAAGGAAAAGCTTTGAGCTTCTTGCTGTTAAGAATAATGTTGGCTTTGGGTTTGTTGTTATAATTAACTTTTTAAATATGTCTAATTCCATGTCCTTCTAGAATGTAGAAAGTTGAAAATAGCATTTCACTCACTTGAAAAATAAGGGATAAAAGACAGATAATTAACTAAAGAAACAGTTTTTCTTCAGAGAGTTGAAGTATCAAGGTAACAAGTAGCCTGAAATCCAAGAAAAGAAAGCACTCCTCCCCATGAGAATACAGGTGTTACTTAGACTGCCTTGCCTCCTGTAGAATATGGGGAGGAATCCGGACCACAGTACAAGTAAATGAGAAGAAATCAGCTAAAAATTTAATAAGCTGATAAAAACAGTGCTTGGGTTAGAGTGATAGTACATACAGCCCCTGGGAAACAAGTAGAAGAGGGTTCAGCTACTCATAGACTACCATGGATTTCTATCAGGTGCTTTTACCAATGCTTGTAGGAGGTGCAAATGACCAGAGAGAGCCTGTCTTCCTGATGCAAGTCTGGGAAAGGTAGGATGTACCCTGCAAAACGGCACAAACCCTTCAACCCTTCTCAGAGGCTTTTTTCAAAGCCTCAGCTCACTAGGGGAGGTACAGAGAAATTTATCCCTCCTGGGAACAGAAAAAAAGGACATTGTTGCTAAACAAAAATAAAGTAAAACGATGTTACTTCTGGGTAAGGAATTTGAAATAGAGGAGTTTATGCTCCTATGCTAATACTATTAGAGGTCTCCTATACTTAGCTATAAGGGCAACAGAAAATCCAACTGTGAGCCTAACAGGCACCAAATAACAAGCAGGAATCATCTACCACTAGGGGAAGGATAAGAGCATGGAGAGAGACATCCCTCATGATATGCAGTCTTAAAGAATCAGTTGAAACTGAGGGGAGAGCTGCAGTTATGAGGAAAATCTTCCTTTCCTACATTGAAAGTAACCATAGTAACCAAAACCCCAAATCCTGGTCAGATCCTGACCATGTTGAGTCAATCCCCTATGTTACCTGCCTGAAAAGAGACTACCCATTTCCAGGCAGAAAAGCTACTTGCCTCAATATCTATTATACACAAGATTTTTGAGGCCCTTAATGACACAGACTTTGGACAGAAACTTTAAATAGCTATGATTAAAATGTTAAAGAATGTAGGGAGATGGCTAACAACATGCATGAACATACTGGAAATTTCAGAAAAGGATGGAAAGTAGAAGAAAAAATTAAGATTAAATGCTACCTAAAAATGCAGTAATAGTGGGAATCTCCTGTGACAGACTCATTCAGTAGACTTGATGGAGTTGAAGGAAAAAATGGAGAAATTGAACATAGAATTACCAATATGAGCCATAAAGAGAAGAAAGGGGGCTGGGGTGGGGGACAAGTGGTCAAATAGTTTAATGTACATGAAATTGAAATTCCAGAAAGAGAAGAGAAAATAATAAATGTTTGAATTGATAATTGCCAAGAAATTTTAAAATATAAGAAATCAAGCAGTGAATCTAAAATGTGAAGAAAACTCAAAGTAAGATAATTATCAAAGATAACTATCTCTCACACACACTGCACACATCAGTAAAGACCAATACACCTAAAAAAATAATATTCAACTAGTTGAAAATAAAGATGAAAGGAAAATCTTGAAGTCAAATGGATACAAAAGACTTATCAAATAAAGAAAAACAAAAATTACAATAACAGATTTCTCATCAGAAAACCTTCAAACCAGAATACAATGGAGAAAGTTCTGCAAAGTTGTAATTTTATATTGAATATAAATATATTTCACAACTGAAAAGACTTTCAGGCAGACAAAAATTGAGAGAATTAATTGCCTATGAATATACATTATTTGGAATGATAAAGTTTACAGAGAAATTGTTAGCAGAGAGCAACTTGAGTATACACACAAAAAAATTAATAGTTCCTGAAATTGTAAAAATAGAAAGTATAAGTAAGAGGCATGTATACTTACTTTTAGCTACTTAAAGATAATTGCTTGAAGCAAGAATAATGAAAATTAATTATAGATTTTATACCATGTACATTTAAAATAAATAATAACAAAGATCACAAAGAATGAGGCAATAAATTAGGTCTGCATTGATGTAATGTACGTATAAGCAAAAATATATGATATTTGTGGGTCCTCTGTGATAAGTTAAAGATGTATGTTATAAAACTGAGAGCAATCAATAAAACAGAGAATAGCTAATATGTTAAAAAGGAGATAAAAATAAAATAACAATAAATGCGTTTAGTACAAAATCAGGCAGAAAAAGAATGGTTTGAAAAATGAAAACTAACTAGCAAGATGATATATTTATATCTAATCATATCTGTAATTGTATTAAGTATAAATGCTCTGAGCACCCTAATAAAAAGATAGTGATTGTCAGGTTGGTAATAAAAGCAAGACCTACTATATACTTTCTACAAGAATTTCATTGTAAATATAATTTCATTTAAATATAGTTTCATTTTAAATATAATTTCCTTTTAAATATAAATTTAAAAGAAGAAGAAGTAGCTGTATTAATATCAAGCATAGCAAGCTTCCGTTCAAGTACTATTATAATAGCTGAGAAGGATACTGCATATGATAAAATACCATGCTCAGTGAAGGGATATAATATGTTAAATGTTTAATACATTTAAGAATAGAACTTCAGTGTTCTGGTCACCCAGCCCAGAGGAAGTGGCAGCTGGCTCGCCTGGCACCAGAGACACTGAGGGAAGGCCGAGGTTTCCTTGAAGAGCAAAGTAGCCTTGAGGAAAGGCTCGCTGTGTGTCCATGAACTGGAGGCTGTGAAGAGGCCAGCCCTTCCCACCTGGGCCCCGCCGTGTTCAGCTGCACGCTCCTCTGGTTGGGGCTGGGCCCGGGTCAGGTCTCACACCGCTCTCTTCAGGTCACTCAGTGGAGGCTGCAGCTCTCCAGCATCTTGAGGGGAAATTGGTGATGGTATCCAAGAGTGCCCTGGAGTCAAGAGGAGACACAGAAATTCAAGATGGTGGCACGAGAGGTGAGATAGAGAGCTCCTCTGAAAACCACAAGCAGTACAAAAATATACTTAATTAATACAACTAACCTTAAAACAGCAACAAGAAATAAGACTAAACCAGACTGCATACACACATGACAAAAAAACAGACCTGATGAAACGGGGTAACATATGAAAGCCTTAATCCAGTGGGACCCAAGCAGATCCCCCACTCCAGCTCACCCGTGGGAGGAAGAGAAACAGAGTGGGGGAGGGGGTGGAAGCCTGGGACTGCTGAACACCTAGCCCTGGACATTTGCTTTGTGAGCAGAAACCTATAGTGTGTGGTGCTCTGAATGTTGAGGAGCTCAGACAGGTGGAGGGCTTGAGAAATTGACATTCTGGCCATTTGTGGAGGAGGGGATCCACATCTGGCAGCTCTGTGTCAGAGGAAAGGCAGGTAGTCTGAGAGGCTTCCTAGCAATGAGAGGGCTGCTGAAAGGGCGAGGTTTGCATGGAGCTTGCTACACGGGAGAAGGAGAGCTGTACAAGGTAAAAGTTGTCTGGGCATGCTCTGCCAAGCTGGTTGGGAACTTTGAGGAGCTTCAGGTGCTCCATCCCCCTGGTTGCCTATTCAACTCCGACAACCCCCACTGTGTTGCTGCACCTTCCTTCTAGCTGACTGGCACTGGTTTGCAAACTGGCAGTCACTGTGCTTGTGTCAGGACAGCCAGAGGGATGCCCTGCATACAACAGCTAGAGATGCAAAGCACAGAGGCTTACACCTGTGTGCTTGGCCCACTGGCTCTGACACTGGAGACAGGCACCACAGAGGGGAATCAGGAAACAGATCTTTCCTCCCCCCAGGCACCAGCTCTGCTCCACTACAACCCCCAATGTCACTCAAGGGGCTGAGCAGCTCCAGAGACTGGACCTTCTGGGCACTAGTGGGCACCACCCAGAAATATGAAATGTCAAAAGAACATGGTTCAGACCAAAATCTCACAAACCCCAGAAAGAGGGCCAAATGAAACCAAACTCACCAATCTTCCTGAGAGAGAGTTCAAAATAAAAATTATAATCATGCATATGGAGGCACACAGAAATATTCAAGAACTCAGGAATGAATTTAAGTTGGAGATTCAATCATTAAGAAATTCCATATCTGAAATGAAACATAAATAGAGGGATTTAAAAGCAGATTAAATGTAGTAGAAGAGATGGTAAATGGAATAGAAATTAGAGAAGAGGAATATAAAGAAGCTGAGGCACAGAGAGAAAAAAGGGTCTTGAACAATGAAAGAAAATTGATAGAACTGTGTGACCAATCCAAATGGAACAATATTTGCATTATGGGGGTACCAAAGAAGAAGAGAGAGAAAAAGGGATAGAATGTGTCATTGAGGAGGTAATTGCTGAAAACTTCCCCAATCTGAAGAAGGAGATAGTCTCTTAAGCCATGGAGGTGCACACATCTCCCAACACAAGGGACCCAAGGAAGACATCAAGACATAATAATAATTAAAATGGCAAAGATCAAGGATAAAGACAGACTTTTAAAATCAGCTAGAGAGAAAAATGATCACATACAAAGGAAAAGTCATCAAGCTATCATCAGATTTCTCAACAGAAACCTTACAGGCCAGAAGGAGTGGAATGATATATTTAATGCAATGAAGCAGAAGGGCCTTGAACCAAGAATACTCTACCCGGAAAGGTTATCATTTAAATTTCAAGGAGGAATTAAACAATTTCAGATAAGCAAAATCTGACAGAATTTACCTCTGACAAACCACCTGTGCAGTGCATTTTCGAGGAACTCATATAGATAGAATTATTCCTAAGGCTAAATAGAGGTCACCCAAGGGATAGACAAAGAGCACAGAATATGATTCGTAACACACAAAGAATAGAGGAGGAAGAAAAAGGAGGAAAAAAAAAGGAATCTTTAGGTTGTGTTTGTAATAGAATACAAACTAAGTTAAATTAGACTGTTACATAGAAAGGGAATTGCCCTTGAACCATTGGTAACCATGATTCTAAAGCCTGCAATGCCAATAAGTACATACCTATTGATAATCACCCTAAATGTAAATGGTCTGAATGCACCAATCAAAAGACATAGAGTTACTGAATGGATAAAAAACAAGACCGATCTATATCCTGCCTACAAGAGACTCACTTCAAACCCTAAGAAATACACAGACTGAAAGTAAAGGAATGGAAAAAGATATTTCATGCAACTTATAGGGAGAAAAAAGCAGGAGTTCCAGTACTTGTATCAGACAAAATAGACTTCAAAACAAAGAAAGTCACAAGAGACAAAGAAGGACATTACATAATGATAAAGAGGTCAGTGCAACAACAGGATAAAACTATTATAAATATCTATGCACCCAACACAGGATCATTGACATATGTGAAACAAATACTAACAGAATTAAAGGGGGAAATAGAATGCAATGCATTCATTTTAGGAGACTTCAACACACTACTCACTCCAAAGGACAGATCAACCAGACAGAAAATAAGCAGAGACAGAGGCACTCAACAATGTATTAGAACTGATGGACCTAACAGACATCTACAAAACATTCCATCCAAAAGCAACAGGATACACATTCTTCTCAAGTGCACATGGAACATTTTCAAGAATAGATCATATATTAGGCCACAAAAAGAACCTTGGTAAATTCAAATAGATTGAAATTGTACCAACCAGCTTCTCAGATCACAAAGGTATGAAACTAGATATAAATTACACAAAGAAAACGAAAAAACCCACAAAAACATGGAGGCTTAATAACATGCTCCTAAATAATCAATGGATCAATGACCAAATAAAAACAGAGATCAAGCAATATATGGAGACAAATGACAACAATAATTCAACAACACAAAATCTGTGGGACGCAGCGAAGACCGTGCTAAGAGGGAAATATATTGCAATACAGGCCTACCTCAGGAAAGAAGAACAATCCCAAATGAACAGTCTAAACTCACAATTAATGAAACTGGAAAAGGAAGAACAAATGAGGTCCAAAGTCAGTAGAAGGAGGACATAATAAAGATTAAAGCAGAAAAAAAAAAACAGAGAAGAATAAAACAATAGAAAGAATCAATGAAAGCAAGAGCTAGTTCTTTGAGAAAATAAACAAAATAGATAAACCCTTAGCCAGACTTATCAAGAAAAAAAGAGCATCTACACACATAAACAGAATTAGAAATGAGAAAGAAAAAATCACTATGGACACCACAGAAATTACGAGATACTATGAAAAATTATAAGGCAACAAACTGGATAAACTAGAAGAAATGGACAACTTTCTAGAAAAATACAACCTTCCACGATTGACCCAGAAAGAAACAGAAAATATGAACAGACCAGTTACTAGCAAAGAAATTGAATTGGTAATCAAAAAACTACCTAAGAACAAAACCCCTGCACTAGATGGTTTCACTGCTGAATTTTATCAAACATTTAGTGAAGACCTAATACCCATCCTCCTTAAAGTTTTCCAAAAAGTAGAAGAGGAGGGAATACTCCCAAACTCATTTTACGAGACCAACATCACTCTAATACCAAAACCAGGCAAAGACTCCACAAAAAAGGAAAATCACAGACCAATATCCCTGATGTACATAGATGCAAAAATACTCAACAAAATATTAGCAAACCAAATTAAAAAATACATCAAAGAGATCATCCATCATGATCAAGTGGGATTCACCCCAGGGATGCAAGGATGGTACAACATTCGAAAATTCATCAACATCATCCACTACATCAACAAAAAGAAGGATAAAAACCACATGATCATCTCCATAGATGCTGGAAAAGCATTCGACAAAATTCAACATTCATTCATGATAAAAACTCTCAATAAAATGGGCATAGAGGGCAAGTACCTCAACATAATAAAGGCCATATATGACAAACACACAGCCAACATTATACTTAACAGCGAGAAGCTCAAAGCTTTTTCATTAAGATCAGAAACAATACAAGGATACCCACTCTCCCCACTTTTATTCAACATAGTTCTGGAGGTCCTAGCCACGGCAATCAGACAACACAAAGAAATAAATCCGTCCAGATTGGCAAGGAAGAAGTCAAAATGTCCCTGTTTGCAGATGACATGATATTGTACATAAAAAACCCTAAAGAATACATTATTAGATATAATATCTGAATTCAGCAAAGTTGCGGGATACAAAATTAATACACAGAAATCTGTTGCATTCCTGTACACTAATGATGGATGAACTAGCAGAAAGAGAAATCAGGAAAACAATTCCATTCACTATCACATCCAAAAGAATAAAATACCTAGGCATAAACCTAACAAAGGAAGTGAAAGACCTATACCCTGAAAACTAGAAGACGCTCTTAAGAGAAATTAAAGAGGACACTAATAAATGGAAATTCATCCCATGTTCTTAGCTAGGAAGAATTAATATTGTCAAAATGGCCATCCTGCCTAAAACAATCGAAGATTCAATGCAATCCCTTTCAAAATACCTATAGCATTCTTCAGTTAACTAGAGCAAATGGTTCTAAAGTTCATATGGAACCACAGAAGTCCCCAAATAACCAAAACAATCCTGAGAAGGAAGAATAAAGCAGGGGGAATTATGCTCCCTGACTTCAAGCTCTACTACAAAGCTACAGTAATCAAGACAATTTGGTACTGGCACAGCAACAGACCCATAGACCAGTGGAACAGAATAGAGGGCCCAGATATAATCCTAAGCATATATGGTCAATTAATATACAATAAAGGAACAATGGGCATACAATGAGGAAATGACAGCCTCTTCAACAGCTGGTGTTGGCAAAACTGGACAGTTACATGTAAAAGAATGAAACTGGATTACTGTCCAGCCCCATACACTAAAGTAAACTCAAAATTGATCAAAGAACTGAATGTAAGTCCTTAAACCATAAAACTCTTAGAAAAAAATATAAGCAAAAATTTCTTGGACATAAACATAAGAACTTCTTCATGAACATATCTCCCAGAAAGTGAAACAAAAGCAAAAATGAACAAATGGCACTATATCAAACTAAAAAGCTTCTGTACAGCAAAGTATACCATCAGTAGAACAAAAAGACATCCTACAGTATGGGAAAATATATTCATAAATGACATATCCAATAAGGGGTTGACATCCAAATTATATGAAGTGCTCATGAACCTCAACAAAGAGAAGCAAATAAGCCAATTAAAAAATGGGCAGAGTAGCTGAACAGACACTTCTCCAAAGAAGAAATTCAGATGGCCAACAGGCATATGAAAAGATGCTGCACATCGCTAATCATCAGAGAAATGCAGATTAAAACCACAATGAGATATCACCTCACACCAGTGAGGATGGCCAACATCCAAAACACAAACAACAACAAATGTTGGTGAGGATGTGGAGAAAGGGGAACCCTCCTACACTGCTGGTGAGAATGTAAATTAGTTCAACCATTGTGGAAAGCAGTATGGAGGTTCCTCAAAAAACTCAAAATAGAAATACCATTTGACCCAGGAATTCCACTCCTAGGAATTACCATAAGAATGCAGCAGCCCACTTTGAAAAAGACATATGTACCCCTATGTTTATCGCAGCACTATTTACAATAGTCAAGAAATGGAAGCAACCTAAGGGTCCATCAGTAGATGAATGGATAAAGATGTGGCATATATACACAATGGAATATTATTCAGCCATAAGAAGAAAACAGATCCTCCCATTTGCAGCAACATGGATGGAGCTAGAGGGTATTATGCTCAGTGAAATAAGCCAGGCAGAGAAAGACAAGTATCGAATGATTTCACTCATCTGTGGAGTATAAGAACAAAGAAAAAACTGAAGGAACAAAACAGCAGCAGACTCACAGAACCCAAGAATGGACTAACAGTTACCAAAGGGAAAGGGTCTGGGAATGATGGGTGGGAAGGGAGCGATAAGGGGGGAAAAGGGCTATTACAATTAGCGCACATAATGTAGCAGTGGTGGGGGTGGGGTGGTGAGATACGGGGAAGGCGGTATAACACAGAGAAGACAAGTAGTGATTCTATAACATCTTACTATGCTGATGGACAGTGACTGCAGTAGGGTATGTGGTGGGGACTTGGTAATAGGGGGAGTCTATTAACCATAATGTTGCTTATGTAATTGTATATTAATAATAGAAAAATAAAAACAGAAGAATAGAACTCAAAATTTTATGAAGTAAAACTGTGATGGAAACATAAAAAGAACTAGGCAAATTCAAAATCATAGATGCGACATCTAACCTCCTCTGTCAGTAACTGATAACAGCAAATAGAAAATCAGTGAGGATACAGAGGTCTGAACAACACTACCAACCTACTTGAACTAATTAACAATTACTGGAAAACTGCCCAACAGTAGCAAATACACAAAAAAAGTACAGTTCTGTATATCCCTCACTAGTTACTCTTATAGGAAATATATTAACATGGTGTATTTATGATAACTAATATGGCAACTTCGGTACATTATTAACTAAACTTCACACTTCATGCATATTTCACCAGATTTTCACTAATGTACATTTTCTGTTTCAGCATCCTGTCCATTATACCACACTGCACTTAGTTGTCTTGTCTCCTTAGTCTCCAGTCTGTAATAATTTCCCTGTTTGTCCTTGTTTTTCATTACTTTTGCAGTTTTGAGGAATATTTTTCAGGTACTTCACAATGTGCCTTAATTGGGGTTTTTCTCTTATGTTTCTTTGATTAGACTGGGATTATGGGTTTCTGAAAGAATGAAGTTGAAGTACCCAATTTATTGCATCTGCTCAGGTGTCCAGTCTATCAAGTGATTTATTACTGGTGATGTTAACCTTATTCATCTGCTCAAGGAAGTGTTTGCCAGTTTTCTTCAGTATAAAGTTATATTTTTATCATGCTCTGTTCTTTGGAAGCAAGTTATTAAGTGTTGGGTACAGGCTACAGAAAGGGGAAGTGATTAAGCTTCACTTCCCAAAGGAAATTATCTATATAAATCACTCTGATTTTTTTTT
>JAQQAC010002172.1:29545432-29582023 GCA_029783875.1 Phataginus tricuspis
TTTTTTTTTAAGGAAGATATGTCTTTTCTCCTTTATTTATTTATTTAATAATTTGTTTACATCAGCATGGCCTGCAATGTTTTTTGCTTTGGGTTACAATCCCATACTAGTACATGTTATATATGTATCCAATAGTAGTATATGTAGTATATGGATATTATTAATAATTATTAGTAAATATTAATTATTGAGTGGTCATTAATTTTGGATGACGGGCATATAAAATTTGCATTAAACTACTTCATTTATCATTGCTTTCAAGCCAATTAAATGACTTCTTAGAGTGACTATTTTTAGCTAAACATGAGGTCCACATATACACAATTTAATTCATTAGCCAATATCATCTCATCCCTCTCCTATTTCCGATGTCCTTCAACTGTTCTCATTTTTTTTAATTGTCTGATGACTCTTTGAGGAAGGGAATATTATCAAATATTAGTGTCAATCTCATTATTACTACAAATCATGGTAGATCTTTTTCATGTTTTGTCACAAATCAAAACAAAACCAGATTTCACTTTGTCTACTATATTTTTGTTTTAATTTTCATTGTATTGTAAAAATATTATAAATAAGGAGACATGAAGCTTGCAACTTACTGATAAATTTAGAATGGACTAACAGTTACCAAAGGGAAAGGGACTGGGGAGATGGGTGGAAAGGGAGGGATAAGAGGGTAAAAGGGGCATTACGATTGACAGACATAGGGTGGGGGGGCACAGGGGGGACTGTACAGCTCAGAGAAGACAAGTAGAGATTCTCATCTCACTACACTGATGGACAGTGACTGTAATAGGGTTGGTGGGGGGGACCTGTTGAAGGGGGTAGTTTAATCATCACAATATTGCTCATGTAATTGTAGGTTAATGATACTAAAATAAAATAAATTGTAAAAAAATAAAAAATAAAAAAATAAAATAAATAAAACACTTTCAGGCAAAATACCATATGCTGTTTTATTGCCAAGTAACCAGTATTTATGCAGTCAGTTTGTCTTGTCTACAACAGAGATCGCACACTGGGTTTCAGCAAACAACTTATTTTAAGCTCTTTCAACATTTACATGTTCCATATACTCAATGCAAGATTTGCATTATATCTGGGGAACTTCATTGCCAGTATTGGAAGCAAGTTGAAAATGTCACTACCTGATTCCTGGAGAGGTTAAATGGAAAGTGTAGTATCCACCACAGTATCATAGTACAACATTCTCCTTTTCTATAAAAGTGCACTAGAATCTATGAAAATGAAGAATAAGCAAAGAAACAACAATGAAACACCAGTGAAATAACTCAGAAACTCAAGAGAATTGTCTAAACTTTCAATGAAAAGTGAGTCATTTCATCAACAAAAACTCATAAAGATGCAGTACTCCTTATTTTAGTTTTATTTTTAATAAAAATTGCATCTATTGAAGGTGTACAATAAAATGATTTGATATATGTATACATAGTGAAATGATTACTTCAGTCAAACTAATTAACATATAATCACCTCAACGTACATATCATTTCTTTTTGTGATGAGAGCACCTGAAATCTATTCTCTTAGTAAATTTCCAGTATTCAGTATAGTACTATTAAATATAGTCATCATGCTGTGCATTAAGTCTCTATACTCATTCTACATCACTGCAATTCTGAATCTTTGGACAAGCATTTCCCCATTTTCCCCATCTCCCTGTCCCGGTAACCATATTTCTATTCTCTGCTTCTATGTATTTAACTTTTTAAAATTTTGCATGTAAGTAAGCTCATCCCATTTTTTTCTTTCTTGTTTATTTCACTTAGCATAATGTCTTTCAGATTAGTCCATGTTGTTTCAAATGACTTTTTTAATGCTGAATTTTATATAAATACAAATATAAATATGTATTTCTTTATCCATTCTTCCACTGATGAACACTTAGGTTGTCTCCATATCTTGGTCATTGTGAATAATGCTTCATATAAGTGTGGAGGCACAGATATCTCTTTGAGTAGATTTCACTTCCTTTGAGTATATATCCAGAGAAGAGATTGCTGAATCTTACTGTAGTCTATTTTAAAATTTTTGAGAAATCTACATATATTTTCCTGTAATGGGTGTACCAATTTATATTCTCACCAACAGTGTTCAAGAGTTCCCTTTTCTCCTTGTCAACATTTCTCTTTTATTTTCTGAATAATAGTCATCCTAACAGGTGTGAGATAATATTTCACTGTCTTTGATTACATTTCCCTGATTATTAGTGATGTTCAGCACTTTTTCATATACCTGTTGACCATTTGTGTGTCTTCTTGGGAAAAATGTATATTTAGGACTTTTGCCTAATTTTTAATCTGGCTTTTAAGGTTTTTTTGTGAGTATTTTTTGTTGTGATTTAATTGTGTGAGTTTCTTATGTATTTTGGACATCTTCCCCTTATCTATAAATAGCTTGCAAATATTTCCTCCCATTTTGCAGATTGTCTTTTCATTTTGATTTTTTTTCTTTTGCCGTGCAGAAACTTTTTTAGTGTTGTGTAGTCCCACTGGTTTATTTTTGCTTTTGTTGCCTGTGCCTTGGTGTCAACCCCAAAAAGTCATTGCCAAAACCTACATCAAGGAGCTTTATCCCTGTTTTCTTCTAGTATTTTATGATTTCAATATTATGTGTAAGTCTTTAATCCATTTTGAGTTGATTTTTGTGTATGGTGAAAGGGTCCATTTTCATTTTTTTATACATTTCATTTTTTACATTCTTTTACATATCCAGCTTTGCCAGCAACACTTACTGAAGAGACTGTTCTTTCTTCGTTATGTATTCTTAACATCCTTATCAAAAATTAGTTGACTGTATATGCTTGGGTGTATTTCTGGACGTTCGCTTCTGTTCCACTGGCTTATGTCTGTTTTTATGCCAGTACCTGGTTTGATTATTACAGCTTTGTAATGTAATTTGAAATTAAGAAATATGATACTTCCAACTCTATTTTTCTTTCTCAAGATTGCTTTGGCTATTCTAGGTCTTTCCTATTTTTTTGTGTGTGTGAGTAAAATATCAACTTCATCATCAAATGGAAACAAATGTTAATCTTAAGAATTTCAGGCTAAGAAGTATCAGAACTACTTCCAAGTAATTTGTTACTACTCCTTCCTGATCATTTTATTTGTGCTAAGGATCAAATATATAAAAATATGCCATTTCCTTACCCTAGAAAGGCACATTTCAAAAGTATGTACATTAATATGAACCGCAAGTTAATTATCAAATTTATTTTTCATTAAATTCTCATGGAATAAAATTCAAATGTATAAAAATATTTAGGGAATGGTTTGCTTATATTTCTACCCAGTATATAACTTTTGACATAGATCATTAACTTAGTGCTTCATAAATTCTCATCCTCTTCCTGGTCAATTTTACTGCAGTGTGATACAGTGACTGTAGTAAATTAGCTGCATCCAAAAATCTGGCTGATCCAAATGCAGAAGTTTAGTATGGCATATGGATAATTTTTCAAGCATATAGAACTTCATTATTTGTATTTGATTTACCAACTCTGTCTTACCTTTCCACAATGATTTTATTTTATTTTCTCAGTTTTTCATATTCAATTTTATGCCTTGGATGTGTTGAATATAACACCACTTTATTTTTTCTCCTTTTTGCCTCTAGATACTTTATAAATCAATATGTAAATTAACAACCTGAAATTGTAGAAAGCATGAGTACTCTACAGTTACTATGCAGCCCCATTTTACTTATTTTTTGGTTGTCTTCATTCCAGTAGTAGTTCTGTCACTAACGCTTTATGACAGTGGATCAGTTTGAAGAACCCAGGGCAAAGACTTAGAAGAAGAGAGTGAAATTCACTTCTAGATATAAATTATTTATTAATGTGAGATTCAGTAGAATTATTTCATATCTGAGAAGGTACTAAACAGACATATGAGTGTTTGCCTGTATGTTATCATAGTCATAATACAAACCAAAAGAAGATCTACAGATGCACAGGAAAGGAGTTGTGAATTTTATCTAGAAACTCTGAGTAAATATCTTCCTCTTTCCTGTTAGGCAACAATGGGAGAAAGAAAAAAGCAGCATCGAAAATGAGGCCTTATAGTCAGGAGCAACAAAACAAACATATGCAGAGCCATAAAAATTCCTCATTTTCAGATGCTAGAGTTTTTTTTTACTCATACTAGAATGTACTAATACAGAATTGGGATTTAATAGTGCTATACTTTATTCATTAATACAGAGTTATTTATTTTTTAAATAACTGCTTTACATATTTCTGTCGACATTCTTCTAGTTGTCCTATTCCCAAACATTTCTTTCTAGTTAGCCAAGATCCTGTTTTCATGATTGCTTTTATATTGGTAAAAGGCAGGTAGACAAAAAGAATATTCTGTGCATGTAATTTGTAGAATCTTTATTATCACTTATAATAATAGATAATTATTTCATTACAATCAAATTTCTCAGTATGGACTAGTTTCCATTTTCAATTAATTCTGTAGTGTCTGATGAGATTATAAGGGTATTCTAAAAGTATCACTGTGGTTTATTAGCTTTATTAATCTCATATAAAAATGTCCAAAATCTCTTTAAAATTACTTTTATATTTTAATTTTTTAATGTTGATTAATTTTTAAATGAATAGGCTTTATTATTTTGAACAGTTTTAAGTTTATAGGAAAATGGAGCAGAAAATATATAGAGTTTCCTTATACCTCTTTACACACTCCCCTAATTTCCCCTATTATTAATATCTTAGATTAATGTGGTAGATGTGTTACAGTTGAAGAGATGGTATTCATACATTATTATTGACTGAATCCCATAGTTTACAGTAGGATTTATTCTTGGTGTTGTACATTCAGTGGATTTTGACAAATGTATAAGGAAATTGTTATCTACCATAATCATAACATACTTAAATTTTGTTTGAATTCATACAGTATGGAACCTCTTCAGATTGGCTTCTTTCACCTAGTAATATGCATTTAAGGTTTATCAGTATCTTTCCTGGACTTTTAGCTCATTTCTTTTTATTGCTGAATAATATTCATTGTATGGGTATACCATAATTTTGCTAATCCATTCACTTACTGAAGAACATCTTAGTTGCTTCCAAGTTTGGAACTTGGAAAGTTTTATACATAAAACTGCTATAAACATCTGTGTGCAGATTTTTGTGTAGACATAAGCTCTCAACTGATTTGGGCAAATATCAATGCTGGCCTAAATGGTAAGACAATGTTTAGTTTGCAAGAAAATGCCAAACTTCCTTCCAAAGGAATGAGCTGAATGTGATTTCCACAGCAATGAATGAGATCCTGCTCCACATCCTCTCTAGCATTTAGTGTTTTGCATTTTAGCTATTCTAATTGGTGTTATTGGTATCTCATTGTTTAACTTTACATTTCCCTAATGACAGTATGGTATTAAGCATATTTTCATATGCTATTTGACATCTGTACATCTTCCCTGGTGAAGTGTCTCTTCAGATCTTTTTCCCATTTGCTAGTTGCATTGTAATTATTTTTAACTGATAGATTTTTAACAGTTCTTTGTACATTCTGGATAACAGACCTTTATCATACATAGGTTTTGAAAATATATCCTTCTACTTGGTGGCTTGTCTTTTCATTCTTTTAGTAACTTTGCTAGAGCAGAAGTCCAACTTATCGTTTTTTCCCTTCTTATAATTTACTTTTGGTATTTTATTTAAGAAAATAGCCAAACCCAAGGTCACCTAGATTTTTCTCCTAAGTTATCTTCTTTGAGTTTTCTTAGTAAGAAAAACATATTTTAATCAGAATAATGTGGGACTATATTATAGATTTTTTTTAAATGAATTGAAGAATCAATTGAGGAGAGGGAGGTACCTGGCAAATTCTGAGAACCAAATCAGTCTCAAAAGTAGATTTTGACTAGATAACTTTATTCCATACTTTCATCAGTAACCTCAATTCCAGTTTCTTAGGGTGAAATCATCTGTCTGGCCAAATGTAGATTACCTTCTTATCTCTTAGCACAAAATGGGGGTCAAAAATGGGTAAGAGATAATTCCCTAACAGCTATTCAGAAAAACGTGAGAAGCCAGATTGTTAAACACCCAGAAAAGATCACAATCCCATAAAAATAGTGATGTTTTACTTTATAATAACATAACTGATAGTTCTTCAAAGATATATTTTATTCTGACTTCCCATTCACTTTCTTGGAGGATGTAAAATATATATTCTCCTTTTTTTTTATCATGCATTCCATTTGTGAAAGTTGACAAGTAATCCAAAAATTTATGGTCAATGATTATTATAAAATATAATCAAGGATTTTTAAAGGAATGGAATTACATTTAGATTTTTTTATAAGTCCTTAGGATAAATAAAGACAGGAAAAGAAAAGAACTATTAAAAGCAGATGCCATTTACCTAAATAAGTATTCTTGTCCTATTCCAAGGCAAGTCCCTAATGACTAGCTATTAAAATGGACTTTCTAGTTATTAGGTAGACAGTGGGTAAAAGGGAATTTGATGCATTGATTTCCATGCTGTATATATGCTCAGTGGTGTTCATGGGTTGTTATCATTTATCCATCAAGAATTCTAAAACTCAATGCTGTATTCACATTAGTCATGGGTGAATATGGCACTGGCCTATTTAATGGACTGGAAAACACTAATACACCAAGATTAATAGAAATGTAACTTGAATTCTAAATCCTCCTTCTCAATAGTAATGCAGCTGCTATTGCTCTCATAAAAATTGCTAGGCAAAAATTCAGAAGCCATGAAAATATCAGTTAAAAATATATACTGCTGCAGAGTCACTAGTTGTCTTCTCTGTGCTACACTGTCTTCCCCATGATCCCCCCACACCATGTGTGCCCATCATAATATTGCAGTGGGGTATGCAGGGGACTCAATAATATGGGTGAATGTAGTAACCACATTGTTTTTCATTTGAAAACTTCGTAAGAGTGTATATCAATAATACCTTAATAAAAAATTATTTAAAAAAATATATTTTTATATACTGCCCTCAGTAACAAATAATAATCATTTAAAAATAGCCAACCCATGCCACAAAATTCATTTTTTTGACACTGGATGTTGTATCTCAAGTATTTTGTTACCATATCTTTTTATATAAGTGAACCATTATATGAAATACTGTATTCCATTGTCAAATGTTGTATACATTTGAGGATTTTTTTTTCATGTCTTTGTCACTTGATGAATTAAAAAATATATAACATTCATTCCTTTCAACATTTTTATTTTTTACTTACAGTGTTCCATGTACTCTTTTAGGCACGAAAGTTGCAAAAATATATAGGCATAGCTCCTCCTCTCAAAAAGTTTTTCTTTTTGGAAAAGAGAAGTGAAAGATTATGGAAACATGAGCTTTCCACATAAAAGTCTAAAGATATGACCAAGTCAAACAAAAATGGCATGAATTGTCATCTTTACCAAAACTGGAGAATGGCCTCAAACCAACACGCACATTTAGGTAATTCTGGTAAATACAATAGAAATTAGAAAACCTTGAAATAAATCATGCAGGGATGACTCACAATTCTGATTCCCAAGAAGGCAGCAGGCAGATTGTCCTCGTATCCTATAGTTTATAGCGGCATGAAGAGGTATCATTTATGAGAATGATCTTTCTCCTGGGAGCCCATTTAATACAGTGTAAATCAGTAAATGTATGAAAGTACAGCAGCAATACCCAAAGAGTAATAACAAGACTGTTTCAGTCAGAAAGTATAATTGAAAAACCTGTGTGGGGCATGTTTTTTGTTTGGTGGGTATATTGGTTTCCTAGGGCTACAGTAACAAAGGAACCACAAACTGGATGGTTTAACACAATAGAAATTTTTTATCTACCATTCCGGAGGTAAGACCTCCAAAATCAAGATGTTGTCAGGGCCATGCTCCCTCTGAGACCTGCAGGGGAAAATCCTTCCTTGTTTTTTCCTAGTTTCTTGTGGTTTGCCATAGTCTTTAGAACTTCTTAGCTTTCAGCTGCGGCATCTCAGTGCCTGCCTCCATCATGTGGCATTTTCCCTGTGTGTCTGTCTTCACGCGGTGTTTTCTTCTTACAGGAATTCCCATCCGCTGAATGAAGGCCCACCCTAATGACTTCACCTAACTTGATTACGTCTGCAAAGATTCTATTTCAAGGTAAGGTTGCATTCACGAAATGGGGTGGTGGATGGGGAGGGTTAGGACAGCAACATCTTCCTGGGGGAAATAATTCAACCCTGAACAGCGAGTTTTCATCTTTGTTGCATGCTTACTGTGTTAATGAAAACATCTTTTATTAAAAAGGAGCCTCTTCCAGATCACAGATAAGAGTGACTCTGTCATATGAAATTGAGACTAGAGTTCATACCACGCATGCCCTCATCATAAGAAAGTACCTTAGAGAGCACACAACAAAATTGTAAAAAATAATAAAAGTAGAAATTAATGGTAAAAGCAGACATAGAAATATAATGAAACAGAAAACAAGAAAATATTGTAAAGTATAAATTAATGAAAAGCTGGCTTATGTGCTAAATTAAAAAATAGAAGTAAAGCAAGTGATTCAGGGGTGAAAACAGATTTATCTACAGACATAGCAAAATATAGTGTAAGAATAGATTTTTAAGATAATATTACCTGTAAATTCTATGGCAAGAAGTTTTAAAAGGTGAAGGAAATAGGTGATTTCTTAGTGAAAGTTAAGTTACCAATATTGATAAAAAATAACTTGATAGGTCAATTACCACAGAGAAATTGTGAAGATGATTTGGAATTCTCTTCTTAAAAAGCACCCTGACTAGATGATAGATTAGATTTTAAAGATGGGTTATTCCTAATTTTTAAATAGTAGTTAAATCCAGTACAACTGAAAACATTCTAGACTGTAAAAAACATAAAATCTCTCTGACTTTATTAACTAGAATATATTTAATGACAGTGTGATAAATTTAATTCAGTAAAAGAAAACTGACTAATTATGATTATGGATGAAAAATAAAATAAAAGCAATTATCAATTTATCCAAAGATAATCTGGATTTATCATAAAGCTTTAGGGGTAAATCAACATTAGAAAATTAAACAATATAATATATTGATAAATTATAGAATGAAATCATGTGGTATTATCAAACATGATAAAGGAAACTGTCAATAATATTCAGCTTAGGTCATCCATTAAAGATCAAAACAGTTTGACAATTGAATGCCTCACAATAATTTCTCCACACTGACAGCAGCTAGTATGCTACTGTAGGCACGAGGCTTTGCTTTTTACCATGCTAAATAGATGCTCACTTTCCACTGAGGCATGGGTAGAATCAAGATATATTTTTCACTATGATTTAGATAGTATAGAGTTAGATTGATGGAAATGTCTGAAAGGGTTCTTTAGCTACCTGACTCACTCGCTCACAAGGAAGGACACGAGAACTCCGGCTGTCTCAAAAGAGAGAGGGGGGGTGGTGGTGGAGAGGGAGTGGGAGAGAGAGAGCTTGTGGGTGAGGAAGCATGCTTTTAAGGAGTAGGGTGTGTTTTACTATGGGGACATTGGTGGTTGGGTCTTAAGGGGTGGGGGCAACCATCTGGTTGGTGGTTGGGTCTTAAGAGGAGGGGCGAAAAGGTGAGGCAAGTCCAGACAAGATTTTCAGTGGCCCATGTGCTTGGGAACATGGGGTAAATGGAGGATAAAGTCTTACATTCCTCCCTTTTTTGTTTTATAAATTGCAGAGGACTTGGGGAGGGGGTGAAAGTCAGTCTTCAGTAACTGCTTCCTGCTGATTAGGGGCAAAGAGGTTCATTTTTGTATTGATGGGGGCTGTCCTCGGATGAGCCCTTGGTCTGAAGTGGCGATGGCTGTTCCAGGACTCGGGCTTCTGTCAGCACTGCGTTGTCTGCTGACAGGATCTTTCTTCCATTGGAAGGCTGTGGTACTCCTGCATGATTAACTGATTGATTGTTTGGTTAGTGATTTTTGAAATTTGAATTTGAATGAGGTTTTTTTTTAGAAAATTGATTAGGCAGGGAGCCAAGAGTAGGAGAAGGCAGAAAATGATAAGAGGCATGAGGAGAGGAAGTAGGATGACTCTCAGAGTTGATCTAAGCCCATGGTCCCTGTCTCATTCCCCCTTCTACAGATAGAGACTCTACCTGCTGCTAGGGAAAGGGGATGATGACCGCTCTGGCTGCTTCATGCTGAGAGGGGGTGCTGTAAGGGGTGCAGCTCGGTCTCCATCAATGGTTGGTCAGGAGGGCGTCCAAAGATGGGAGTTTTTATCTTGGGCTCTATGGCTATCACCATTTGCAGCTTCATGGCCTCTAGGTGAGACAGAACAAATCGTGTCACTAGGTTAAGCAGTGACATCTGGAGTTGGATTTTCTATTCTGGAAGAACAAACTTGACAAGGAGATTAAAGAATGCATGGCTGAATATGAGGACTAGAAATAGTAAATTTCTAATTGAGAATCATAGCCAGATATCTTGGGGAAACTAGAATTCTGGATCTAGTCTATGTACTAATGACTAGTATTAGGACTTAGTATAAATAAGGCTGCATTATAACAATACTTTTCTCTAAAATCACCCTCATTTTTATTAGAAGTAACCAGATTAAGAAAATAATTAACACTTAGCTTATTCGCATAAGTGCAGCAAGAAGAACAATTGATTACATAGGCTCTTTTAAATGTGCTTTGCTGGAACTTTTTATTATAAGGATTGGACTTTTAAAGGCCTCTCAAGGCTAGAAAGCCAAGCCAGACTTGCCATCAAGTTTTGCCTGCAGTACCTGTAGATTTGGGTGAATTCCTCTCTTCTTGAGGTCCCCAAGACATTCTGAGGTTCCTGCACCTGCCAGGAAGTGACCTTCTTTACTCACCTGGTAAGGCTGCTGGGAATCCTGTAAGCAAGGTACCAGGCCAGTTCCTCCAAAGGGCTCTGTTGGCTTTATAAAGTCAACTTCAGTTCCTTAAAGCTGTCTGTTCATATGAGTTATGCACGTGTCTCTCAGGTATAACATTCCAGTCAAAGCCTTGGTAATATAACCAGTGTTTTGAATTGGTCCTCTTACAAGGAAAGCAGATTATTATGAACTTATGAAAATAAATATACTGCTATGAGATATAAAAGTAGCCACAGAGAGTTGTTAAATTCTGGAGGGATCAGGTAGAGAGAAAGATAAATGTTTCAATTCTGCTTATAAAGGTATTGTCATTTACTAAACTGTTGTCAGCTTAAGAGAAAAAGCTTAAAACACTTTATCAGTAATATTTGAAACAAAAAGCCATAAAATCATCTTCCTTAGTTTACTTAATCCTATGTAATACCTGTTCTGCTGAAATATAGTTCTTTACTAGTTTAGGAGTAATAAAACAGTGACTATAAATGACAAAAGACTTACAAATGACAATGGCTAAAGATCTGATGAGAGCTTATTATAAGACAGTTGACATAAGGAAATTTGGATATTTCTGCAACACAAAACATTTAGTAACAAAGTTTAGCATCAGTCCCTTTGACAGTGCTTTCCAGGTAATTAAGCAGGTGATTATATATCAGATAAATAAGCCAAATTAGCCACATACTTTCTCTAATGAAGAGAAAATTCCTCTGACATTTTCCAGGGGCCCTCTGGAAAATATCAGAGTTAACTAGGGGTAAAAGTACCCTTTTGAATTTGATTTTGGTAAGTTGTCAGAAGAAAGTTTCTTTGGCACTTGCTTAAATAGGATTATAGGTATTTAACTAGAATGACAATAAAAAGGCTTAAATGCAAATACAGGTTACTCATTTGTTAACAACACTTGGCTTACAGTCCTTTTAATATGAAGATTTCATTTTCCCAAACAGAGAACTCAATGAGACTTTAAGCATGAGAAACTACTTTGATAAAAACAATTAGAAAGTTCTTTGAAATTTTTCAACATTAAGAGCAGAATAATCAGTTTAAGAAAACTTTGTCTTTAATTGAAAACAAAATTCTTATTTTGTTGTGTACTTGATATCAAGACTCATTTGCTTTAATTTTACATAGCATGACCATGTCAATTTTTCACAAACTTTCTACAACTTTCTTTTTACATTCACTGTTCTCTCTCTTTAAATAAACAGCTGTACTTTAGAACAATTACCTTCTTTTACCCTAAATAAAATGAATCTCCATTCCTTATACCTTCTCTTGTTAAAACACACATGTTTTCTAGCAAGCAGAGATGTTTTCTTTATTACTTTAGGTAGTTTTAATTAGAACTTAAAACCATTAGGAACTTTAACTATCAATGAACACTGAAAATAGGCTACGGTAAACTGTAACACCAGCATTCCTTAGATTGATACATTTATGAATATATTTTATCATTTCTGAAAATGTGCCTTATAGCACAATTTTTACTGAGCACAAAACATCTTCATATAACTTAGTAAAACTCTAAAACATCTTCATATAACTTAGCAAAACTCTAAGAATTTTGGTTACCACAAAATTCTTAGGCTGTTTGTAGATATATACACTGTTATACATTAATATACTATTATTATTATTAAGATATTCATTTGTTACACTTGTTTACACACTCTTTAGCAATTATGCTAGATTACTTATAAAATTTTTACTAAACATCAAAGTCAAGCATTTCTTTAAGCATCTTCTTGAAAGATTTAACAGATAACATCAACTTAAACAATTTTAAGTAAACTTAGACAAATGATAATTATAAGGACATGTCCATTTCAGTTAAATTTAAATTATCATTAATGCTTAATATTTTTATTAGAATTTTCTGGAAGTTTTAGAATGCCCAATTTTCACAAGCGCTTGTTTTTAAATTAATTTGTATTAATACTATCTGGAGGTAGAAAAACATTTTTCATTTACACACTTAGACAAACATACAGACTGAGACATAATGATTACAGTTAGCAACACTTTTCATAAAAGAACATATATTCAGATAGATAAACTGATACAAAGATTTGAGATACTGATATCCAATTGCCTTCTTTCGTTTTAGCTTATTTGACTAAAAGTATTTCAGTCTAAGGGCAAGCAGTTTATATAACTGGGTTAAGGTTTAGATGGCCCCAGGCTAACAGGGCTGATGAAGGCTCTGAACTGATAGGGACCTGTGTGTGCCCAGGGGACTGGAAGTTGAGGTGTAGGCCGGGAAGGGAGTAGGGAGGCAATGTTGCTAGGGGTGCTTGTAGCAAAGGAAATGGAGGGATCTTCTAGAAAGGTGACTTGCAGGGCTAGGATTTGGCTAGGGGGAAGGATTTTCAGACTTTTGTATGTTAAAAGTTCTGACAGGCGGTGGGGTGAAAGAATGGTGGTGGCTGTGCCAAAGGTGAGCTTTCTTGCCTCTTGGTAAAGAATAGCTGCAGCTGCTAAGGCGCGGAGGCATGGTGCCCATCTGCGGGTGGTGGTATCTAATTGCTTTGAGAGATATGCTACAGGGGCAGGTATGGACAGTGTGGTCTGGCAAAGGACTCCAAGGGTGAACCCATGGGTTTCATTAACATATAGGAGGAAGGGTTTAGAGAGATCTGGCAGGTGTAGGGCTGGGCCTCATAGGAGAGCTTTCTGCAGGGAAGAGAAGGGGTGGGCTACTGGCTGCAAAAGGGGCTTGGAGAGGGAGCCCTTTGCTGCAGCATAGAGGGGAGCTGCGAGCAATGATAAATTGGGGATCCAGCTATGGAGAAAGTTTGCTAAGCCTAAGAAGGAAAGTATCTCTTCTTTTGTAGAGGGGACAGGGATATCACGAATTAGTTGTTTTTTGCATAGAGTTATGGCTTTTGACCAGGGGTCAGAAGAACACCTAAGTATGAAACTTGAGATGTGGATAACTGTACTTTTTCTGGGGAGACACAGTAGCCACAGTCAGAAAGGTGGTTTAATAGGGTGACTGTATCTTGTTGTGAGATTGCTAGGGAAGGGCTGCATAGAAGAAGATCATCAACCTATTGTAAGAGGGTAGAGTGAAGGAAAGAAATATGTTGGAGGTCGTGTGCTAGCACTTGGCCAAATAGGTGGGGACTGTCTCCAAAGCCTTGGGGAAGGACAGTCCATGTTAATTGGGTAGAGACATGGGATGTGGGGTCTGTCCATGTAAAAGCAAAAAGATTTTGGGAATTGGGGTGGAGAGGTATGGTAAAGAAGGCATCCTTTAAGTCTATTACTGAAAAATAGGTGGTGGAGCTTGGGATGGAGGAGAGGAGAGTATATGGGTTGGGTACTACGAGGACTAGCCTGAAAGTGCTGTTAGGCTTTTTCACTGCAAGTATTGGAGTGTTGAACAGGGAGTGGGTTGGCTTCAAGAGGCCTATTTTTAACAGATTTTGGATGATTGGCTGGAGGCCAAGTTGGCTGCGCAAGGGTAGCGAGTATTGGGATTGTGATGGGAAGGAGTCTGGGTTTTTAAGACTAATCTGCACTGGGCTGCACTTAGCTAGAGATGGGTTGTTCGTGTCCCAGATGGAGGCATTTACAAGGTTTGGCAGAAAGAGTGGAGCTGGAATGGGGGAGGGGACACTCTGAAGACAGAGAAGAAGATGGACCGCTGGCGAGTCTGTTGCGGCGGTGTGAGGGGCGAAAGGAAATAGAAGCCCCTAGTTTGTGTAAAATGTCTCTGCCAATGAGGGGGGTAGGGCAGCATGGGATAATGAGAAATGAGTGTGTGAAAGTGGTTTGAGTTACAGTGCAAGTGAGGGGGGCGGTTGAAAAGGGCTGGTAAGGGGTGCCGCAAACTCCAATGATAGATATGCAAGAACAGGAGACAGGGCCCTTATCCAAACACAGAACGGAGTAATTAGCACCAGTGTCTATGAGGAAGGAAAGTGGGATTTCTGCCACCATGACTGTCACCTGGGGCTCTTCAGTGGTGATGGTGGTGGCGATTCAAGAGAGCTCTGGCCCCGCTAATCCTCATCTGCTAGGTTGAAGATAGCGATTGGGGACGGAGCAGAGTCAACTGGCCGTGTGCTTCTCTGAGCACTAGGACACTCAACTGCCCAATGTCCAAGGAGGTGGCACTTGGGACAGGGCCCAGGGGGCTTTCTCGGGTTGGGGCAAGCTTTTGCCCAATGGCCTGCTTGGCCACACTTGAAGCATGGTTTTGGTGAGGCTATCTTCTCAGGCCCTTGGGAGTTGCCAGTCACGGGAGGAAAGGCCTTAGCCATCATTTGGTGTTTCAGCTGGTATTTATGTTTTAAGGCTTTCTCATCTCTCCCATTGTACACCTTGAAGGCTACGGCTAAAACTTTGAACTGTGGCGTAAGGGGCCCCGCTCGAGCTTTTTTAGTTTTGCTCTTATGTCAGGAAAACTTTGAGCAAAGAAATAAGTCATTAGGAGTTGCCGCCTGTCAGGAGTTTCTGGATCTAGATTGGAATACTGTAAGAGGGCCTGTGTGACCCTGTCTAGGAAGGCTGAAGGGTTTTCATCCTTATCTTTAAGGACATTTTGTAATTTTTCATAATTAATGGCTTTATTGGCTGCTTTTCAGAGGCCTGCTACAAGACAGGTAGTAAACTGGTCTCGGTGAAAGATATCTCAGGGGTGGTTATAGTCCCATCCTGGGTCTCTATCTGGCACAGCTTCTGGTCCCGTGGGGTGGGTGGGGTTGGTGAGGTGCATGTCATCTGCATGGGCTCTATCCTGTTCCCAGATTTGCCTGTGCTCTTTGGGCAGGAAGGTACTAGACATGATGACATGGAGGTCATGGAAGGTGAGATTATAGGATTGGGTGAGGTACTGGAATTCTTTGGTATAGGTTATAGGGTTAGAAGTGTATGAGCCGAGGTGCTTCTCAATTTGCGAGAGGTCAGAAAGGGAAAAGGGAACATGTACTCTAATGACACCTTCGGCTCCTGCTACTTCCCTCAGTGGGGCTAAGAAATGAGCTTTAGTGCGACTGCGAGTGGCAGGCAGACTGAGAGGCAAGGGGATTGAACAGGGGTTGGGGTAGGGAGAAAGCAGGGGAGGTGATATGGAAGCTGTGAAGGGAGAAGAGGGGAGGGTCCGAGGGATGGAGACAGGCGACGCACTTGAAGCTGCTGATCCTTGGCCTGTTGAGCAATAAGTCGGGGGCTCATCTGCAGGATCTGGGTCTAGGGAGGAAGAGGGAGCTTGGTCTAGGGAAGAAGAGGGAGTCTTCAGAGGGTTTGAAAGGATGGCAAGGATATGCTTGGGGTGGATAGAGTTACATAGAGAAGGCTTGTTTTGAAGATAGAAAAAAGCTTGAACATAGGGAATTTCCTTCCATTTGCCTGAACGCTCACAGAAGTTGTGAAGATCCTGAAGGACTTTAGCATCTAAGGATCTACATTGAGGCCAAATTGTTTTGTTGTCTAAAGGATATTAGGGCCAGATCTGGCTACAGAGCCAAATCAACTTGGAGGGCTTTAGATCTGGATGTAGATGAAGAGTTTTGAAATTGCTTAGGAGGCAGCTGAGCAGGGAATCGGCAGGGATGGAGGGGGATGTTCCCATTGTGACTCTTTCGTGGAGTTGCTGCGGCACACCCCAGGCGTCCCTAGGGGGCTCAGAGCTCCAAAGAGTAGCCCAACTCCAAGTGAAGGGTCGTCACCTCTGTCACTGGAGGGGCACCGCTTGCCCTAAGCAAGCAGCAGGTGCCTAGTGCTAGGACTTTTTGGCTGTGACCCTGGCTGTGAGCCAATGGAACAGAAGAGTCTGCTGGGGACGAGAGGGACTGAGGGCGTCACTGACCTGCTGTGGGCCTAGTAGGGGTGCAAGAGGGACGGGAGAAACTATTGGACTGGGGTATCACTGACCCGCTGCGGGTCTAGGGGGCAGTCTCTCGCCTGCTGGGGACGAGAGAAACTGGCTGAGGGCAAGTCTCCCGCCTGCTGAGGACAAGAGAAACTGGACTGGGAGTGACTGGGGGCACAGTCATAGCCAATGAAGGCCGTGACTGGGGGTGGTTCTCTGCCTGCGGTGAGGCCACGAGGGTGCCGGACACTCAAGAGTCAGCCCTCAGGCGCTCACAGAGGCGTTTTAGTCACTTGATGGGGGAGGGTAACTCACTGCTCCTTTGGCGCGGGTGGTGGATGCTGGAGAAGCGTTCAGGGAGATGGAGGGCGCTGAGGAGCCCCCGTGTCCAGAGGGGCTGGGCGCTATCGGATTCCTGGTGCAGCTTGAACTCCCAGGGAAGAGCAGGCAACTGGGAGATCCCAAACCGAGCGGAAACACTAGTGAAAGGGTTCTTTAGCTACCCGACTCACTCGCTCGCAAGGAAGGACACGAGAACACCATCAGTGTGGTTTTATTCCCTTTAAGACAGACAGACAGGATGGCTGTCTCGAGAGAGACAGAGGGGGGGGGGCGTGGAGAGGGAGTGGGAGAGAGAGAGCTTGTGGGTGAGAAAGCGCGCTTTTAAGGAGTAGGGTGTGTTTTACTATGGGGAAGTTGGTGGTTGGGTCTTAAGGGGTGGGGGCAACCATCTGGTTGGTGGTTGGGTCTTAAGAGGAGGGGCGAAAAGGTGAGGCAAGTCCAGACAAGATTTTCAGTGGCCCATGTGCTTGGGAACATGGGGTAAATGGAGGAAAAAGTCTTACAATGTCACTAGATTAAGATTTCTTTTATCTCTAGTATAAACTAATGTAAAAATATTTATCTGTTTTATTTCTAGAACTTGACACATTTGGTCATTAGTGATCATGGAATTTCCTGGATACTTCACAGAGCTTCATAGATCTTTCACACTCACAGAATATATATATAAACATATATACACAGACACACGTGTGTGTGTATATGTTTATATATATATCCTAATACCATTACAGTACCTTTTAAATATATATATACATATTTACATATATGTATATGTATAAAATACTTTTCCATATTTTTACAAAATCAGTTGGGAAAGATTAGTTATTAAACTTTGTAGTTAGAGATGAAACAATGAAGCAGTTTGCTTTATGATGACAAAATTATCTCTGAATTTTTACCTGCATTTTAATTTCACTATGTTCACAAAATTTTTCTTTGGTGTGGATTAAGAATGGTTACTATTCAGAGGTATCAGAAAAAATGTTGATTTAGCTTTTCCCCTATTTGATGTACCAAATGTTGCAGCCAAGGCAAAAGCAGACTTTTGGCTGAATTTGGATGTCAAAGCCAAGGTTTGGGCATTTCTACTGAAAACCTAGGCTTATGATGATGTTTAACTTTATTGTGGCAATATAACTGAGGTGGAAAATACATCCTCACTCATGTGATAAACACATATATCTGATTTTCAAAGTGAAACTCATTTCCACCAAAAGGTAAGCTTTGCTTCCTAAGAAGACACCCTCACCCTTCAGAGCTCATCACCCATGACTAATTATTTAATGCTAACTTTGTTAATAGGCCCATTTTTACATATAATATGCTGCATAGTAATACTTTAGTATTATAATGTGTTTATCTTTCTTATCAGACTGTTCTTTAAGAAAAAATTTAATTCACTGCCTAAGTTTAATGTGTTATTATTGAGGAAATTATAAACTGAGGAGACAAAATTGAGGAACTCACTTTCCTAGTACTAAATCAAAGTGGTCTGGTTAATCTGTGTTAGAGACATTTCAAGTAATGAACAGACTCTTATAGCATAAATAAAGCAAAATACACCATAAAGTTTGTAAATATAATTTGAAAATTCTCTAACATGGAAGAACAATGGATAAGAGCAGAAAATACCATTTTGTAACTTTAAGGGACCAAAGTACTTATCATAGGTAAAAATAAATTCTTACTCATTCTACCTTACAATTTTTTGACAGAAGGGAGTATTGGCCATCATATCATCCAGGAATTCCCCCATGTGCTTTAGTCTATCAGCTGGGAAAGATTCAATTGATTATGAGAGAAGGGCATGAAGTCTGTCATAGTTCTGATGGATTGAGGAGGGAAATGATTGAAAAATGCTGAAAGACAGAGTAGGTCTTGATCATTTTTGCAAAATCTATCATCTGTATACTGGGTACTTATTATAATCTATTCTAGGAAAATTATTATTGCCTACTAACTGACATACATTTTACTTCATTTTTTGACAAAATGTCAGTGATAGTTTTATGGCTAAAGTGATTATGTATGGTAATAGAGAAACACAACTAACAACGTCATCAACTTTATAGTCTTCACTTTTAAAAACTATTGATATTACACACTTTAGCTTATGAAATCAATAATAGATATATCTTAAATGTGAAAATGTGAAAAATACATGACTACATTGTCACTAAATTCAGTCAACATTCTCTTATCATTTTATGTGAATCTAAGAGCACACCTTAACAATTATTTGCACAAAACTCTCATTTAAAAAAAAATCACTTGGAAATGGTACATATATAATCTTTCCAATTTGTAAATTAACTTTTTGAGCTAGAATTATTAAATTATAAATGGACAAATCAGATAATGGAAAATAAAATTTAAACTTTTTTCTTCAATGTATGCAATATACTAGGCAGGTGTTCTTCAGAGAAGCAAAATAGGAAGGAACTTTGCATGGGAGGAAGTCTTATAAAAACTTCCCCACTTAAAAAATTCTTGGATATGTCAAGGAACTTAAAGAGAACATCTGAGAAATATGGATTCTGTGAAAAGGGATACATTTTCCAAGATGTAATTATTGTTAAATTACATAATGCCTTGCTGCCTTAGAATTCTTCTTGGACAACTAGACAAGCCAACAGCTAGCATCAACCCCAAAGTCATTATGAAACCAGAAAGGATTACTTGCTTTATTTTAATCTAATTGTTACATAAAGACTATGATTCAACTTAAACATGTGAAGGTTTTGCATAGTGTTTAAGAGCATGAGGCTTTGTGTTTTGTTTATTGCATATGGGAGGTTAAATGGTTTAGGATTCTGGCAGAACTAGACATTTGATGTAGTCAAAGAAATGCAACCTTCAGAAAAGGGAAAGACAGGACCTTCAGTGTAATTTTTTGAAGTACTTCTGGTGCAGTTGTAATTCTAAGAATAGGGAAAAAAATGAATGAACTGTAAAGATATTTTTGAAGGAAAAAAATGTTAAAATTTCCAATATGTGGCACAATGTAATCATGACTTACATTGTCAGTAATTTCTGCCACTTTAGAATAAAAAGACAATTTCAGAAAAAAATAAATAGAAAGTTATTCAACTATTGAAATTTAAAGGAATTGAAAACATGTTCATTGAGTTTCCATATTATAGTTTTCTAACAATTGATGTGTATCTCATCAGTAGTAACTTCAGAAGCAAAATAAAGATAATTGTGTGACATTATAAAGAATCACCCCTTTGATCAAGAGTAATATAAGTCTCCTGGAATATGCTTTTTCTTTTAAAGATTCCCAGAGCAGTCTGACAATCTAAGTAAAATCAATAGAAGTGAGTTACTGAATTTAGTTCCTAAAAGTTTAAGTTGCAAAACGTGAGCAGATGAAAAATATAAATAATGAAAAGGAATATATAATCCATTATTCAGAGATGATTTTTATAGCAATGAAGGACATGCATTCATTAAAGATTTAAGATTTATTTTTATCTCTTAAATATTAAAAACTGTCTATGACTATCTAAAGCTTAATGCAGCACATGGCCAAGACTCATGCCAGGGGATATATTTTTCTTGATTTCTTGACTTGATCTGCTGTTAGCTTATGGTAATTTCTTATTACAATGTCTATAAAAATGTAAAACCAAGTAAAATAGGCTCAACAAAAACATATTAGAAGAAAATGGTTCTATGGTTGAACAAAACCATAGATAAGAGTAAAAGTGAAATCTTCTGTTTTTCTATTGCAGAAAAAGAATTGCTTCTGTTGTCACTATGCAATATGATTGTGTTTTTATCCATGCACACATGAATATTATGTTCACTAGACAATCTCAAATATATATGCTCAGGGGCAGATAGAAAATTATTTCTGTAATATGAAGAGTAAAAAATAAGTTACATGCAGTTTTTTAAGCAAGATATAATCCTTTTTTTTCTAAACTTAGCACAGCTGAAATCTTACAAAACTAATCCTCTCTAATAAAACTACAATTGGGATTTAATTCTAGTATGCTATCTTTCAGTTCTCTTTTGTTTTATTTTTTATTTTAAAATCAATTTTTGGGGTAAAAATTATATGTAATAAAATGTACTTTTACATTAATAGTTTAATGAATTTTGACAACCATAGTACCACAACTAAGATCAGTATATTTCAACATGCAAAAGAGAGTATATGCCTGGGTTTTTCTTTTTAGTTAATCTTACTGCTCCCTAACCCCAGTAGAGCTTGAATCTGATTTCTGTCACAATGGATCAATTTTGCCTGTCCTAGATTTTTTATAAATGGAATATGCAGTATGTACCTTTTGTGTCAGGCTTCTTTTATTCAGCATATTATTTTTGAGAATCATTTGTAACATTACATGTATCATAACTTGTTCCCTTTTGTTGCTAAATTGTATTTGATTGTACGAAATCCCCCAGTCTCCATTCTTCTTTGATGAAATTTTGGATTGTCTTTGTATTTTAGTTAATACAGTAAGGCTGTTATGAGCATTTGTATATAAACTTTTATTCCTTTTTATTTTGAAGATAACTATCACTTCTTTCAAGCCCCCACCTCGCTTCCCTATGGCAAACACTAGTCTGTTCTTTGTGTTTATGACTCTATTTCTGCTTTGTTTGTTTGTTTATCCCCTTGTTTTGTTTTTTATAAACTACATGTAAGTGAAATCATATGGTATTTGTCTTTCTAAGTCTGACTTATTTAAGTTAACATTTTGCCTTCTGGTCGATCTATGTTATCACAAATGGCAAGATTTCATTCTTTTTTTGTGGTTGAGAAATATTCCATTGCATATATGAACCCATCTTCTTTGTCCATTCATCTATCAGTGAACACTTATGTTGCTTTCACAAACAGGAGTGCATATATCTTTTCAAATTAGTGATTTTGTTTTCTTCAGGTAAATTCCAAGAAGTGGTATTACTGAGTCATATGGTATTTCTATTTTTAGTTTTTTGAGAAACTTCCTTAGTGGCTGTACCAACAGAGCATGTGGGTTCTCTTTTCTTCACATCCTCACCAAAACTTGTTATTTTTTTTCTTAATATTAGCCATCCTACCTGTTTTGAGATGATATTGTGGTTTTGATTTGCATTTCCCTGATGATTAGTGATATGGAGCAACTTTTCATGTGTCTGTTGGCCTTCTTATGTTCAAGAGTTTACTGACTGTTTTCTTCTAGGAGTTTTATTGTTTCAGGTCTCATTTAGGTCTTTAGTCCATTTTGAGCATATTTTTATGTAGAGTGTAAGGCAGTGATCCAATTTCATTCTTTTGCATGTAGCTGTCTGGTTTTTCCAATACCACTATTGAAGAGGCTGTCTTTTCCACAATGTATATTCTTGCCTCCTTTGTCATATAATGATTGACCAAAAAAATGGGGGTTTATTTCTAGGCTCTCTGTCCCACTGATCTATGGTTTATTTTTGAGCCAGTACCATACTCTCGTTTTTCTTTTTTAAGTATCATTGATATACAATTTTATGATGGTTTCACATATACAAAACAGTGATTCAACATTCACCCATGTTATTAAGACCTCACCCCCTCCATTACGGTCACTGCCTATAAACATAGTAAGATGTTACAGTCATTAATTGTATTCTCCGTGCTGTACTACCATCCCAGTGACCTACCTATGTTGTGATTGTGAATTATAGCATCCCTTAATCCCTTCCTACCTCCGCACCCCTTCCCCTTTGTTAACCACTAGTCCCTTCTCAGTGTCTATGAGTCTGTTGGTTTTTTTCTTCCTTGTGTTTCATTTTGTTTTTATACTCCACAAATGAGAGTACCATACTCTTTTGATTATATTTTTGCATTTTGAAAATATAAACACTTACATATTTTAACATTGAAAGCAATAAGAAAGGGAAATCCACACAAGTCCTGACCCCATCCCTTAAAATATCCATCCTATTCCCTGATATCTCTTACAAGTAGCCGTTTTATTTATCATTTGTCTTTCTTGTATTTGCTTTTGAAAAATAAGTAAAGATGTGTATATTCTTGTTTCTCTGCTTTAGGAAATTAACAGGTACTATATCATATAGATGTTTTTGTACTTTAAAAAACAATAGTAATACCCTTAATATCATTCTGTAGACATCTTGCTCAAATTTTTTATGGCTATTTAGTACTCCATAGTATGTATGCAAAAAAAATTATCAAAGCAATGTCCTGTGGATGAACATCTCATATGTTTCCAACATTTTACTACTTCATATTGATACTATATTATGATAAATAAGCTTATGCATAATTTACATGGAATCTTGGAGGCATGATTTCATGTAAAGTTCTAGAATTGGTTTGCTGAGTCTAAAAATAAAAGCATAAATAGGTCATTATATAGTTCCAATTATCTGGCAATATATTGTGTTATCAAATGCTTGAGACTGTGTCAGAGAGAACACATGAGCATAGAGCCCAATGGGATTTAATACATTAGTGTATTAAGTTTTCTACACACTTGAGGTTTTTATTTTTAAGTAAAAAAAGAAATAAAGATGATTTGTGGCTTTTCATTAGGATGTAGAAAGTTTTAAAGAGTGTTGATTCCAAGCTGACAATTAGAAAAAGCAAGATGATCTATATTATCGTAACTTTGCTTGAATGCATCAGAGAATTCAGGACAAAGAACAACCAAATAGCCTAAAATTAAAAAAGTCTTTGCCTCCAGAGACAGATGAGACATGACTTCTGACTTACCTGGAAGAGTGTGAAAAGAATTCAGCTAAAATTATGAACATGCTCTCAATGGCTGAATGTGGACTAGTGTGAGTGTATTGAAACACTGGGAGCCACAAACATACCTACTCGCTGGTGCTTCCCCTAAAAATACACTGGATACTGCCAAGAATGACTGGCTGTGGTGCAGGAGACCAGAGGAAGCCATCCTCAATTGTTTGGTACTTAGGAGACACAAAAGACTAAAGCCACTGGTGGAAGGGCCATAAACCTTTTCACTCCCAGAGCGTAGACAAATACCCATTTCTGACCATGGAGGAAAGGCAGGAAGCCATCCCAGGCCTATATCATCGAACTTCTACCACTGGGCAGCAAGAGTCATCATGGGGAAAACCATCCCTGAGACCCAAGGAAAAATATTCTGCCTAAGATGGAAGCTGAACCAGGCCCTGAAAGAGCACCATCCTCTTTTCTCCATGACCAGATTAACAAACGACACTTAAAATGCAACCTTTATTACATCCAAGACACAGGCAAAGCATGGCAAAAAACCTTCTGTGACATACAGTCAACACAGGAAAGGTCACCACCCTTGGGGCAGGAACAATGAGGAAAGTCACTCAGTAAACCACCACCTGCTTGAAGCAAACAGCGACCAGACATTTGAAGATGGTGGTACACTAAAGGTAATGACCCCAACAGCAAAACCTAAACCAAGATCAATTCCTGACAAAATTGACCCAAAACCACATGCTAACAGCCTAACAGAAGAAGTATATACATTTCCAGACGTCATACTATTTACCAAAGTTTTTACAGTTCTACACAGGTGGTCTATATCATTCAATCAAAATTAGAAGACCCAGAAAGAAGCAAGAAACAGTCATCAGAACTAGGTTCAGAGATTCATTATATATTAAAACTCTTAGAGAAATTTAAAAAATACCCTAAAGGCTCTAGTGGCAAACCATGGCAGTACACAGGAACAGACATAAAATAGAAACTCCCTAAACAGAAGCAAAATAGAAAAAAGTGTGTGTGGGGGGTGGGGTTGGGGGGGGAGGTCATTAAGAGACCTACTGTGAATCCCTAAAGAAGAAGCTGATGATAACAGGGCAGAAAAAAACATTTGGAGATATAGGGATCTACAGTTTTCCAAAAATAATGAATGAAATCAAGCCACAGACTCAATAGAACCTTAAGCATTACAAGTAATAATAACTAAAAAATATAAACATATCATATTCAAATTGCTGAGGCTAAGATAAAGAGAAGTGTTGAAGATTTTTAGAGGAAAAATATACATTTCATACAGAAAATTAAAGCAGAATTCTCATTAGAAATGATGCAACCCAGAAGACAATACAGTGACAGCTTTAAGAGCTAAAATAATAATAATCCTCTCAACCCTAAATTTTATACCTGCAAAAGAATTCAAATATAGAAGTGTTATAAAGACTTTTTTCAGAGAAATAAATGTAGAAATTAACATTTTAAAAGGCCTGATAATTGTATATCTGCCTTCATTTATTTACCTACTCTTCACCACATATTATTTTCAAGGTAGCTGAGCTTCTGTCTCTAGTGTTTCTACATTTCTGTGCTCTTGATATTGATTTCCCTGTTTTAGTCAATGTGCAAGTGCCTGATGCCTTAGTCATTGCTGAAAAAATCCTTACTGCTTGATTGCCTGTATGAACCTCAGAACCTGGCAAACCATAGATTCTCAGTATGCATTTGTTGAATGAATTAATGAAGAACTATTAGCTTCCATTGTGTTTCCAATGTAGTGGTCCTGCTCCTACACCTTGACATGGAAATTGTTCTTTCCTATTACACCCTTTGCTCACTGTGTTCTGCATGTTTTACTAGACCCCATCCCAATTCCTAAATCCTACTAAGTAGATTTGACTGAGGGAGAGCCGACTTCAGACAAGGAGTAGATGTAGTGCCAAGGCACATTCACTCCCGCTGATGCAGGTACCCAGTCAAATAACTGAAAACGGAGTGGTTATGATACAGGAAGGTATATCTAGACACTAAGCTTCACAACAATATGAACCTTTTGTATCTTGTTCACACTCTGTCTCTGGTGCCTAACACAAAATATGTTAATATAATGAATAAAATTCTAGATATTCTAATAAATATCAGTTGGTAAAAAGTTAAGATTTTTCCGTCAGTTTTAGTGCTATCTGGGCTTTTGTTGTAAATTGAAATGCTCCTTGTAAGTCATTTAACAGTGTAGTTATTTGTTTGCTCTTCCTGATTTATTGAATTAAGTCCAAGGTGCTAAGCCCAACTGATTTTAAAAAGTAGGATACTATGTTTCTCTGTTATTCACCTAACATTATACCTTGAAATTTTTTTTTAACTTACTGAAGTTATAAGCTTGCTCATTGGGTATGTTATTGCCATGAAAACTGGTCTGAAGCACACAAGGTGTTTGCATTTTATCACCCATATTGAAAGTATGTATATAGGTAGCAGGCTAGGGAAGCAGAGGGGTCACACTTGTACTTTTAAAAGCTGTAGATGCATACTTTTATAGTGGATAAAGGAATTTTGAGTACTAACTTCTTATTTTGAGAACTAAAAAGATAAAAGTGATGGAGAATGTAAATAAGAGTTAACTCAAAATGGGCGAGTGAATACTTGGAAAGATTGAAGGAAGAGGATTCTGTGGGTTCCTGTTAACAGTAACTAGGAGCAAGGGATATCAATAATAAGAATTTCCTATAAGCACATGAAGCCTAGGTCTGCAGCAATATTTCCACTATCTGGGCAAGTGAATTATTGTACCCTAACCATATGACTATTCTTTGCCCCACTCTTAAACAGTGATATGTATTATACTAGGAAGTGAAGATTTCAAAACAGTTCATTTTGCATAAAGTTTGTGTATATTTCTCCATATTTAATTATATGATAAAATAGCCACGGAGAATCTGAGCATTAACTGTTATATATTCTGCTGTTGGCCTTCAGCCACAATAAAATGTACTTGTAAAAAATATAGATATATACTCGTACATAATATTTTCTAACAACTCATTGATTAACCAATAAAGAGGGAGTGATTTTCAGATAAGAGCGAGACTGAGGTAGCCAGGGTCCTATTTAATACTAGAAAACCTTGAAAAGATCACACCCAGACATGACAGCCAAGTGAACCTTCTTAACAGTCTGTGCTATCTGAGATTAGGAAGTATTGGTTTGGAGATTCACTGACTTAAGTAAATCGTCTACAAGGGGTATTAGAGTACAGTATACTTCAAAGCATACTTCTGAGTATAGGCAGACAGTAACTATAGGCTTATGTTGATTGCTGTTTCCTCAGGAAAAGAGTAAAGATTACCCTCCCAAAATCACCAAGGTAGGCATGTTCATTAGACAGTTGAAGTATGGAAATATCTTCAAAAGTTTTTATTTTAATCATCTCTTTGCATGTAGAAGGAATAGGAATAAATGACCTCTGTATTAGACTTCTATTAAAGTAAAAAGTTACTACAAACTTAGTAGCATAAATAACATAATTTTATTATTTTGCACTTTTGCAGGTTAGAAGTCCAACATGTGTCTCACTTTGCTAATGTCAGGGCATCAGCAAAATTACCATCCTTCCCTGAGCCTCTGTGGGTGAAATGTTTCCTTTACTCTTCCACCTCCTAGAGGCCACCAAGATTATTCAGCTCTGGCTCCCTTATTCAGTCTTCAAAGCCAGAAATCTGGCATCTCTCTGATTATTTTTCTGTAATATCCTTACTCTGGCTGTAGTCAAGAAAGATTCTTTCAAGGACTCAGGGAATTAGGTTGAGCTCATCAGATAATCCAGAATTATCTGCTTGTCTCAAATCCATAACCTTAATTATAAAATTCCTTTTTTTCATGTAAAGCAACATATTCACAAGTTCCAGGGATTAGAGCATAGGCATTTTTAGGGAGTTATTTATCTGCCTACCCACCTTTTGTAAAGTTCAATAATCAGAGATGGAACTAGATTTCCTAAAACCTAATGGTCAGATTTAAGATTAGAAATCACAGTCCTCAACCACATGTTGTTTCTTTAATACAACCAATTATTTGAATTATTTAATGTTTTTAAATATTACTATATTCTAGCTAGATGAATTCTTTTAAAGGAGAAAAAAATTGTTCTTCTTATTGGCAAAGGGTCACAAAGTACCTTGCATTTATTTTAAGTGAACATTTTGTAACATTATAGACCTACAACTAAGATTGTTAGGGAGAAACTTAAAAATTAGAAAGCATTTGGAAGATCTATGCAGGAAATATGCAAAGTGAAGTCCAGTAGATAGAAGCCAGAAACATGACAATGGTTGATATTGTGAGTGGTTTACATGGTTCTGAGACTTTTTAAGAAAATTGATACCTGATAAATCATATTTAAATAAAACTTTTGTACAAATATTTGAAGAAATCATTTGTAGAAATCTTGGGGAAGACAATATTCTTTAGGACATAAAGTGGGTGTTCAAGCTAATCTTAACCTAAATGATAAGGGTTAGGGTGATCCTAGCTCACAGCTGAGTTACTAGGAGCAAGGGATATCAATAATAAGAATTTCCTATAAGCACATGAAGCCTGGGTCTGGTGCAATATTTCCACTAGTCTGGGCAAGTGAATTACTGTACCCTAACCATATGACTATTCTTTGCCCCACCCTTTTTTCATTTTTTTGCCAATGCTAAATCCATATTCGTATGAATCTTAAATTTACAGTAAAATTGGAAATGTGCATTTTTCCTTTGAAATAAATACAGTCATAAGAATTCTTCATACGGGAATTCATATGAAAATTAATTTTTTAAGGATTATATTTGTAAGGTGTTTAGACATTGTGTCCTCCAGCTGAAGCTTTCATTGGTACTATAATAACTGTGTCAAGATAGTCTGTGTAGCAAAAGTAGTTCTCATTACATCTTGGGGACTGACAACTGACTTAAACTGATGTCAGTTGAGAACAAAGAACATACAAGAAAAATTGACAGTGTTACATCTTCAGTTTACTGATGCAGTTGGAAAAACGATATTCCCTAGGAATAAAATGTTCAAAAGAGATCTAAGTTTAAGACACTGTAATGATAAATGAAATTGTATGCTTTCTCTGTGGCCCATAAAATTGGATTTTATTTTATTCTAATTGGTTTTTGATTTAAAACTCCTAGCACAAATAAAAATCTTAAAAGGAGAAGAAGCTTAAAAGAACAATTTGAGTATCTTTATTATATGGAGTTTGACCTGAATAGTTCTCTATTGAACTATGTAACCACTCTTTCATTACTAGAGAATAGTATATTGAATCTTGAAGATGAACATATTGTAGGAAAATCATACAAATTACTTGCTCACCTAAGTCAGCTTCAAAATAATGTTAACATAAGCTAACACATTCATTCATGGCTGATATAACTGTCAGAGAACAAATATTTGTTAACTATTCTTCTATGTGTTCTATATTTTCAGTTTCTTACAGTTAACTATAGATGAGACATAATAATGCTTTAAATGTATAATATTTCAGTGAACTTAAAAAAATAACTATATGCACTTTACTAGATTCTATAGATACAAAATGACAAGACCTTTAAGGATTTATAATTGTGTATGACAAATGACTTTATTTGCCGGCTGAAGAATTAGGAGGATGACATTTCCTCAATGTTTTGTTCAATGCCAGATGTATAAAAATATAATTAATTTGGATAAAAATGAAGAAGAAAGTAGAATTCAAGGGACTGTAAATTATTTCACATGACACATGATGGAAGGCAGCATGGTATTTTAAAATAGCAAAGAATGGGCTCACAAGGGAATCAGGTATATCTCTTCAGAATTTGAAAGCCTGTCATGAGCAAGGGGATTAATGTCTGTTTTAGATAAGTATTTCAAATATAGATTTGTATTTAAGTGAAGGCAGGGTTTTATGCCACAGGGATTCAAGTATGTCTGCTATCTGGGATAATGAATACCCCGTCCCTATAAGTGTTCAGGAATTGATTTGAAATATACTAAAGGTGAATGTTTTGAAAGAAATTTAACCATCATGTAGGGCAACATATATCTGGTGCTACTGGAATTAATCTGACTTTTTAACTTAATTTGAACACCTAGATGGCCCAAACATATAACATTGGCAGGAGTCTGTGTGGATGTATATTTATAACTCAGCCATTGTGTTGACTGTATTGATAAAATCAATGAGTTACAATGGCAGGGTGAAGATTCAGATTTAACTGATATGGTTGTTGAAATTTCTAAAGGAAATAGATTGAACAGTGTATGGATCCTGTTAAAAATCCAGTTATTTCTGACGAAACTCTTTCATGGTTGGTAAACACAGTTTATTAGAAAAATGGTAGATTTTTTTAGGTCAGCCATCTCTAGGTTGCAGTTTAGCTCTTACATTTGCCAGCTGTAACCTATATCACTTAGATTGACTGTAAACAGGCTTTAAGAGTGAAGATAAAGTAAAATGATATATGTAAAGGTTCTATTCAATGACTGACATAGGCTCATAAATGTTAACTTTGTTTCTGTTAATTCAAAATGAAATTATTTTAAGTACCAGCAGAGAAAACCCCCCACAGTTTTTGTTAATAATCCCCAACATAAGAATGCAATTTAAATATGATTCATAAAATAATGTCCACTAAACTTCCATTTGTTTATTTCCTCTCCCATGCTGCCCTAGATCCATCCACACTGCATGGAGACCAGGCTCACCTTATGAAAGCAGAAATTCCTACCTACTGAGTTATAACTAATGAGTAGAAACCATACTGGTCCAGAGTGAGCACTGTTTATGCCCATTAGAGACGATGTAAACTGTAACCACAGGATCATCCAGTACCTAACTCCACCTGAAATAACTGTCTTCTGCAGTTATTGCTGAAACTGTACTTAAGGCCAATAGAAAATTTACCATCCTCCTGTCAAAAATACCTTTAACTGCTGGAAGTTAGAAAAATTTGACAGAGGCAAAGGAATTCTTCAGTGCAGTGTGGACTCATGCAAACATTTCTGAGAGAAGGAAGAAAGCATAGAGATGTTCAAAGAACTAACAGTACTCAATTGGTCCCTAGGACAACATGACAGTAATCATTCTCGGCATGAGTAAATATGTTTTCCTTCTGTATGTGTGGTACATATAATTTATCACCATTGCAAAATAATAAATAAAATTGCATTTATATTAATACTTAACATGCCATTTTGATGTGTGCCACAAAATAGTTGATTTTATTTCTAAAATAGGGATTCACAAATTCTAAAGTTTTCCTTTTTATTAGTTTTATTATTATAATGAAAGAAACTGCAGTTGACTTTCATCTATTTCTAACATAGCAAGTTTGAATCAATAGATTCACCCAAGTGTGGATAGTCACTTGCATTTTAATTTAATATATGGAATTTTTATTATAAATTTTCTATAGTACAGGTACAGATAGACATGTAATGATAACCCAATTTAAATAACTATAGATTTCTTTAACCTTTTGGTTTATTAAGCATCAGTACTTGTCAGCAAGTAGAAATAATTCTTAGTTAAAATAAGCAATAAAAATATCTTTAAAAACCTTTTCTGAAAAATATTATACCTTACTATTATAAAAATATATTTTATTAATGGAGATTTTGAAATTATTTGGAAGTAGTAGAGGAATAAATACATAGCTACCCATATGATTACTAAATGATTCATCAGCCTCTATATACTTTCCCTAGATTATATTATATACTTTTATGCCTTAAAATATTATTATGGGTTTTCCTCTCCTATTCCTCTTCTCTCCTCTTTCTCTTCCTTTACCTTACTCTTTCTTTCATTAATCATTCAACCCTACATCTACCAGTTGGGGGCAGAGCAAAGTGGACCTCATTTTGAGGGGCATCCTAGTTTAGGCTGTCAGAGCCTGAGCAGAGTGACAGAGACATCCATACTGAGAGGCTACTTGGCTAAGGTGTCAAAGTCAAGTGAAAACACAGACTGCATCTACATGGAGAATCACTCCAACTTGGACTTTTGGAATGACAGTAGAGTGAAGAGGGTGACAGGATACAGCCTTCCATGAGGAGTCAGAGTCTAAGTAGAGTCAGGAAAGCATCCTCCAGAGAGGGATGTCTGAAACCAATCAGACTAAAAAGACTATCCAAGTATGTGAACAGCCTGGTGCAGGCTGGCAGTGTCCAAGTGAGGGAAAGAAGGTGGCCCAGGCCTGGAGAAGTCCCAACATGGAGTAGCAGAGCCAAAGTGAAGTGAGAAATGTATCCATGCTGGGGGAAAACTACTGAGGAGAGGCAACCCAAATGCACAAACATGTCAGTGGCTGAGTGTGAGTTACCAGACCTGAAAGTTACAGAGGACACTCATACTACAAGAAGGCCTGGCATGGTAAGTCCGATTATGTGTTGGCTGCGAAGGACCTCTATGCAGATGGGTAGATCACAGCAGTGTGTGAAAGAGCAAGAAAGAGAAGAGGAGTGGAGTTTACTGACATTTCCTGGAGGTGGCTTGAAATGGGGTGACAAATTTCAAGGTGACATAGCATGAAGAGTTAGAGCCTGAGTTAGAAAGAAGAGCATCTTTGTGAAGGTGTGGACTGACAAGCAGTGTCTAAGGAGGCTCTTTACATAGTGAAGAAGGTCTTCACATAGAGTGGTGCTGAGGCATGCAGTGTTGGTGCCCAGATAGTATGAAGTGCTTCCACCACAAGAGGTAGCTCAGTGTGGCCATTTGGACCTGGAGAAGGATCAGAAAGGTATCTATTTAGGAAGAAAGCACAATGAAAAGTTGACAGAACCTACAAATGATAAGGAACGTGTCCACTAGGGAAAGCAGCCTAGCAAAGTTTTTCAAAGTCTGAATGATTAACGAAACCATTCAGAAGTGGGAGCAGCCAGTGTAAGTAGTCAGTGTGAAGGTAAGACAAAGAGAATAATGTGCATAGATGAAGGAGGTCCGTAGCGATGTGTCAGAGTCCTGTCAGGGAGAGGAGGGTGACCATGCAGAGGGTTGGTCTGGCATAGAATGGAAAACTTAGTGGCCGTAATGAGGACAGGGAGGGAGCCTCTGGGTTGGTATTAGAGCCTCGGTGGTCTTCAAGGGTACTGACAAAGGGAAAAGGGTTATTAAATTTAGGGGATAGATTAAATGAACAAATTAAAGATAATGACAGAGGTTTCTCATTTTGGGAAGAGTTACCAAAAAGAAAATTATTGTATTGACACTGGTGGCATCAGTATAACTCATGCTTTTAACTACATAGAAGCAGACAGAACATAGGATTTTTGCTGTTCATTAAGGAATAATTTCTAAAGGACATGCCTTGTATCATAAACATCTGGTAAATTAGATAAAAAGTGGTGGGAAAAAAACATTCACAAACATAGGAAAAGAGTAAGTGCAGGAATTTGTTTTTGAAACTGTATCATCCCTTCTTTAATTTCTTCCCACATAGACCCCCTCTTGATCCTTCTCAGGCTCTGAATTGCCACTTTGGACTATCCTTCCTCATAGAAGCCAGTTATCTTGTTAATTGAAGAGACTGAGGTTGGATTTTGGAGAGACAAAAGCCAGTAGAATTTCAGTGATAAAGTTCTGGAGAGAAGGTGGGTATAGACATACAGATGCACACACCACACACACACAGACACACACACACACAGATATCAGTGGATGATCCTTTGAATCATTCCTTAATGGATCAGCTGAGTAGTGATCTGTGTATGTGTGAGAGACAGCTACCTATGCCTGGGAATAAAATTTGATGAAAACTAAATAATCCCACAGATCAAAGAAGTTCAGTGAACTGCAATCATACACACAGACACACTCAAACCATACCAAAGCTGATCAAAATCAAATTATGGAAAATTAATGATAAATACAACAATAAAAGCAAAAGACATTTTTAAAGGAGGCACAGGGAGGAGAAAAGACCCTTTACATACAAAGAGACAGCATGAACAACACCACCAACTCCACATTAGAAACATGGAAATCAGTATTCCAAGTGTTCTTTATAATAGACTCTCACGAATATATATTTTATCCATTTACCTAGTGAAGTTCTGTTTCATTAGTTGTTTAGTTTATAGACTAACAGGTCTATACATTTTATTTAGTCATATATTTTTTGAAACAAAAAATTCTTATTTACAATTTTATTTGAATTTCAAAATTATCTTCCAAAGGCACTTTGAGAAGTTATGCCAGTGGAAATCTTGACAGGTCTAGTCAGTCTTTTGTGAGGAATTATTGGAGGGACTATGCATGGAGGACCTATTTGGTGGTAGAGAGGGAACTTACATTTATTGAGACTATAGAGACTATACTTTATAACCATACACATATCTGATGTAACTTATCTAATTTCATTTTCCAGCTCGTCCCATTTGTTAATACTGTCTGCATTTAAAAGTTGAAAAATTCTGTAATCAAGCAGATAAGTATTTGAAACTTGAGAAATCTCAAGGGAGTTGTTTAATCTCTTTTTGACATATATGATTAAGCTCTAATACAGGATAGAATGAGGGATTTTCCCTTCTAGATCTCACATGTACTACATTTAGGTTGATATTGAATAAAGGAAAAAAATAATAGTAACAGCTTATAAGTTGATCTATTTATATAATACAGAAAAAACATCTTAATTGAGGTATGATTGACATGTAAAAGCTGTACATATTTAATGCATACAGCTCGATTTGTTTGTAGATAAGTTTATACCAGTGGACATCACCACCATGAAGACCATAGACACATCCTTCACCTCCCAAAGATTCCTCCCATCTCAGTTATTATCATTATCAGTATTATTATTATTATTATTAGTGATAATTGTGTATGGTAAAATCACTTAAAAAAGATGTACTCTCTCAGAAAAACTTAATACTGTATTGTTAGCTATAGACACTGCTATAGAGCAGATCTTTAGATCTTATTTTATGTAGCTCAGACTTTGTACCCTTTACAAGTAACTCAAACCTTTGTACCTCCTCCTCCCCCTCTTTTCCCCCAGCCCCTGGTAGCTGCCTTTATATTTTCTGCTTCTATGACTTTGGCTATTTTAAATCCCACATATTAGGGAGATCATTCAGTTTTTGACTATGTCTGGCTTATTTCACTTAGCAAAATATCCTTCAGGTCCATCTATACTATTGCAGATGGCAGGAATTCCTTCTTTTTTAAGGGTGAATAATATTCCATTGTAGTACATACCAAATTTTCTTTATCTATTCATCCATCAGTTAAGCATTTAGGTTGTTTCTGTATCTTGACTATTGTTTATAATGCTACAATGAATATGGGCACTCAGGTATCTCTTTAAGATCCTGACTTCAACTTCTTTGGATAAATATCCAGAAGTGGGAAGGAGTCATATGGTAGTTTTATTTTTAATTTTTTGAGGAATTGCCATACTATTTTCCATAATGGCTATATCAATTTACATGTCTACCAACAGCTCATCTTTTGTCCACATTGTCATTGTCCAAATACTTGTTATTTAAAAAATAATAATATTCATCTTAACAGGAGTGAGGTAATATCTCATTATGGTTTTAATTTGCATTTCCCTGATGATTAGTGATGTTGAGCACATTTTCATGTATATCTTCTTTAAAGAAATGTCTATCTATGTCCTTTGCCCATATTTTAATGGGATTATTGTTTTTTTCCATACTATCTCTCTTAATGTTTCCATTTCAAAGGATGGTTTCTAGTCCTTGAGACAGACATTCCCAGGTTGTAAAACTGGCAAGAGATTTGGAGACTGAGAGAAGATTTGCATATCAAAGGGGCAGAAATACTCTAAGAAAAGAGAGGTCAAGAGCTTATAGTCAGGAAGAAATCTTTCTAAGTTTAGTCAAACTGAGGGAAACATAAAGGCCATATTGGTCAGATAGCACAGAGGTTAGATTCAGCGACTAAAAATAGACTGCTTGGATTGAAACACTGACTAGCTGTTAGACCTTAGAGTATTTAATCTCTCTGTGCCTCAGTCTCCTGTCATGTACAATGGTAATAATAACAAGGTTGTTTGAGGATTATATTAGTTCATATTTTTAATAAATATCCAGCACATAATAGGTTAACTATATAAGCAATTGTTAAAAATAAATTATTTTATTTATTCCTTTCAAGAGCCTTGTAGGACTTACTATATTCCTATTTTATGCATAAAGGAAATGGAACCCAGACAGATAAAGTTACTTTATAGATCCAGCCTATATTAGAACATAGGAAGTCTAAAGCTCAGAATAGGCTCTAAACCGGAAGGTTCAATGAGACGTTGATATACAGGTAAACTGCTATGGAAATTCTAGTAAAGAAGGCTTCAAGTAAAATTACAAAGGCAAAACTCCCAATGTGGCAACATGGTCTTTAATTAAAAAAAGGAAAATGTTTTGAGATCCTAAGAGTTCAGAATGAAGTTATAAATGGAAATGTGCATTTCTGAGAAGGTTATCTTGTCATTAGTTGATCATTATTTTCTACACTTGTGAGAAAGAGAAAAAAGATTGACTAACTAGTTACTATGTGGGGACTACTGTGCTACAGACCTGCACACTTTCCCAGTATTAGTGAGAATTTGCTTGTGTTTTGAGTGATATGAAAGCACAGACATGATTAGCACTTCTTTCTCACACACAGAAATGTATCAACTATTAAATACTGGTTAATGAAGGGAGGCCTTAGAAAAATGAGTCTTTGTAAAAATAAATAGAATTTTAAAATCCAAAATTCAAGTGGGATGAATTAGGCAGTCTTCATTTTTATGACACCTTCATGAGATCTTTATTTTTA
>JAQQAC010002172.1:29582033-29615291 GCA_029783875.1 Phataginus tricuspis
CAAAGTAGATCTGACCCATTCATAGATAAGTAGAAATTGATTATGTAATACCTGCATTATGACATTATTTATAGTCCATCTAACTTGAGTTAGAAGGAAATTCTATTTATTTTTAAACAGAAAACAAAGGACACAAAAGAGACTCATATTTACTAATTACCATGTATAGGAAAGCAGGAAATGAAAAGGGAAACATAATTAGCATGGAAAAATGGGTGCATGACCCTACTAATTAAACTGAGGGGGCATTTAGTACATAAAGAATTTTAGCTCATCTTTTTTAATCATTTTCTTTTTACTAACAGTTTCTCTGGTACTTTCTTCTGTTAAGAAGTCCTCTATCTGTGATGTCACAGGTGCTATTATCCTCATGAGGTGAAAACTTCAACCTGGTTAATAGGGCCATTCAGAACATAAATCTGAGTTCAAATCAGCTAATAGAATAAATATGTGTTTTGCCAGTATGGGCAAGAGAGTAAAGTTTTAGTTGTAGAGAATAGATGCTGATGGATCATTTTTAATCACATAAAAATGGACTGCTGTTCAAAAAAAGACTATCAAGCAATTCAGTTTTTTAATCTATAAAATGAGAAGGTCCAACTTTACCAGAAAAAACGTATTATATATAAATTTTTCAATGTCTCTTGTTTCTTTTTTAAAAAGTTTTATGGAGATTCAGTTGGTATACAATAAACTGCACATAGTGAAATATACACTTTGGTAAGTTTTGACATACATATATACCTGTAAAATTATCACTATAGTCAATATATAAAGATTGCTCCCACATGCTCCTGAAGTTTCCTTATGAAACTTTTTAATTCCTCTTGCTCATCCCTCTTTATTCTCAGGAATCACTGATCAAATTATGTTATTGGAGATTAGTTTGTATTTTTAGAACTTTATATTAATTGAATCAAAGTGTGTACTTTTTTTTGTCTGCTTTCTTTCATTTAACATAATTATTTTGAGGTTCATCCATGGAACAATGTATCAATAGTGCATTCTTGCCTATTGCTGACTAGTATTCCATTGTATTGATATACCACAGTTTGTTTATTCCTTTACTTGTTGAATATTTAGATTGTTACCAGATTTTTTGGTTATTGGAAGGTATATTAGCAATTTTTAAGTGTGACCATCCATATTCCTTTGCTTAAACATTTCCTATAGGCTATATAACAAGTAGGTATAAGTATGGTTGTCACTTTAATTTTTAATCATCTGACATATTAACTACATAGTCATTCTAATTTTTTAAGAGAATATGACCTAACTAAGTCAATGGTGTGGATCATTTTTATTTTGTATATTGAAATCTTTCAGAGTAATTGAAACAAAAAAAAGTCAAAGATAATGAGTTATTGAATATTTCCTCTTTCATTTTTACAATTTTACCTCAGTGATACCCAAATCCCAGAAGCCCTTTATATCACTTGCATCTGATTTTACAATAAAGAACATGTTATGCCCTTTACATGAGTAGAAAACCAGGATATTATTTGCACACTGGGGCAGTTATTCTGTTTATTTTGCGTCACCAAACCAGACAGAATGAAAAGATTTTTCAGTTATTTGTAAGGCTTACAAGGTTAGAGTTGATGAAGATCACAGTAGATTTAATCTAATGGCTTCATTATTATTTATTGTAGTGTATTGTAATAATGATTATAATAATTGTAAAAACATTATTATAATAGTAATTGAGCATATTTTTGTATAATTAAGTCTTGAATTGTCAATTTAATAATGTGAAGTGGTTACAGTAACCTTGACAAGAATATTTTTGGTAGGTAGATGAAAAGAGGACTAAATGGAATGAGAGAATCCTTATAATCTGCTTTACAAATAGTTTAAGACTGTAAGAAATTTGTGAACACAGTGATTATATATATATATTATATATTACATATATGTAATTCATTATATATTGTATATATAATATATTATATAAACCATGCATGCACATAGATATACATATATGTTATATATGTATGTATATATAAAGCTTTCCCCAAATGGAATATTCCTGAATATTTCCTCTTTCATTTTTCATTTTCATTTTCATTTTCAAGAATATTTGGAAAGAGTTCTCAAAGAGGATTCTTTTCCCTTTTTCCCCCTTGTATTGGTTGTATACTGATACCCAGAGTGACCTTGGAAGGTATGTACTGACAATGGCAGAGTTTCTTTTAGCCTAGATCATTGAAGGACTGCATGGAGTTTCCCCTCCACCCACATCAATGATCAGGATCATCCTTCTGAAACTTTAATTGTAAGCATGTGGGATTTTTATATAGTCTATACTACTGTATTATGTATCACCAAACCTCTTCATTCTTTCATCACATATTTTCTGAATAGCTAGTATCTGCTAGACACTTTTTTATTTATTTGACAATGATTTATATAATGCTTACTATGTGCCAGAGATTCCAGTAGCACTTAACACACATTTATCCCTTTAATCATAAAATAGAAGTAAGAGGAATTGTTAGAAAAAATTGCATTGGTTCAGGTATAGGTGGTAGCTTGTTCTGAAGTGGTTGTGGTGGAGGCAGTGATAAACAGTCACGAATGGCATATATTTAAAAGGGAATTTATAGGTATTTTCCATAGTTAGATGATGTATGGATGAGTGCATAGATGAATGGCATATCATCAAGAATCTATGCCTGTTCTGAAGGTCAATAATCTGAACAAGCCTTGGTAGGGGCATCCTTTCTATCAATATCTGAATAACATTCTAATATATATTTGTGTGACAGCAAACAGTCCAGTACCTCCCCAATGCTTCTGAAGACTCATGAAGAAAATCTATTTTTTCCTAGTTGTTTCTTTCTACATGTGACTTAAAATTGTTATTTAGTGCTTTTCTTCCATTCATCACTGATCATTTCATAATTTACTCTCTGTCTTGCTGTATTTCTCTCCAGTATGCTTCCTTCTCTAAATATGGAAGGCAGCATCTATCTCTTTTACCCAAGGTGTCAACAATACAAGTTCATTAAATAAATTTTATTAAGATTTGGAAATAGCTATATGTAAAAACCATACATGAGATATTTCTGTATTTCAAGTTTATTTGAGATGCTAATTTGAGGAATTTCCTGTGGCTAACTTTGTAGTTAAATTTCCAGTTGCTTCTGATATCTAGGGCAAATATTCCTTCCCAAACATGGGCCCTATCATATTTGTGATCTCACAGATTCCAAAGCCATAATATCTTGTACTGGCCTCACAAAGGAAACCCAAATCCATTGCACTTATACTGACTTATGCATCCAGAGATGGAATTTTTATATCATTGAGAGCAGTTTTTCTGTCCAATCTCTGTAAATCCACCACTGTAGAATAGGTGTTTCCTTTGTTTTCCATATTCAAAAAGCATGCAAGAAAACATTGCAGCAGCCCCACCTTTTCTTCCTCGTACACACACATGTGTGTACACACACACACATACACATAATCATGTAGTCCTGAGTATTATAGTTAATTTCAGATATTTACCTCTGCCAACACAAAGAATTGTCAACATTTAAAATTAATTGTTATTGTAGTTGTTTTGTCTTCTGAAGGCTTCAAAGGTCTCAGATAAAATTTTTACCTATGGCTTAAAATTCCTCCCAAAACTACAAATGAAAAGCTATTCCATATTAGTTGCACTATTTGTAATTCTAAAGCAAACCCTAGTGATGATAGCTTTTCAACATGTCACATAAAATGAATATTGAGTAATTATAGGGAATATTTTTCATCTGATAGGATAACTCCCCATTTCTGATTAAACATTAAAACTATTGAAACTGATAGGAACTGAAACTATTACTCCAAATCAACAGGTAACATACATTCACCATTTTGTGCAGTTAACTCTGAATAATCATCCCAGATATTTATAGGCTTTTGCACCTATGTTAAATATGAACATGGTAGAAAGGTATATTTTCCACCAATTTCAGCAGAAGAGTTTAAAAGACTGATTGTAACAGTTTTCATATTATTCTACACCACTATTGCGACTATAGTTCCCTGATCAGATACCTTTGGAATTAGCTATCTTATAGCCTGTCAAGCGTGTACTCATGGATGTTAGTGTTATGTGTAAGCTATATCATGGTGCATTGGATATAATATTCTTCATTGTAAGGTACAAGAGAAATTTAAGGAACAAAATCAATATGCTCCTTCTTATTTATTGACCTTGTCAAAATAGGAAAGCAGCAGTAAGCCTGCACTCAGAGTGTGGATTTTTCACTGCTACCTTCATTCACTGCTAACAGCATTGTCATTTTCTTATAGGAAGCCTGAGCTTCATTATAACTACCAATAATTTTGACTCACCTACACCTAATCTATGCTGTGAGTTGGATCTTCTTTATCACTGACATATGAGAAAACTTGGAATTAAATCTATACTATGCCAAAGCAACTAGAGGCTCTTTTTAAAAATCTAGAACATTATTTTGCATGACCCATAGCAAAGTCCCTATTTATAATACACAACATTTTTTAATTAAGTATCATTGATACACAATTTATGAAGGGTTCACATGAGCAACATTGTGGTTTCAACATTCACCCATATTAACAAGTTCTCCTCCCCTCCACACCCCATTGCAGTCACTGTCCATCAGAATAGTAAGATGCTATAGAGTCACTACTTGTCTTCTCTGTGCTATACTGCCTTCCCTGTGACCTACCTGTATTGTGAGTGCTAATTATAATGCCCTTTAACCAACCCCCTTCTCCCTCCCTCCCCATCCACCCTCCTCATCCCTTTCCCTTCGGTAATCACTAGTCCCTTCTTGGTGTCTGTGAGTCTGCTGCTGTTTTGTTCCTTTAGTTTTGCTTCGTTGTTATACTCCACAAATGAGTGAAATCATTGGTACTTGTCTTTTTCCACCTGGCTTATTTCACTGAGCATAATACCCTCTAGCCCATCCATGTTGTTGCAAATGGAAGGTTTTGTTTTCTTTTTATGGCTGAATAATATTCCATTGTGTGTATGTACCACATCTTCTTTATCCATTCATCTACTGATGGACACTTAGGTTGCTTCCATTTCTTGTATATTGTAAACAGTGCTGCGATAAACATAGGGGTGCATATGTCTTTTTGAATCAGTGAATTTGTTTTCTTTGGGTAAATTCCTAGCAGTGGAATTCCTGGGTCAAGTGGTATTTCTATTTTTAGTTTTTTGAAGAACCTTTATATTGCTTTCCACAATAGTTGAACTAGTTTACATTCCCAGCAACAGTGTAGGAGGGTTCCCCTTTCTCCATATCCTCGCCAGCACTTGTTGTTCCTTGTCTTTTGGATGTTGGCCATCCTAACTGGTTTGAGGTGATATCTCATTGTGGTTTTAACTTACATTTCCCTGATAATTAGCAATGTGGAGCATCTTTTTATGTGCCTGATGGCCATCTGAATTTCTTCTTTGGAGAAGTGTCTGTTCATATCCTCCATCCATTTTTTAATAGGGTTATTTGCTTTTTGGGTATTGAGGTATGTGAGCTCTTTATATATTTTGGATGTCAGCCCCTTATTGGATATGTCATTTATGAATATATTCTCCCATACTGTAGGATGCCTTTTTGTTCTACTGATGGTGTCCTTTGCTATACAGAAGTTTTTTAATTTGATGTAGTCCCTTTTGTTCATTTTTGCTTTTGTTTCCCTTGTCCAAAGAGATGTGTTCAGGAAAAAATTGCTCATGTTTATATTCAAGAGATTTTTGCCTATGTTTTATTCTGTCAGTTTTAGGGTTTCATGAGTTACTTTTTTTCGAGTTTACTTTTGTGTATGGAATTAGACAATAATCCTGTTTCATTCTCTTACATGTAGCTCTCTATAATAAACAAGTTTTTAAAAAAATCTTTCAGTATGTGATTCTAGGTAAAAATCATTTTATTCTTAAAGGATAGTCTTAAAGAGACATAGCTCAGCTATCATTTGTAGAGTGTCTTTAGTATTGCATTAAATGTGTACATTTTTTAAGTTTCATAATTTAAGGTGAATGATTGCCTTTTCTCATAAAGACAGTTTAATTTTCCCAGTGATTCCACATTTGGGAAAGTTGTACTATAACTGGAGATAATTGCAGGGTCCTCACAGAAAAACTTCAAGTGTTTTTTCTCATAAAAGATAGCAGTGGAAGAAAAGTGTCATTTTACTCAACTAAAGGAATATTCAGTCAGTCCATTGGAGCCATGGGTACAGATTAACTCAGTGCTGAACTAACATTTCCCTTGCTCTATCTATTGCATGAAATCTTTTGGCATATTGTAGATGCTGTGGGACAGCTGTGTTTGGGAGTTCTCTCCTTACGTACCAGGTGAAACCTCAGCCTAGATGGGGGAGGGTTCTTGACTCTGAACACGAAAGAATTCTCAAGCAGGTCAGAAAGTGTAGGTAAGGGAGGAATTCATTAGAGGGAGAGTAGAAATGAATGGCAGAGGTCTCACAGGCAGCTAAGAGCCGGAAAATGCAGAGGTGCAGAGGGAAAGTTTGCTAAACATTTCCTTGGTATAGAGCAGATTCCCTTGCCATCTCTTAAAACCAGGGTCACTTGGCATCCCAAGTCCGCTTGGATCTGCACTGCATGGGGACTAGCCCCTAACACCCCAGGGTTTTGGGGACCTGCAGAACACAGGATGGAGTGAGATTATATTCTGAGAACTCCCCAAAGAAAGGAGATTTTCAGGTGGCCTCCTGCAGCTGCAGTTCTGTCCAGGTCACCCAGGCAAGGGGAACTTGCAGGCCCAAATCTGAGCTCTCAGCAGCCTCTCCCTACTTATCAGGGATAAAACGAAGACTTGGAAATGGAATGAAATAGCAAAAAGACAAAATGCAGTTAAGTTGAGCAGTGAGAAAGCTTTATTTAAAGGTATGCACTTAAAGAGAAAAAAAGGGTGGGGTTTCTCAGAGAGGAGAAGAGCTAAAAGACTGGGGTTTATGTCTTCTAAGCATTTTTCAAAGGGCCAGGGGGTATAGGTTTGTAAAGTCTCAAAAGTGCTTATCTCTGGTGAGACACACTGGGTCTCTTTTCTTCTATTATGAGTCTTCCAGGTAATTCTGCAAAATTAACTTAACACAATAAATTGGTTAGTTCCTCCCCAGGATAGCAGCTTCCCTTTGGAAACTATCAATCAAGACTACCCAACCTGCCCTCAAAGTGGATTGAGTTATTGTCTGCTTGCTAAATAATATGTTAGGAGTCTTACTTCTTAACTTCCTGGTTTTTAAAATGGAATCTTAGCTTTAAGATGGAATCCTTCCTATTTTTACTATACTGTTTATATCTTAGCATTTTTCATCCTAGGCAGGAAAAATTAACTATGATGCTTGTCGCAGGTCTCTGCCCTACATCATAGAGGTGACACATATTTTATTTTTGAAACTTCACCTGTAATATATTGAATGCAGTGATTTCAATATACATTTACAATTGTTTAAAATTCCTCCTCCTTTTAAAATTTTGCCTGGTGTTTCCCAGTCTTCATTAGCTTGTTAAATTTCATTTTCACATGTTTAGCTAGATATCCATCTACTTTTAGCAAAGTCTAATATTTCATCAGAATCCCATATGTAAGTATATCTGAAAATCTCTGGAGAATTATTATTTGCTCCACAAGTCCATACTAGCTATTAAGTATAGTAGCTAAGTGTTCGTTGCCATATTCCTGCTATTTACTTTATCTATCATCACATCTCAGTGATGATAACCTCCTACAGCTTCTGGAGAAATGCCTTTCCTAAGCTGCTACTGCTTTCCACATGGCAGTTTCATTTCAACTACAATTCCTATCCTTACCTCACTAGGGTAATTGTTGAAACCAGATTATCCCTTGAAATAGGATGTTCTTAAAGTTACAGAGATAACAGTAGGGAAGAACAACTCCTATTTCCTAGGACTACTCTTGCAGCTAGCAGACCCTGACTTATCGTTCTGGAGCCCTGTCAGGTAGAGCCCTGCCTAGTCAAGGAGAGGCTCTGTGATACACAGCATTTCTCCCAAAACTTGTGGAAAAATAAACCTGTCCCTGTCAAATTCAATCTTCATTCCATGATACCCACAGGCAACAGGGTTTTCCCCCAACTTTAGCTCAGAGACATTTATCTTTAGCCCTCATTTTCCTGTCTACATATTGAACTCCCCTCAAGGTAACTGACACTATTTATGTCTTGTATCTTCAAGGGAAACCTGCCTCTAATTCTATATCAAAAGACAGAATACAATAGGTACAATATGCTGTGAGGGGGAGGGATACATGCTTAATTCATTTTCTGCTCTTGAAGAGAGGTTACGAACTCAAAAGGCAGACAGGCTGTCCAGGTACCAGATTTTTTCTCCCTCTTAATTAGTGCACAAATCACTGAAAAATGCTACATCCTTAACATTTTCCTGACATATTGGTTCTTTATAATTGATTTTTAGAAGTTCCCTAATGAGTCAGCACAATGCTATAGACTGAAGGAAGTAATTTTATTCAACATAGTAATAATAAGAGATTTTGAAATTATTTTTCTTGCCTTTAATCCATCAGTGTGGTTTTCTCTGAGATAGAATTTGCTGTGAATATTAAGTGCGTGGCCTGAATTAATTTATGATGGTTAAGGTATTTGTTTAACCAAATTATGCATCATGTGTTCATCGAGGAGAAATTAATAAGGATTATTCAGGATATATGAGAGGAACTCTTTGACTATGTAATTAATTTAAACATGTATAAACAGATTGTTATGTGAGCTATTTAGGCATATAATTATAAGTCATTAAATTGGCACACCAATTCATTTAGATAACTATAAATGGTAATGGTGTTGTCTAATGTTTACATTTGCTTAAAATGTATTCAAAATGTTATAATATATTTAACTCTATTCTGTTTGTTTTCTTATTGTATCATGCCGAAAAGTATTCCCATTCATCTTTATTTAAATATTACTTCGTTTTTCTTTTTTTAAATTGTGAAACAGTCACAAATCTATAGAAAAATCAGAAATACAATGTAAAGAATATTTTTTCTTGAACTATTTAGGAGTAAATTGCTAACCTGATAACTCATCACCCCTAAGAATGTGCTTTCTTATAAACATGGACATTTTCCTAAACAGACAGAAAGATCCACATAATTTAACAAAGCTTAAAATTGATGCATTGCTAACATCTAACTCTCAGAAGCAATTCAGATTCTATCATGTTCCAATAATCCTTTATGGCAAGATGAACCAAGTCAGAACCATTCATTGCATTTGCTTTAGCTTTATCCAAGTATGATTGACAAATACAAGTGTCGACATTTAAAGTGCAGGTCGTGGTGATTTAATATATATTGTGAAGGAATTCCCACCATCCAGTTAATAAACACACCCATCAGCTCATGTATTTATCTTTGTTTCTGTGTGTGTGGTGAGAACATTTAGGTTCTACTCTCTTAGCAAATTTCACTGACAGAACACAGTGTTATATAGTCTCCAGGTTTCACATTGGATCCTCAGACTTCATTCATCTTATAGCTAAAATTTTGTACCCTTTAACCAACCTCTTCTTATTTTTCCCCATCTCCAAGCCCGTGGTAACCACTTTTATGTTCTCTGTTTCTAAGAGTTGGACTTTTTGTTTTAGATTCCACGTATAAGTGATGCCTTGGGGTGCTCGTCTTTTTCTGTCTGGCTTTTTACGCTTAACTTCAAGGTCCATCTGTGTTGCAGGTTTTCCTTCTTTCTTATGGCTGAACAAATACTGCAATGTGTGTGTGTGTGTGTGTGTGTGTGTGTGTGTGTGTTTGTGTGTAGTCTTCTTTATTCACCCAATGATGGGCTCTTAAGTTGTTTCCATATCTTGACTATTATAAATAATCACTGTGTTTAGATAACATGTCTTTTGGGTCTCTAGTGTAGAACTGTTCTTAACTTGCTTTTTGGCTTTGATGATGACAGTTGTTTTGTGGACTGTCCCTTAATTTATACTTACCTGGTATTTATTCATGATTATTTTCATGTCATGTATCTTCAGCAAGAATATTGCAAAAGTGATTATTTGTTCTTTTCACTGAATCTTTTGTACTGTGCAATTTAATTTGTCCTATTACTGTTGATCACGATAAACTTGGTATGTTGCAGGTTTCTCGATTGTAAAGATTCCCTAGTTCTTCTTATAATTTGTAAGGTTTAGGAAAGATGTAATTGAAAGTATGCATAAAGTTCATTCTTCATTAGATTACACATGCACACATACACATACACACATGCTCATGGAATTTTCTCAGTTTTCTTTGTATTCAAAGGGTTATTATCATCATTTATTTAGATGTTCAAAATATTCCCAGGTTAGCCAGTTGGGGCCCATTTACTCTGGCTTTGTGTTCTTTCTCCTGTTTCCATCATTCTTTTCACACTTCCTTGCTTTTAGGCAAAATAATATGTTCCAGGCTCAGTCGTAATTTTCCTACCCCAACTCTAGAATTAACTATTATTCAAAGGAGTCCTAATTCATCTTAGTAGAAAATTTAGAAGCCAAATCTAATTGTGAGGTCCACTTACTAATATTGGAGCCTTGCTGTTCCCCAGGCTACACACACAGACACACACACAATTAACTGTATATTTTTTCTTTTTTTTTGCTATTATTAATGTACAATTACATGAGCAACATTATAGTTACTACACTCCCCCCATTATCAGTCCCCACCACATACCCCATTACAGTCACTGACCATCAGCATAGTAAGATTCTATACAATCACTACTTATCTTCTCTGTGTTATACTGCCTTCCCTGTATCCCCCACCCCACCACTACATTACGTGTGCTAATGGTAATACCCCTTTTTCCCACTTAACCCTCCCTTCCCACACATCTTTTCCAGTTCCTTTCCCTTTGGTAACTGTCAGTCCGTTCTTGGGTTCTGTGAGTCTGCTGCTGTTTTGTTCCTTCAGTTTTTCTTTGTTCTTACACTCCACAGATGAGTGAAATCATTTGATATTTGTCTTTCTCCACCTGGCTTATGTCACTGAACATAATAATACCCTCTAGCTCCATCCATGTTGTTGCAAATGGTAGGATTTGTTTTCTTCTTATGGCTGAATAATATTCCATTGTGTATATATACCACATCTTCTTTATCCATTCATCTACTGATGGACACTTAGGTTGCTTCCATTTCTTGGCTATTGTAAATAGTGCTGCAATAAACATACGGGTGCATATGTCTTTTTGAAACTGGGCTGCTGCATTCTTAGGGTAAATTCCTAAGAGTGGAATTTCAGGGTCAAATGGTATTTCTATTTTGAGTTTTTTGAGGAACCTCCAAACTGCTTTCCACAATGGTTGAACTAATTTACATTCCCACCAGCATGTAGGAGGGTTCCCCTCTCTCCACATCCTCGCCAACATTTGTTGTTGTTTGTCTTTTGGATGGTGGCCATCCTAATTGGTGTGAGGTGATATCTCATTGTGGTTTTAATTTGTATTTCTCTGATGATTAGGAATGTGGAGCATCTTTTCATGTGCCTGTTGGCCATCTGAATTTCTTCTTTGGAGAAGTTTCTGTTCAGCTCCTCTGCCCATTTTTTAATTGGCTTATTTACTTTTTGTTCGTTGAGGTGCGTAAGCTCTCTGTATAATTTGGATGTCAACCCCTTATCGGATATGTCATTTATGAATATATTATCCCATACTGTATGATGTCTTTTTGTTCTATTGATGGTGTCCTTTGTTGTACAGACACTTTTTAGTATGATATAGTCCCACTTGTTCATTTTTGCTTTTGTTTCCCTTGCCTGGGGAGATATGTTCATGAAGAAGTTGCTCATATTTATGTCCAAGAGATTGTTGCTTATATTTTTTTCTAAGATATTTATGGCTTCATGACTTACATTCAAGTCTTTGATCCATTTTGAGATTACTTTTGTGTATAGGGTTAGACAATAATCCAGTTTCATTCTCTTACTTGTAGCTCTCCAGTTTTGCCAAAACCCGCTGTTGAAGAGGATGTCATTTCCCCATTGTATATCTATGGCTCCTATATTGTATATTAATTGACCATATATGCTTGGGTTTATATCTGGGCTCTCTAGTCTGTTCCATTGTTCTATGGGTCTGTTCTAGTGGCAGTCCTAAATTGTCTTGATTGCTGTGGCTTTGTAGTAGAGCTTGAAGTCAGGGAGCCTAATTCTCTCTGCTTTGTTCTTCCTTTTCAGGATTGTTTTGGCTATTCGGGGTCTTTTGTGGTTCCACATGAATTTTAGAAGTATTTGCTCTGTTCATTGAAGAATGCTGTTTGTATTTTGATGGACATTGCATTGAATCTGTAGATTTCTTTGCTTTAGGCAGGATGGCCATTTTGACAATATTAATTCTTCCTATCCATGATCACAGGATGTGTTTCCATTCATTGGTATCTTCTTTAATTTCTCTCATGAGTGTCTTGTAGTTTTCAGAATATGTCTTTCATTTTCTTGGTTAGGTTTATTCCTAGGTATTTTATTCTTTTGGATGCAATTGGAGTGGGTTCTTTATGGTTTTTTATGTACAATATCATGTCATCTGCAAACAATGACAGTTTGACTTCTCCCTTACCAATCTGGATGTCTTTTATTTTTTGAGTTGTCTGATTGCTGTGGCTAGGACTTCTAGAACTATGTTGAATAAAAGTGGGGAGAGAGGGCATCCTTGTGTTGTTCCCAATCTTAAAGGAAAAGCTTTCAGCTTCTCACTGTTAAGTGTAATGTTGGTTGTGGGTTTGTCAAATATGGCCTTTATTATGTTGAGGTACTTGTCCTCTATACCCATTTTGTTGAGAGTTTTTTATCATGAATGGATGTTGAATTTTGTCAAATGCTTTTTCAGCATCTATGGAGAGATGTGGTTTTTGTCCTTCTTTTTGTTGATGTGGTGGATGATGTTGATGGATTTTCAAATGCTGTACCATCCTTGCATCCCTGGGATGAATCCCACTTGATCATAATGGGTGATCTTTTTGATATATTTTTGAATTCAGTTGGCTAATATTTTGTTGAGTATTTTTACATCAATATTCATTAGGGATATTGGTCTGTAATTTTCTTTTTTTATGGTGTCTTTGCCTGGTTTTGGTACTAGAGTGATGTTGGCCTTGTAGAATGAGTTTGGTAGTATTCGCTCCTCTTCTACTTTTTGGAAAACTTGAATGAGGATGGGTATTAGGTCTTCACTAAATGTTTGATAAAATTCCATAATGAAACCATCTGGTTCAGGACTTTTGTTCTTAGTTAGTTTTTTGATTACCAATTCAATTTCTTTGCTGGTAATTGGTCTACAAATTTTCTGTTTCTTCTTGGATCAGCCTTGGAAGGTTGTATTTTTCTATAAAGTTGTCCATTTCTTCTAGGTTATCCACTTTGTTAGCATATATATTTTTTAATGGTATTCTTTCATAATTTTTTGTATTTCTGTGGTTTCCATAGTGATTTTTCCTTTCTCATTTCTGATTCTGTTTATGTGTGTAGACTCTCTTTTTTTCTTGATAAATCTGGATAGGGATTTATCCATTTTGTTTATTTTCTCAAAGAACCAGCTCCTGCTTTCATTGATTCTTTCTGTTGTTTTATTCTTCTCAATTTTATTTATTTCTGCTCTAATCTTTATTATGTCCTTGCTTTTACTGACTTTGGGCCTCATTTGTTCTTCCTTTTCTAGTTTCATTAATTGTGAGTTTAGACTGCTCATTTGAGATTGTTCTTCTTTCCTGAGGTAGGCCTGTACTGCAATATATTTCCCTCTTAGCACAGCCTTTGTTGCATCCCACAGACTTTGTGGTGTTTAATTATTGTTGTCATTTGTCTCCATATATTGCTTGATCACTGTTTTTATTTGGTCATTGATCCATTGATTATTTAGGAGCATGTTTTATTTAGCCTCCATACGTTTGTGGGCTTTTTCATTTTCTTTGAGTAGTTTATTTCTAGTTTCATACTTTTGTGATCTGAGAAACTGGTTGATACAATTTCAATCTTTCTGAATTTACTGAGGCTCTTGTTGTGGCCTAGTATATGATCTATTCTTGAAAATGTTCCATGTGCACTTGAGAAGAATGTGTATCCTGTTGCTTTTGGATGGAGTGTTCTGTAGATGTCTGTTTGGTCCATCTGTTCTAATATGTTGTTCAGTGCCTCTGTCACTTTATTTATTTTCTGTCTGGGTGATCTGTCCTTTGGAGTGAGTGGTGTGTTGAAATCTCCCAAAATGAATGCATTGCATTTTATTTCCCTCTGTAATTCTGTTAGTATTTGTTTCACATATGTAACAGGTGATCCTGTGTTGGGTGCATATATTTATAATAGTTAGATCCTCTTATTGGACTGACCCCTTTATCATTATGAAATGTCCTTCTTTGTCTTTTGTGACTTTCTTTGTTTTGACGGCTGTTTTGTCTGATACAAGTACTGCAACTCCTGCTTTTTTCTCCATATTATTTGCATGAAATATCTTTTTCCATCCCTTTACTTTTAGTCTATGTATGTCTTTCGGTTTGAAGTGAGTCTCTTGTAGGCAGTCTGGGTCTTGTTTTTTATCCATTCAGTGACTCTATGTCCTTTGATTGGTGCAATAAGACCATTTACATTTAGGGTTAATATTGATAGGCATGTACTTCTTTCTATTACACGCTTTAGATTTGTGGCTACCAAAGGTTTAAGGGTAATTCCCTTACTATCTAACCGTCTAATTTAACTCACTTTGTATGCTATTACAAATACAACCTAAAGATTATTTTTTTTTTCTCCTCTTTCTTCCTTCTCCATTCTTTGTATGTTATGAATCATATTCTGTACTCTTTGTCAATCCCTTGGATGACATCTCTTTAGTCTTAGGAATATTTCCATCTATAAGAGTCCCTCCAAAATGCACTGTAGAGGTGATTTGTTGGAAGTAAATTCTCTCAGCTTTTGCTTATTTGAAAATTGTTTAATCTCTCCTTCAAATTTAAATGATAACCTTACCAGGTAGAGTATTCGTGGTTCAAAGCCCTTCTGCTTCATTGCATTAAATATATCGTGCCACTCCCTTCTGGCCTGTAAGTTTCCTGTTGAGAAATAATGATAGCCTGATGGCTTTTCCTTTGTATGTGATCTTTTTTCTTTCTCTAGCTGCTTTTAGTAGTCTGTCTTTATCCTTGATCTTTGCCATTTTAATTATTATATGTCTTGATGTTGTCTTCCTTGGGTCCCTTGTGTTGGGTGATCTGTGCATCACGATGACTGGAGAGACTATCTCCTTCCCCAGACTGGGGAAGTTTTCAGCAATTACCTCCTCTATGGCACTTTTTATCTCTTTCTCTCTCTTCTTCTTCTGGTACCCCTATTATGTGAATATTGTTCCGTTTGGATTGGTCACACCGTTCTCTCAATATTCTTTCATTAGAGATTCTTTTTTCTCTCTGTGCTTCAGCTTCTTTGTATTCCTCTTCTCTAATTTATATTCCATTTACCGTCTCTTCTACTACATCTAATCTGCTTTTTAAATCTCTCCATTGTGTGTTTCATTTCAGAAATGGAATTTCTTATTGATTGAATCTCCATCTTAAATTCTTTTCTGAGTTCTTGAATATTTTTCTGTAACTCCAAAAGCATGTTTATGATTATTTTTTTGAACTGTCTTTCAGGAAGATTGGTGAGTTCAGTTTAATTTGGTCCAATTTCTGGGGTTTGTGAGAGTTTGGTCTGAACCATGTTCTTTTTACATTTCTTATTTCTGTGTGGTGCCCTCTATTGCCCAGGAGCTTTAGTCTCTGAAGCTGCTCAGCCCCTAGAGTGAGGGTGGGGGTCATAGGGGAGTGGAGCTGGTGCCTGGGGGAGGGAAGATCTGTTTCCTGACTCCTGTCTGCCCTGTCTGTCTCCAGTATCACAGCCAGTGGGTTGAGAACTGTATATTTTTACTTCCACTTTTTTTGTCATCATCATATATGTTTAAATTGAAAATTGTGAACTCAAATCCGAACTCCAGATGACTATTCAATATCATGGTGTTTTGTAGGTATAATTCCATTCTTAAACTTTTCAGAAAACTGTTTTCCATCTTACTTAATAAAATTACTTATTTGGTTATTTCCCCAATTTATATGCAATCTCCCATCTCTGCCACCCCTCCCTTCTGTGCATGGATGCTGTCCTTGACCTACTTGGGCTTCATGACCACACTCTAGTTTTCCTTAGTGGGAATTGCCCCCGCCCCATCTCAGACTCAGTCCCCAAAAGAAGCTGACCCTCCAGGGAAGATCATTCCTGACCTCACTCAGCTCTGATGCACTGCACTGGGAGGGATGCCTATATTCCCACATGGACATCCTTCTCACCTGTTTGGGATCCAAAGCCTCTTGTATGGCTTCCCCTTTGATTCCCTCCTCTCCCAGCTTAGGCTTTTACACTCCACTTTGTGCAGCTGCTGCAGGAGAAGGCGGGAGTGGGACATCCTGCACCACTGCTTGCTCTGCTCCTATTAATGGTGTTAGAATTGAATTGTTCAGGAAGAGAATTTAACAAGGAAAAGGAAAGAGAGGAAAAGAGGAAGGGGAAAAGGAAGATAATGTGGAAGTGAAAAAGGAAAATAATTTTTAAAATTGTTTTATGTAGGAAAGTAATACAGACTTAATGTGACAAATTAAAAAACTGAAATACTTGAAAAATTAACTTTTCTGTTTCTGAGGTAATCAGTTAGGTAAATCAACCCTTCTATGTCCATATCCTACAAACATTCCTTCCAACATATGTTTAGCTTTGTGATTTGATTTGGGTATTTATTAAAATGTTATATTTGGATGCATTTACATCTGTATTTCACTTTCTTGATTACTAAATATATACAAAAATTTAAAAACAAAATGTTAGGCTTTTAATTATTGGTTGTTTGAACACAGGTGTTTTTTATTATTGTTTTTTGTGCACTGTGAATCATTTAAAATGGTTTTAAAAGATCTGTACGATAAAGCATGAACTTATTTATGGGAAACAAATGGTTTCTTGTTTAATTATAGTATAAAAATAGTCTATGCATTCATTTTGAGTTCCTGCTTATTCTAAAGACTACTCCACCTAGGTAATTAAGTTTCCAAGTGAGACTCAAAGTTCTGTGCTAAGGAGATACTTATAGTCAGGTACTTTCCATTGCCAAAGTCTTGCATAACAAAGATCATTCAAAATGAGTAAAGAACTCAAATGTGCATCAACAGGTGAATGTATAAGTTCATCTAGGTGTTATTTTGTATATTATAAAAATATTAATTTGACTTTTTTTCTTCTACACATAAAATTATAAAAAATAATTATTGAGGTTCCATTCTATTAAAGTTGAAATAAAATGATATTTGTAATAGAAATTCCCTTTACATGTTTAGAACTATTCCTATATTTTTATAATAGTTTGTTTATCCTATGTCAATATTATAGTGTTTCAAGTGGCGAGTATTTTAAAAGGTATTTTATATTTTTATTTCTAACATATAACTGCTGTCATAACAATCCATTTTTCTGTATAATGCAGTTGTTAATTTATAAATAGGAATTCCTTTTTATTTTCTGATTATTATATTTTATTTTCTTATTTCATTATCAATAACCCAAAATAGACCATCTTATTATAATGTAGAATGATGTGTAGATGTTTCATTTTTTAAAAATTATATATGTATATGAGATTAAATAGACATCATAAAAATTTTAGTACAGAATAGCATATTAAGTAAGAATTTTTGTAATTAGGTACTACCAGACATCACTTACTAGCTCTTTGATCTTTAAAATTTATTTAACCTCTCTAGACTTCAAAGTCTTTAGTTATCACACTGAATAATAATAATAATGAAAGCCTACTTCCTGGGTGATACAAAATTAAATAAAACAATGTAGCTAACATATTTAATAATTTATAAATTAGTAAGCATGCAGGGAAAATCAGCTAAAAGGAAAATGTATTTAAAGAGTATAGTAACTTAGCAATTAGTAACCATTAAATAAAATAACCATTCCTACTATTTGTAAGAATTATAGAATTCAACCATAAGGCTACATGCTCCTGGGGAAATTTAGTAATGATTATTCAAATTAAAAAATGCATGGTTTGAATACCAAAAAAATCTTGTTAGCTTTTGATAAACATGGAAAATTAATTTAGCTATTTTGGTCTATTTATGACATATAAATTAGTGGTAAATGATTTTAATAATTGAGTTGCTAAATCAAAAAAAGGTTTTTTTGTCCCTTTGCAAATGAGTTTTATGTCCCTTTGTAAAATTATAATAGAAAAATCACTGCCATCTAGAAAAGGCATTTTGTGGTCATTTGATAGTAAAATATGTAACATGTTCTTCTAATCTAAAAATGGTAAACTGAAAATATGTGGATTAAATTCCTGTTTGTAATTCAAAATACGTGGCAAAATATACTGGAGTAATAACATATAATTCCATATTTGGATCATTCAGGGCAATCGTTTTCTTTTACTTTGTATTTGAGGGAGTCTGCACCTGTGAGCATAACTTCTTACTCACTGAGATGCTCTCTCAGTGAAATTGCTAATTGCTTCCAAGAACTTCTTATACTGTGAGAAAACTTTGTTGTTTAAATTGTCTGTAAATCCTTGTGGACTCTGAAAGATGTGGGAAAGCTATAACATAATAGGCTTTTCCGATGGAAATGCTCTGTTCAGTTAGGTAGTAAATTGCATCTTTGATAGATACATGGTTAAGTGCAATGTTATAGCACAGTAAAGAGAGAAAACAAATGTAAGCATGAGGGAAGAAAAGAAAATCAAGAAAAATATGCACAACTAATTTAAAGAAAGGGATTGAAGAAAAGTTGTGAGGGTAAAGAAATAGAGCATTGAGAACTAGTGATAAGGATAAAATTGTAAGAAGGATATTCAAGCATCTTTTCCATTTCATGGCCTTTTTTTTTATTAACTAGTAATTTTCTTTCTGTGAAATTAAGGTGTTTGAGCATGACATTTTCAAGTATATTTTAAAGGTTTATTGTATTAACCTACAAATTTTCAATAATATAAAAATTTATGATACCATTTTTAAAAATTATGTTTATCTTCATAGTTCCTCCATAAAATAACTGTCATTAGAGTGCTCATTTCAAATGTATTAGTATTATGCAAGCACTACGAGTTTGGAGTCACCAGAATAATTTACTATATATGTCAGCTAATAAATATTGATAGCTTCCTGTATTACCAGTATTCTATTATATTCTTTCACTTTCTTTTCAAATCAAATTATTGCAAGTAAGACCTGAATCTCAGACAGGACTGTGCATCCCACAAGATCACACCTACATAAACTCTCCAAAAATATGGAATTAAAATCAAATTTTAACGATTCAAAAGATACAATGCAATTTCTACACCACCAGATAAATTTATTGGTCAACAGTAAGGCAATTTCTAAGAATAGAGATGTCATTCTCTTTAATTCACCAAAACTTCAGATGGATTAATATAATCTCTATATGCCAAAATCAATTAGGGGACTTTGAATTTAGGTATTGCTGAAAGATCAGGTCAAATGAAAACACCAAGAATTATCACAATCCCTGAGAAGGTAGAATGATATCCTGGAAATAAGGAAAGAAACAAGCAGAATCTCTCAAATACTCACAAGGTTAGTCCATTTCCATGTGTAAAGTAAGCCCTGGATTAGAAGGAAAGTTTGGACAATCCCTGGAACAAATGCAACAGGAAATGAATGTAGTGGCCAGGAAGTCTTATGTGAGAGTTGGCAAAGCATTTATTTCTTCATCCTATCCAATGGATCCTTAAGTAATTTTAGACTCTCTGATAAACCTCTCTGGTTTATCCAAGCCAAAACAGTTTCTGTTTTTTACAACTGAACCCCGGCTAATCACCAAAGTTATTACTGCTCAGTGCGTTTGGGATATGAGGAGTCAGTGAATCCTCTAAGTTACAAAACTGTAAAAAAGATTGAAACTATAGTGTAGGAAACAAAAGGCACTTTAACTTTGTAATATATTTTGTTACTTAAATTACTAAAACAAAAATGCCAAACTGTTACGCTTGCTAATTATTGGTGGTGGGAACACAGGTGTTATTTATTATTGTCTGTCTTTTTTTCCCTGTATTCTGAAACATTGAAAGCAATAAAAAAAGATCTATATACTATAGTGTAAACTTATATATGAAGAAAAAAACCAAATGCTTCCCTGTGAAATATAGGTAAACCAAAAGTCTGTAAATCCACTTTGAGTTCATGATGACTGCTAGACTGTTCCAACATGGTGCTAAGTTTGCAAGTAAGACCCAAAACTCAGTGCTCAAAAGACCATTTAGGTACCTTATATACCAAATTCTTGGATGAAAACATTAATGAAAGCTACCTCTGCTATTCAAGACAATACTTTTGAAAATATTTAATTCCTTTGTAAAATATCAAACACCTTTTCTTTTATTTTGCACTTTTTTTCATTTTCAAAAAAAGCAACTCCTTACACTGTTTAGCACTAAACATATTTAGCCTTTTAGAAGGCAGTGAGTAGAAGCCAGAATACCTGAGTCTATAACTCCCTCTGTCACTCTGTAGTTATGTGACATTGCCTAGTCCTTACTTTGTGTATTTGAGAAAAGAAAGGTTGGGCGTGTTGAACTATACAAAATGTGAATAGATGTTTTCAAATGTTTTCTGCTCTTTTCTTTTCTCATAAGAGTTGAAAGCTTTAGTTTCAAGGAACTCTCATTTATCTTAGAAGAATAGAAGATAAATCTTCTTATGGTAAAATATGCTAATGTTTGGACACTCCTAAAACAATAACTTATCCAAAATTCCTAATTTGCAAGAAATGGAGTTTGGATATTATAAATAATTGCCTTAAATTGTGACCTACACTGTGCATTGCTTAGTAATATAGGCAGTATTTTTTAAATGGTGCTTTTGAAAATGGAGTCAACACTCTTAAATTATGCTACCCATAAAGTAGGCACAAGTAGCTATTTACTTTCCATTTAAATTAGTGAAGATTTTGAAAACCCAGCCACATGTGGCTGGTGGCCACCACTGGACATTTCTGCCATTGCAGAGAGTTCTATTACCAGCATTGCTCTAAAAAGTTAGACCATAATGATATGCATTGACCTGTGGTAAAAAGAAAATCATGCAAATTTGTTGCTAGCAAGATTAGTATGAGAACTGAAAGCAGCGTAAGTGGGATGACAGAACCTAGGAGTTCAATAAATCGTAGAAATGTTGAAAACTGTAAATGTTCTCTCATTTATTTAAGTGTATGTCTTTATAGAGCATGGATACAAATTCCTCTGTTTATTAAAATCATGTGCAACTTTATACATAAAGAAAATATGTATAGGGAATTAGAAGTAACTATGGGGGTTAGTGTATATATATATGTATGTATGTATGTGTGTGTGTGTATATATATATATATATAGGAGCTAGAAAAAGATCATGAGAGAATTGAGTGTTGCTTATCACACTCAACAAGTATAAACAAAGCCAATGCATTCTCCATGAAGAAAGCAGTTGTGCAGTCTCTCCTGTCTGTTTCAGAGGTGAACCCTCTGGATGCCCTGCCAGATGTAATGTAGCATCAGAATTTAATGAGCCCCTTGTACCAGGACTTGGTTGACATGCAGCCCAAAAGGGAAGTAGTGGGGAGGCTTTGGTGGAAGAGAGAAGGGATTGTTGCTTTACATTACATAAACTGTATCACTGAAATAATGAGTGATGTTGCCTCAAAAGTAATTGTTCTCAAACAGAAATAAAGTGAAAACAACTTCTGCTATTTTGGGCTTTTCTGTTTTGTTTTTCTCTGTTAGTTCCCCTCCCCCAAACTGTTATTGAGGTGTTGACAAGTAAAAATTGTATATGAAGATGCAAAACTTGATGTGTTTATACACACACACACACACACACACACACACATAAAGAGTCAAGCAATTTGACATAACTTTTATGTCACATAGTTAATGCTGTCTTTTCCTTTTTCTTTTTTTTGTGGTGAGAACACATATCACCTTTTAGTGAATTTCAAATATATATTACATTATTGTTATCTGCAGTCATATTGCTGTACAGTACCTCTCCAGATCTTATTCATCTTGCATAGCTGAAATTTTACACCTTTTGACCAATATTTCTCCATTTCTTCCTCTTTTTGGCCCTTGGCAGCCACCATTATGCTCTCTGCCTCTGAGTTTGATCGCCATTTTGCCTGTCTTGTGACTGAGGAAATCTGCTGACTCTGTGTGATGACTAAGAAGCAGTCATTCTTGTAGTGTTGGACTTGGTAATCATGATTTTATACTCTTTCAGGGTGCAGTGCTTGACTGGAAATGAATAACAAAAATTTAAGGTAAACAATTATTAGAATGGAATGCACAAACTTGAAGTAAATGGTTATGGCTAATATGTTTGGTTACTTAGAAGAGAAACCAGAAAGTATGATAGTGTGAATAAGATAAAAATTCAGTTAGTGTTTCCTTTAAATATTTGACAGAAAAGTAAGCATTACTATATGATAATTTTACTCTGCATTTTTATTTTTGTCAATTTTTAAATTAAGAATTTTTTACAAATTAAAGAGAGTATGACTATTTGAAGCGTGATGGTATTTCAGAGATCATTTTGAATTTTTTTCAAATGAAATGACCAGCAATTCATCTTTCCTAAAGATACTGGTAATTATTTAAGTATTGAACATTGAGTAAGTGTAGGAGGAAACAGTTTGACATTTTAAATGCTTGACGTCTTTCTCTTCCTCTAGTGGATAGACACATATATTCATAATGTTTCGTTTCATTCAAGTTATACTCTAAATGCAAATTTTTGAGGTGGAAACAGAAGTCTCTTTGCTTTGTTCTGTGTCACACATATTCCCAGATGTGATGATATAAGTTATAAGTACATATGCCACAGCAGGTAGACTTAGTAAAGAAAATTGCCACATTAAATGACATGAATCATCAAACAGTTACTTTTTAAATTGTTCATGGGATAACTGTGGCACAGTGGTTCGCCTCTAAATAAAGGTGCTTAGAGTATCTAAAATACCATTAGTTGATCCAAACATAATTCTGACCAGGTTATCAAATCATGTTTGTCATAGCTAGAGAAAAAAATGAACTACAGAAATTCTATCTCATTATTTAATGCTGACTTAACACTTCCCTGAGATTTAGTAATAGCAGGCAAATTATACCCCCTCATGTAATCCATATTGCCTAGAAAAAGGAAATTAATTATTTCATATACAATTGCTTTTCCTAAGGAAGATATTTCCTTATACTGATTCTCTGATGTAGAAGAAAATGTTGTATCAGAACACTTTTAAGTGACTTCAATAAACAGAAAAAGTAGTGATTCATATAGATCTTTAAGTGATATAAGAGATTTCAAATGAATGTTGACTTTTAAATAGCCCTTTGTAGCATTCCCTACCCTTTCTTTTAGGTTCATAACCCATATAGGGAGATTAATCACACACACACACACACACTAATGGAGTGTGTATTAGACCCCTTATTGTGCCGCCTCTGGTCTCTCAGCCCCTCTTGGTTGCTTGCTCCTCCCTAGTCACCTCCATAGAGACTGACTGTTAGTAACGTTCATGGTTATATCATCACCAAGAGTGGTGACTGGCTCTTCCTTTTACTTTCAGAGATAGATGAAGCATCAGGTCACAAGTTATGATATTTGGCTTCCCCAGGGAGAGCTTTAAGAACCAGGTGATGTGACCTAGAATTTCAGAGGAGTAAAGTTTAACCAGTGAAGGAGAGCAGATGGGAAGGAAATACAGATAAATCACACCTCCAGCCCTTCTCTACTTGCCTGGTATAGGGCACAGGGCTATTCCACATGGATAAGTGGTTGGTTATGTCTGTGCTGGAGCAACAACCAGTTATATCCTATCTTCTGTACCTTTCACTCTCATTGTCCTGGGATTGTACTTACTAATAAAGAGTTAGCACTTGAATTTGGCCCAAGTAGAGAATTTGGCCCAAGCATCTCTGCTTGTAGTTTGCCTCCCTTTTCCAAGGGACTCAGTCCACAAACTTATAGAGATTGAAACTTAAAGAGGTTAGCAGCTTTGAGGGCTCCAAATGCAGAAAGTGCACCACAGCTTGCCTGCCAGCTTCCAACATAGTCTCTTCATTAGGATCTCACTCACAGAATTCTGATTAGTGGGTTAACCCGTATAAATGACCTAATAGAAAGTTCAAGCTAGGCACATACTATCTCTAATACACAGTACAATAAGAAGTTGGGTGTTGTTTTTGGTGGTGAGAGGAAACATGAAGCAATTTTTCTTTGCTGAAAAGATTGAGTGTTATGAGTCTGCCCATATAACCCCCCAAATGTTACTTACCTGTCAGTCTTCCAACTTTTGCGTGGATTTATTAACCATCCTTCCTGGTACAGGTGTGATAACACTTCAGCCAACTCTACTGAGACTGAAACTACTGACTTGCCAAGCAAGAGGATAATATTCATATAGTGAACACTTTGGATATCAGAGAGTAAAGACGCTTCAACTAAATCCTGGCATGCTCCTTGATGGCAAATGGCAGGGAGTTTGTTATCCCTGTCCCATTAGCACGTCTTTCTTTGTATTCTGTCTAACTGTGCAAAGCCTTTCTGGCATTTATGGGACAGAGATATAGAAGTATAAAATACATCAATTTCCACTACTGTTCAGATAGAGAAAAGACAGTGGTACATTGAATTGGCCCAAGGGCCCCACCATAAGCTTCTGTGAACATTAGCTAAACTCATTAGCTCAACCCAGGTATCCTGTTACCCCACAGAATCTAGTAGGAAGGTGGTTTGGGTATTTATGTCCAACAGAGCAATGAAAGTTTGAGTTTCTCTATTCTCTGAAATTCCCTAGCACATTTGGACACTTACATATGGCCATAAATCCCTCTTGGAGACAGTGAGACCTCAGGCTCATCCCAGATAGTCTTTTTCCTTAAACCATCTGAGCTTAGTATAAGGAGGCGTGAGCAATCAGGGTACACGAAAGGAGAGACCAGTCTCATTCCATTAAGGAAGGCTCATTTACTTTCCTTTTTAACCAGTTCAACAGCTACTTGCAGGTCAACAAAAGGTCTTTAGAATGTTTTCAATCTTCCCAAAGCCACATATCCAGTGGAGGATCATCATTACTGACACTCTTTATTTTCTCCCTGGGGTACCCCTGCCTCTGCAGTCATAGATATATTGTTTCTGAATGAGGCCATTGGGTTTCCACCCTTAGACTGACTCAGGCTTGTCTCACATAGTACTGACAACTCTAATGGAATTTAATTAGAAGCAATTGTTGCCTGATAACATCTCTTAGGCTCTTAATAAATTTTAACATAAAAGCTTATAGAAAGTTTGGATTGCAAATTTTTCAAGATTTTGTTGGTTCCTTTTGTATTCTCCAGCGGGTCACATTTAGCAGCACTGTAAACCCAGTATGTTAATCAGTACCCCATCTATGGTTTAGCATAAGAGTCTCTCTTTTGGAAAATCTCTCTGAGAGGCTACAGTTCCCTTAAAGAAACCAAACAAAGCAAACAAACAAAACAACACACGCACACACACACACACAGAGCAAAACAAAACAAAAAACTCTGAGATGTTTTCTGTTGTTCCTAAATGTATCTAAATCTGGCATAATGAATTGCAGAAGGTGCTGAGCCATAAGACAGCCCAGCTCTACACATTCATCTTTAACAAGCTTTATGTTTCCCATCACTTATTTTACAATTGATCCAAAGTTCCAATTATTCACTTTGTTTCTGCACTTAGTGGTCTCAAACTTCCCTAATTCCATGGTCAGTGTAGATATTTATGTAACTATCTTTTGAAATGGTGGTGAAACTTCTGAACATTCAAGATGAATCTTTATGGAGCACATCTAAGAATGACTGCAGAGTGGTGAGCAAGATCCCTTTTCCCTATTCAGTGGAGAATTAGCAGAAAGAGGGCACCATTTGAAAAAAATATATTTTCTCATTTTTGTCCTGTAACCACCAACCTATACCCTCTCACTGATACTCAGGAAAATGAAGGGCCATTTATTACCAGTTGCCCATAGAATTTGATTAACATGTTTGCTCCTTACTCCCTTGGACTTACCTCAGCTACTGGGAATCATCAACAAGACCCTCAACTTTCCTCTTGCACAAAATTATTTCTTTGTCAGCATCCATCCTCAATGACCAAACTGTCAAGAACTATGAATAGATTTTACCCTACTTGTTTGTTAACAAGTTAGCTTCATACTTACTGGTGGAAGACATGCAACTCCTGGGTGAGACAAAGACTATTACTCACAGTGCAGCATGAAATAAATACATCAGATCATATCAGTTCTTCTTCTTGCTCTCAAATCCCACAAGGGTGATACTGATGAACCCAGGTAGAACCAGGTACCTTACCTGCCTAACCAGCTACAGGTAAGGTACCTTGACATTGGAACCCAAATCTTTTATGGGCAACAAGGCTCCTTGTCCTTTGTTGTGAGATAGTCACTATATCTATCTTTTATGACTGTTCACTATATAAACATCCAAGAAGACTGCCCAGAACAAAAGACTATTAGTGTTTCTGCTTAAAAGAGAACCATAGAGAACTGGTTCGTAACAATTGAAACTTGTCCCATAGCACAGTAAGTGGTGTATCCTAATGAACATACCATACTGTCAAAAAAGAATGTTTACGCTGAAGTTGTTTGGTGTAGTGTTCACTGAATATCAATTAGGACAAAAATTGATTGATAATGATGTTCAGATATTCAGTGACAATGATTTCTTTCTCCTTATTCTATCAATTGTGAGTCAGGTGTGCAAAATGTCTAATTGATTGTGGTAAAATGGTTTTTCCCTTTTGTTCTATCAGTTTTTCTATATGTAATCTGGAACTTTGATATTGGGCACATAAAAAATATTATTATATGTTGTCTTTCTAGTGAATTGCTTTATTATAATAAATAGTTTCTCTTTATTTCTGACAACACTCATTATATCGAAGTCTAATTTTATCAGGTATCAGTATAGCCATTCCAGCCTTCTTATGCTTACTATTTGCATGGTGAATCTTTTTCAGTCTATTTACTTTCAGCTTATCTATGACTTTTATATTTAAATTGAATCTCTTATAAACAGCATAAAGTCCACTTTTACACGTGTCTATTCTGACAACCTCTGTTTTTCCATTAGAATGTTTAATATGTTAACTTTTAATGTAATAGTTACAATGCAGTTACATCGAGATGTAATAATTGATTCACATCACACTTTTGAGTCTGTGATCAAGATCACAGGCTTGTTTTTGTAGTAATCAATAATGTAATTCTAAATTTCTATGAAAATCAAAGATTTTGGTGTATACTACTTGATATCAAGACTTACTGTAAACCTACAGTGGTAAAGACAGTATGGTATTTGTGAAAGTACAGACACAAATAATAACTAAATTTAATTGCAAGTCCAGAAATAGACATGCATGTGTATGGTCAATTGATTTTGATAAATACATAAAAGCAATTCAATGAAGAAAGGATTTTTTCTCAACAAATTATACTATTGAAAAATTCACATGCCAAAAAATAAGAAAGAAATCATTGACCAATACTTCATATCATATATCATGTATAAAAGATAACCCCATGGATATAAATCAAAATATAAAACTTGAAAGTATAAAACATCTGGAAGAAAACCTAAGAGAAAACCTTTAAACTTTGTGACTTTTAGCTTGAGATATCTTATCTATAACCATTAGCAAGAATTATAAATGAAGAATGATAAATTGGACTTCATCATAAATTAAGAACTTTTGCTCTTCAAAAATATTGCTAAGAAAATGAAATGCAAGTCTCAGATGGGGAGGAAATATTTGCATATTTTATATGTATAACAAATAACATACTCAGAATATATTTTAAAAATTCCAAAACTCAATGATAAAAACACAAACGACCTAAATAAAAGGAAAAAAAGGCAAATGTTTAGAACAGACAATTTACCAAAAAAAGGTATATAAATGGAAAGTAAACTTTTGTAAAGGTGAACAATGTCATTAGTCATTAGGGAAATAGAAGTTAACACCACAATGAAACAGCACTACACACCTATTAGAATAGCTAAAATAAAGATATCATCGTCATTATCATTATAAAATTGACAATACCAAGTTCTGAAAAGGATGCGGAGAAACTGGAAATCTCACAAACTGCTGAAGAATGCAAGGCGACATAAACAAGTGGGCCAATAACATCACTTTTTAAATTTTTTTATTTTTTATTTTTTATAATTTATTATTTTTCTTAATTTTGGTATCATTTTTCTACAATTACATGTGCAACATTATGGTTACTGGACTCCCCACATCATCAAGTCCCCACCACATACCCCATTACATTCACCGTCCATCAGCATAGTGAGATGCTATAGAATCACTACTTGTCTTCTCTGAGTTGTACAACCCTCCCCATGACCCCCTTACATTATGTCTGCAAATCTTAATGCCGCTTTTTCCCTCATGTTCCTCCCTTCCCACCCATCCTCCCCAGTCCCTATCCCTTTGGTAACTGTTAGTACATTCTTGGGTTCTGTGTATCTGCTGCTGTTTTCTTCCTTCAGTTTTTGCTTTGTTCTTATACTCCACAGATGGGTGAAATCCTTTGATACTTGTCTTTCTTTGCCTGATTTATTTCACTGAGCATAATACCCTCTAGCTCGATCCATGTTGTTGCAAATGGTAGGATTTGTTTTCTTCTTATGGCTGAATAATATTCGATTGTGTATATGTACCACCTCTTCTTTATCCATTCATCTACTGATGGACACTTAGGTTGCTTCCATTTCTTGGCTATTGTAAATAGTGCTGTGATAAACATAGGGGTGCATATGTCTTTTTCAAACTGGGCTCCTGCATTCTTAGGGTAAATTCCTAGGAGTGGAATTCCTGGGTCAAATGGTATTTCTATTTTGAGGTTTTTGAGGAACCTCCATACTGCTTTCCACAATGGATGAACTAGTTTACATTCCCACCAGCAGTGTAGGAGGGTTCCCCTTTCTCCACATCCGTGCCAACATTTGTTGCTGTTTGTGTTTTGGATGTTGGCCATCCTCACTGGTGTAAGGTGATATCTCATTGTGGTTTTAATTTGCATTTCTCTGATGATTAGCGATGTGGAGCATCTTTTCATGTGCCTGTTGGCCATCTGAATTTCTTCTTTGGAGAAGTGTCTGTTCAGCTCCTCTGCCCATTTTTTAATTGAATTATTTGCTTTTTGTTTGTTGAGGTCTGTGGCCTCTTTATATATTTTGAATGTCAACCCCTTATCGGATATGTCATTTATGAATATATTCTCCCATACTGTAGGATGTCTTTTTGTTCTACTGATGGTGTCCTTTGCTGTACAGAAGCTTTTCAGCTTGATGTAGTCCAACTTGTTCATTTTTGCTTTTGTTTCCCTTGCCCAGGGAGATATGTTAATGAAGAAGTTGCTCATGTTTATGTCCAGGAGATTTTTGCCTATATTTTTTCCTAAGAGTTTTATGGTTTCATGACTTACATTCAGGTCTTTGATCCACCTTGAGTTTACCTTTGTGTATGGGGTTAGACAATGATCCAGTTTCATTCTCTTACATGTAGCTGTCCAGTTTTGTGAACACCAGCTGTTGAAGAGGCTGTCATTTCCCCATTGTATATGCATGGCTCCTTTATCATATATTAATTGACTGTATATGTTTGGTTTAATCTCTGGACTCTATATTCTGTTCCACTTGTCTGTGCATCTATTCTTGTGCCAGTACCAAATTGTCTTGATTACTGTGGCTTTGTAGTAGAGCTTGAAGTTGGGAAGCGAGATCCCCCCTGCTTTATTCTTCCTTCTCAGGATTGCTTTGGCTATTCAGGGTCTTTTGTGGTTCCATATGAATTTTAGAACTATTTTTTCCAGTTCATTGAAGATTTCTGTTGGTATTTTGATAGGGATTGCATTGAATCTGTAGATTGCTTTAGGTAGTATAGCCATTTTGATAATATTTATTCTTCCTAGCCAAGAGCATGGGATGCATTTCCATTTGTTAGTGTCCTCTTTAATTTCTCCTAGGAGTGTCTTGTAGTTTTCAGAGTACAGGTCTTTCACTGCCTTCGTTAGGTTTATTCCTAGGTATTTTGTTCTTTTTGATGCAATTGTGAATGGAATTGTTTTTCTGATTTCTCTTTCTGTTAGCTCATCATTAGTGTATAGGAAAGCAACAGATTTCTGTGTGTTGATTTTGTATCCTGCAACTTTGCTGAAGTCAGATATGAGTTCTAGTAGTTTTGGAATGGAGTCTTTAGGGTTTTTTATGTACAATATCATGTCATCTGCAAATGGTGACAGTTTGACTTCTTCTTTACCAATCTGGATGTCTTGTATTTCTTTGTTTTGACTAAGACATCCAGTACTATGTTAAATAACAGTGGGGAGAGTCTGTTTCCCCATCTTAGGTGAAAAGCTTTCAGGTTCTTACTCGTAAGTATGATGTTGGCTGTGGGTTTGTCATATGTGGCCTTTATTATGTTGAGGTACTTGCCCTCTATACACATTTTCTAAGAGTTTTTATCATGAATGGATGTTGAATTTTGTCAAATGCTTTTTCAACATCTATGGAGATGATCATGTGGTTTTTGTTCTTCTTTTTGTTGATGTGGTGGGTGATATTGATGGGTTTTTTAATGTTTTACCATCCTTGCATCCCTGAGATGAATCCCACTTGGTCATAGTGTATGATCCTCTTAATGTATTTTTGAATTCGGTTTGCTAGTAAATTGTTGAGTATTTTTGCATCTATGTTCATCAGGGATATTGGTCTGTAATTTTCTTTTTTGGTGCAGTCTTTGCCTGGTTATGGTATTAGAGTGATGCTGACTTCATAGAATGAGTTTGGAAATATTCCCTCCTCTTCTATTTCTTGGAGAACTTTAAGGAGAATGGGTATTATGTCTTCTCTATATGTCTGATAAAATTCAGCGGTGAATCCATCTAGACCAGGGATTTTGTTCTTGGGGAGATTTTTTTATTACCAATTCAATTTCATTGCTGCTAATTGATCTGTTTAGATTTTCTGTTTCTTCTTTGGTCAGTCTTTGAAGGTTGTATTTTTCTATAAAGTTGTCCATTTCTTCTAGGTTTTCCAGCTTGTTAGCCTATAGATTTAATAACATTCTCTAATAATTCTTTGTATTTCTGTGGGGTCCGTTGTGATTTTTCCTTTCTCATTTCTGATTTTGTTTATGTGTGTAGATTCTCTTTTTCTCTTAATAAGTCTGGCTAAGGGTTTATCTATTTTGTTTATTTTTTCAAAGAACCAGCTCTTGGTTTCATTGATTTTTTTATATTGTTTTATTATTCTCAATTTTATTTATTTCTTCTCTGATCTTTATTATGTCCCTCCTTCTGGTGACTTTGGGCCTCATTTGTTCTTCTTTTTCCAATTTCAATAATTGTGACTTTAGACTATTCATTGCGGGTTGTTCTTCCTTCTTTAAATAGGCCTGGATTGCAATATACTTTACTCTTAGAACTGCCTTTGCTGCATCCCACAGAAGTTGTGGCTTTGTGTTATTGTTGTCATTTGTCTCCATATATTGCTTGATCTCTGTTTTAATTTGGTCGTTGATCCATTGATTATTTAGGAGCATGTTGTTAAGCCTCCATGTATTTGTGAGCCTTTTTGTTTTCTTTGTACAATTTATTTCTAGTTTTATACCTTTGTGATCTGAGAAGTTGGTTGGTAGGATTTCAATATTTTTGAATTTACTGAGGTTCTTTTTGTGTCCTAGTATGTGGTCTATTCTGGAAAATGTTCCATGTGCACTTGAGAAGAATGTGTATACTGCTGCTTTTAGGTGTAGAGTTCTGTAGATGTCTTTTGGGTCGATCTGTTCTACTGTGTTTTTCGGTGCCTCTCTGTCTTTACTTATTTTCTGTCTGGTTGATCTGTCCTTTGGAGTGAGTGTTTCGTTTAAGTCTTCTAAAATGAATGCATTGCGTTCTATTTCCTCCTTTAATTCTGTTAGTTTTTGTTTCACATATTTCAGTTCTCCTGTGTTGGGTGCATATATATTTATAATGGTTATATCTTCTTTTTGGATTGCCCCCTTTATCATTATGTAATGTCTTTCTTTATTTCTTACTTCTTTCTTTGGTTTGAAGTATATTTTGTCTGATACAAGTAGTGCAACACCTGCTTTTTTCTCCTTGTTGTTTGCATGAAATATCTTTTTCCATCCCTTCACCTTTAGTCTGTGTATATCTTTGGGTTTGAGGTGAGTCTCTTGTAAACAGCATATAGATGGATCTTGCTTTTTTATCCACTCTGTTACTCTGTGTCTTTTGATTGGTGCATGCAGTCCATTTACATTTAGGGTGATTATCAATAGATATGTACTTATTACCATTGCTGGCTTTTGATTCGTGGTTACAAAAGGTTCTAGGGTAGCTTCTTTACTATCTAACAGTCTAACTTAGCTCTCTTGTTAAGATATTATAAACACAGTCTAATGATTCTTTATTTTTCTCCCGTCTTATTCTTCCTCCTCCATTCTTCATATGTTAGGTGTTTTACTCTGTACTCTTTTGTGTTTCCTTTGACTGTTTTTATGGAGAGTTGATTTTATTTTTTGCCTTTAGTTAGTATTTGGATGGTCTGCTTTCTCTGCTGTGATTTTATTTTCTCTGGTGACATCTATTTAGCCTTAGGAGTGCTTCCATCTAGAGCATTCCCTTTAAATATCCTGTAGAGGTGGTTTGTGGGAGGCAAATTCCCTCAAGTTTTGCTTGTCTGGAAATTGTTTAATCCCTCCCTCAAATTTAAATGATAATCATGCAGGATACAGTATTCTTGGTTCAAGGCCCTTCTGTTTCATTTTATCCAATATATCATGCCATTCTCTTCTGGCCTGTAAGGATTCTGTTGCAACATCTGATGATAGCCTGATGGGTTTTCCTTTGTAGGTGGTCTTTTTTTCTCTCTCTTTGGCTGCCTTTAATACTCTGTCCTTGTATTTTCTCTTTGCCATTTTAATTATTATATGTCTTGGTGTTGTCCTCCTTGGGTCCCTTGTGTTGGGAGATTGGTGGGCTTCCCTGGTCTGAGAGACTATTTCCTTCCCCAGCTTGGCAAGTTTTCATCAATTATTTCTTCAAAGACACTTTCTATCCCTTTTTCTCTCTTCTTCTGGTACCCCTATAATGTGAATAT